>WOFM01000399.1:233919-754084 GCA_011428145.1 Ericerus pela
ATTTTATATCTCATATATTATAAGTTTTAAATGAGAAAGGATCTCTGACACAATAACCAGTGGTTTTGTATACCATCAAAATACATTTCTCATTTCTTGATGGAAGTTTGGGGTCTATTTTTCAAATATTTTTAGTTTTTGATTTGGTGACAATTTGTCGCCTAACTTTGACGGGTATATGCCTGTACTCTAAACATCCAAAAATTCTTAAATTTTCAATATTTGGTTTTCGATCAGAAAATAATTCATAGGGTGTTCTAAAATTGTATTTACCCTAGTTGGAGTTCTATTAATTAGATAAGCGGCAATTACTATTGCATGTGCACAATACTGAATATCCAAAGGACTATATCTATTAAAAGTGAACGAACTTGTTTTATTAATGTTTGATTCTGTCTTTCAGCAATACCATTAAGTTCTGGAGGGTGAAGAATTACATTTTCAAGTTCAATCCCATTTTTTTGACTAAAATCAACCATCCTTTTGTCTGCATACTCCATTGCATTGTTACATCTCAATTGACTAATAGGGTGATTGTGCAATCAATTTTCATTGCTAAAACAATGTTTTTAAATTCCTTATATAGCTGACTTTTTGCTGGTATAGGAATAATAAAGGTGTATTTACTATAATTATCTATAAATGTTAAAATATATTTTTGATTTGCTACTGCAGGAGAGAATGGACCCATAATATTGGAAGAAATAATTTCAAGTTTTCTGGTTTGACAATAATGGGTAGAATTATGACCCAGATGTTGAGAGTTAGCTATTCTACAAGTCTCACAATTTAAAAAATCATCATCTTTAACAGTAATATTTTTTTGTATTCTTACTGCAACTTTGTGTAAATAACGTATGTACTTCCATTCAAATAAGCAAATCTCCTACGCAATTTTTTTTTTTTTAATTTATATTTGATTCCTACAAAATTATTTTTGAATTATCTAAAAAATTTTCATTTTGATTTTCCTGCATATCATTATTTTGATTTATGTCACAATTGCTATCATTATTATTTTCATTATTGACATTTTGATAATTATCAGTTAGATTTTATAAATATTGAGAATTGATTCCTTCCTAGGTTTCTGAAATTGGTCTAGGAGTAGGTTGGGGAACATCTTTTTCACCTCCCTAGTCTCTTCTTCCTCATCAATTATTTCTAAGTCTACGTATCCTAGTCATCCTATCGAGATTGAGAATTAGTGTAAACAAATTTTTTTAAATTTTTTCATGTTCAAAACTGACCTTAAAAACCCTTTCATCCTTGTATGCAGTAAACAAAGTTTCTCTTGTTTCAATTGTTGTAATGGAAATCCCACCTTCACTCCTTCTTCATCATCATCATCACGATCACTATATATATATGTCATACGTACACTCTCACCACGAAGTGCTTTCCCCTACTACTCTCGATACGATATTGCTGTTGCTTCGCCATTTCATATTTTGTTTATAATGTATTATTCATTCGTGTAATAAACCTCCATAATATTAGAAGTCTCAAGTTCTTTCGATCCTCGTTCTGTACGCCTCACATCATCAATAAAATATACATTTGCCCTATCTTTGGATTAATCTATACATGTATTTCCAGAATCAGTTATTTTAATTCTTGATATAATATCCATAGATAATTCTGAGACATAGTGTACTTCAAGAAGTTCAATGATAGACTGGTTTTTTTTTGGTCATTTTTGACTAAAATTGTCATAATTCTCATGTAAGTAGCATACACAAATGCCTGTTTTAAGGCACATTGCAGTTTATCAGGTGTAATGAATTTGGTTACATTTATTAATTTTGATAAATCAGAAGTGAGACAAACCTCTGCATCCACATCTAATAGAATTTTTTTATTTAATTCCCTGTAATTATTATTTAATGTATTACCATTTATTAAAGTATTGAGTAACCAATCTTCAGAATTTGATTTTCTGACCCTACAAGACATTCGGACAGGAGATTTTCCTTCCTTCTTTTTATTATTGCCTTTTGGCGGATAATTATCCTTAGGTTTATCCTTGTTTTCTTATTTATTATTATTGTCATTTTTATTATTGTTTTCAGGGCATTTATTTTTGAAATGACCATTTCTGTTGTATTTGGAGCAACAAACTGATGAAGATTTTCATTCAGAAGAACCATCATTACATGGAGATTGAGAATTTCTATTACTATTTCCAATGGAATTAAGTAGTATAAAAATGTCTTTTATCGTATGTCAGGTGTCAGGGTCACGCACTGAACAATGGTCATTTCCCATATATCACCGGTCATTTCACTCAAATGCCTACTATTGTCAAATATTGTTTTTTGATCCTGACTTAAAAGTATTGAACTCCAGCCTTGTCATGTCATAGTCCATGTTCAAGGATATTAAAAGTTGTTCTATCTCCTCCTGTTTATCTAAAGTTTTACCACAGTCCCTTATTTTTTGGGCTGATCTCGAAAACACATCTAAATAACTTCTCATATTGCCATCACTATTAAATTTTAATCTCTGAAAAGCCTGCTTCACGTTAATATATGTGACTTGCGTGCAGCTTTTGTACCTTTCATCTAAGACTTTTAAAATTTGATTTATCGGTTTTAAATCTTTTACTCTTTCAATTAATTCGTTGTTTAATCCCTGATAGATTAAAGCCTTTCCCTTTTCTTGATTTCAAAAATATGCCATTCGACTAGCTGAACTAGCATTGCCAGAGTCAGGGTTTAAAAAATTGTTCAACTCCAGTCCCAAAAATAGGACTTTGGTCTCAACATCGTGCATAATCGGATATAATCCCTCTGCATAGAATGTTGAGACCATCGTGGTCCTCCAGGCATCATAATTCCTTCCATCGAATACCTTTTTTGTATCGAATCGTGACATTTTATTATTAAATTTGGGATGTTTGGGAATTTAGATCTTACCTCAGAAACACAAGAACTTAAATCTAGGGGGTAACACGGTCTCACTCGCACGATAATGCACAACACGTCTCAACCACTCGATAGGGAATGCAAATTAAATAAATTATAGTATAACATTCAATAATTAACTAATGTTTTAAAATAAATCTCACTAAATATACTTTTCCGACGATGAGGTGATCCTCCGCTGTTGTTTCTGCTTCTTGAGCGATCAAATTACTCTGACTTTATCGCCGAAAATGTTCGAAATTGAATTGGTTAAAGCCTTAAGTCTTGTTTCAGAACACAGATGATTCTGTTAAACACGTTAAAATATAAATTAATGTTCAGTGCAAAAATCATTCAACAAAAATATGAAAGAGATTACTGCTGAAAAGGAAATAATCTATTAGCTCTCATCAATTTGAAAAGATCTTTTATTATTTGTGAACAGGAAAAATTCTGTCACCAATGTCAATAATCATAAATGTAGGTTTTCTTTTGTTGGATTTGATGAAGCTCATCCAATAAAGATTTCCTTTTTCTACAATTCTCGACCAACAAGATAAAGTTTGAAAGGCTATTAATACCACCTTTCAAGTTTCGACTTTACTTGAAATTTGTTTGAGAATTTACATGAAAGTATACCAAAATTTAGCTTTGTGTTACCGAAATTTTAATTTTTTAAATTAATTATGAGCAAAATCACACGAATTAATGATTAATTAATCTAAACTTTTTACTTATCTTTTTATTTTTTCGTTCACTTTTCATAGTATTTTCGATGTTTTCCTGCTGCTTTCTTGCCCAGATGACACCAAACTCCAACGATTTTACTCTGCAACTTTTTGATTGTATGCACTGGTCTACCAAACCACAAGATCCTCTCGTATCTGATCTGCTTTCTCCAGACTCTCGACTTCGACGTTTTCACAGGGGCCCAAGAATTTATCGTTGTTTTCATTAAATTTCACTTTTCTTTATTGATTTACTTGAATTAAAACTTTTAACTTTTTCAGGATAGTTACTTTAATCACTGAACCGAACTTTTCGTTCACGAATATTTAACTTTTACTACCACTTTGCGTGGAGGTATCACACAGCACTAAGCCTTTTCACTTTGCATGAAACACGAACTTTTAACTTTTACTTAATTACACGATTATCACATTTTAATTACCACACTTATTTTCCTGATCCACAGCTCTGCCTACCATATTGAGGTGAGTTCTGATCACTTTACACGGAAAAGATAAGCACGGACTTCCATCTTAGAAAAATGATTTATTAGCGACGTTAGTACAACGACTGACAAACGGAGAACATTCTTCGTTGAGCAGTGGCGGAAAGAATATTATGTTGGCGATCAGTGTCGTCACATGTAAAACAAATAAATGTAATATACCTGTTACATACAGTGTTAGTCAATGTAAGGTTATGTGTTCGCGAGGAAGTGAGGGAATCGTATCCCAACAGTTTTTACTATCCCCTGAGTTTACACGAGGCAATAAATTTCTTGCAGGCTAGTGAAATTCTAGCTGCAACTTTTGACTAGTGGTAGTGTTTACATGAGAAAAATGACTTGTAGCTAGAAATTTTTGTTGAGGTGAGTTTCGATCAATTCATAAAAGAAAAATAAGCACGGACGTTCATCTTTAAAAAAGGTTTATTGATGACGTTAGTACAACGACTGACAAACGGAGAACATTCTCCATCGAGCAGTGGCGGCCAGAATATTATGTTGGCGATCAGTGTCGCCACATGTAAAACGAATAAGTGTAATATTATGTTCAATACAGTTTTTGTCAATGTAATGTCCCATGTTCGTGAGGTAGTGAGGGAATCGTATCCCAACACCCCCCTGCGATTCAAAACGGACGAACGAACATATAGGTAAAAAATTTGTCACACATTGTATGTATCATTGAAAAAATAACAAAACATAAACAATAAAATATTAAAATAAGCAATAGCAGTCAAAATTATTACATATAAGTGTCACATAGGATTGCTATATATATAAAAAATGGTACATTAAAAAATTTAGGTATGTCGTTGACTAGTATAATGTTGTACAATTAAAATGCCTATAATTTCATATATTGAATTTTGTTTTATCTTAAATATATCGTGTAAGTGTTAACATGAGGTATATATCTAACCTTATGTTTTAGTGTCACGTCTTATAAATATTGTGTGATTTTTAATTTTTTTTAAAATATATAAATAAAAGTGGTAGGTCGGAGAGATCAATGTCTTCTCATCGTCAGCTGTAGAGAGATAATATTATTTTATATATATATATATATATGTCCTTATAATTATTTATGTGGGGTTTTTAATATAAATGTGCTATTGTGGGAATCAATTGTATATATCGGGGAATGCTGATGCCAATAAGAGAGGCAGAGCAGCGACGGGGAACCTATTGAACATTGTGAGATGAAGTGTGAAACGACATATGGACCACTCGGTTTACAATAGGCGCCAAAAGACCGACGCCCATCCGCAGTCCAAAACCAAATATCAAAAATTTTGAGGGTTGAGTCAGTTAAGACTATTGGCCGAAAGGTTGACTTGTTCAGAGTATTCTCATAACAATATTTTGGTATGTTTTTCGATCAAGTGCTTTAGTTAAAATATCAGCAACTTGATCGGATGACCTAATATCGTTAAACATTATTAATTTATTTTGGAATGCTTCCAATACTGCATAGCATTTGATCGCTAGGGACCTGGAGCGTTTCTGGCCTCCCCAGATGCAATACGTGACGCGGATATATTATCCTTGTACACTTGCACTGAGTCGGTTACAGAGAAAACACTCTCAGTGAGTCACCAGATCACATATATGTCGTCTAGTGCGACATTCAACGCAATTAATTCTGCTGCAGTTGACGAGGTTGCAACCGAGTTCTGCCGGTGAATGGCCCAATTTAACAAGTCTCCGTTAACGAATTTCATATAGCCAGTTGTGGAGCACCCTTTCTCCAAATTATCCATTTCTATGGGTGAATCGTCTACGTTGGGTGCATACGACGCATCGACAAATCCCTTGATTTGAGTTTGGTCAGAGTGGAATACAAGAGAGAAGTCCCTTGTTGTTTGAAGGTACCTAATAATGCGACGAACGTAATTCTTAATTTCGCTATTGGAGGATGCCTGAAAACGTGACAAATAATTGACGGCGAAGGCAATATCCGGGCGGGTCAGTCTTGCCACATATAGCAAATTCCCGATCATGGCCCTATATTCAGTATCATAAAATCCGTTTGTTGGCTTCCTTATTTTAAGCCCTGTTTCCATGGGTGTGGTTGACGGATTACATTCCGTCATCCCAAACTTACGTAGGATTTTATCTATGTACCTATTTTGTGTCAATATTATTTGTTTCCTCAGGATGTCCCGACTTATTTCAGAGCCCACAAAGAAAGTTGGATTTTTTTCTATCTTCAATGTAAAGCTCTTATTGAATATATTTATTAGGTCTTGTGTCCACCCGTTGTGGTTGCTAGCCAACAACATGTCATCCACATAGACTATTAAGAGTGCCATTGCACCATTATTATCTTGTTTTGTGTATAAATATCTATCTATTTTTGATTGAATAAATCCGGCCTGAATTATTGTCGAATTCAACAAGTCGTACCAACTTTTGGAAGACGTTTTCAGTCCATATATTGACTTAATTAGTCTTAAGCAGTTATTTTTGCCTAGTTGGCATCCCCTGGGATTTGATATGAAAATAGGGTATCTTATTTCTGAGTTAAGAAAGGCTGTTTTTATGTCAAATTGTATTATATTTAAATTATATTTATTTGTGATAGATAATATCCATCTTATCAGCCAATATTGGACCACCGGGGCGTACGTTTCGGTTACAGAGTAGTGAGTAAGATCTTTAAAACCCCTTGCAACCAACCTGGCTCTCAGTATGTGAATGCCTTGATTGTCGGGTTTTGTGGTGAAACACCACTTCGTATTTACTAGCCTCACATTTCTTTCCCTGGGAACGACTTCCCACATGCCCATATCAGATAATGACTTCAGCTCGTCAGTAATGGCTTGTTGCCATTCTACCCTAAAAGGGTTGTTTTCGACATCCACCCATTTTTGAGGGATGTGGTCCTCGATGTAATTTTTATATCTCAATTTACATAGGTTTAATATTACAGGGGTTTCTATTATATTATTATCATTTTGTTTATTTTCGTTATTATTATATACGTTATTTATATTTATTATGTTCCTCGTTTCATCGAATCTGACATCACAAGTAACGTGTGATTTGTCAATTAATGGGTCCCTTATACAGTATCCACTATTTGTATAACCCACAAATATACCCTTATCGGATCTTTGTGTCATTTTTGGGTGTTCGATGTTGGTTTTATTTCTTTTATTTTTTGTGAGTTTCCTTTCTGGTCTGGTCCGGGTGCCATTGTGCCCTAACCTTTTTGAATTAGCTTTCGCACATATCTCGCAAAGACTAAACTCGTCATCTCGGAATGTTACTCCATTAGGAATGCCTCTTGAGACCTTTGTCAAGAATCTTAAATTTTTTCCAGATAAGTGTCCCAATCTCCTGTGTCATATCATTTTTTTGTCTATTTTTAACGTCCCTGCATTTTCATTGGTTTCTTGATTACCATTTATTTTATTATTATTTATGTTATTGTCATTAGTATTTATACCTACATCCTCATTTGATTCCTTATCATCTTCAATAATTTCCCTATTTTGGGGTTGATTATTTCTTGTTTGTCATTATGGTTTATTGTTATATTGTCATTTCCATTATTATTAATTGTTTTATTTTGTACATTATTATCTGTATTCTCTCTATTCTCTTCACTTTCGTCCTGACTATCCTCAACAATTTCCTCTTCTATCTCATATTCCATCCATTCATCATGGGAATTTACGTTAGGCATACATGCCAATTTATTCGATTCATTTTTATAAGGACATATTTTATTTAAGTCGTCTTCGTTTTCTATTATATTAACCGTGGATTCCGGTACAATTTCATATTTGACCATGTATACCCCCCTTATTTTTTGGGGCTGGAAAAATTACTTCATTCGTCCCACAGACGTATATATGCGCTGCAGAGAAATTTTGGTCTATGCCAACCGCCCTGTTTTCAGTTATCTTAATCCCCGACATTAGATCCACATTCAGGGACGGTACATAATGTACGTTCTTTAGTCTTATAACAGTTTGTTTCCTCTCAGAATTTTCCACCCTGATGAACATAGTTCCTATATGTGTGGCAATTAGTAAAGTGTCTTGGATGGCACATTCTAACTCTATAGGTTTTTCCAACATTATGGGGCTAGACAATTTTGATAGGTCTGATATTACATGAGCAACAGCTCCACCGTCTAACATGATCCTATTAGTGAGGGGGATATAATCTGGATTAGATTCATATCTTGTGTCCCTAGATGTTATTAAATTTATTAATTTATTGTTATTTGTGTTTTTGTTTTGTTCATTGCCCTTATATCTTATCATCATAGACCACTGAACATCATTCTCTTTTTTATTTTTATTATTATTGTTGTTATTATTATTATTATTTCGTCTGTATCGGGTATTTTGTGCAGAACCATCTGGTTTATTTTGGGGTAATGTACCCTCTTTATTTGAGGGACATACTTTAGCTATGTGCCCCTTGCCATGGCACTTAAAGCATACTAAGTTATTCGGATTTGGCAAGTTATTTTGATTTTGATTATATTTTCTATTTTCATAGTTATTATTGTTATTATTTTGAGGCATATCTGACTTTTGATTATTATTATATGTCATTTTCCCCTGATCTACATTTTGACCATAACTTTGACTTCTATTTGTGTTGTTATATCTGTTATAATTTCCTCCGTATTGGGATCTTTGATTTTTATTGTTTTGATTGAAGTTACGAAATTTATTATTATTATAACTTGACTTTTTCTCGTCATATAACCTGTCTGACCTTTCGATCAGCATTGCATGAAGAGTTTCGATGGTTTTCTGATCCTGACTTAATGTATTAAACTCCAACCTAGTCATATCGTAGTCCATGTTCAGTGATATTAGGAGTTGTTCTATCTCCTCCTGTTTGTCTAAGTTTTTCCCGCAGTCCCTTATTCTTTGGGCTGATTTGGAGAACACGTCCAAATAACTTCTCATATTCCCCTCACTATTGATATTTAATCTTTGAAAGGCCTGCTTCGCATTTATATATGTGACCTGCGTGCAGCTTTTATACCTTTCGTCAAGAACTTTTAAAATCTGATTTATCGTTTTTAGATCTTTTACTCTTTTGATCAGGTCATTGTTTAGTCCTTGATAAATTAAAGCTTTCCCCTTTTCCTGGTTGCGAAAATATGCCATTCTATTAGCTGAACTAGCGTTGCCAGATTCAGGGTTTAAAAAACTGTTTAATTCCAATCCCAAAAATAGTACTTCGGTTTCAACATCCTGCATAATTGGGTATAATCCCTCCGCATAGAGTGTAGAGACCAGCATGGTCCTCCAGGCATCATAATTCCTCCCGTCAAATACTTTCTTTGTGTCAAATCGTGACATTTTATTAAATTTCGGTTTTTTGGGGGTTTAGATCCTACCTCAGAAACACGAGAACTTAAATCTAGGGGGTAACACGGTCTCAACCACACGATTATGCACAACACAGTCTTAGGCGCTCGATCGGGAATGCAAGTTAAATATATTATATTATAATATTCAATAATCTATTATTATTCTAAACTAATTCTCACGAAATATCCGTTGCTGACGATGAGTTGATCTCTCCGCCGTTGTTTCTTCTAGTAAATGATCAAATTATTTGGACTTTATCGCCGAACTTGTTCAAAGTCGAATTGGTTAAGTCTTTGGCTTTTGTTTCAGAATGAAAATGGTTCTGTTAAACACGTTAAAAAATGTAATAATATTCAATGCAAAATTGTTCCACAAAAGTATGAGAGATTAATTCTGAAAAAAATAATTTATTATATATTATCATTTGAAAAGATCCTTTATGTGAACAGGAAAAAATCTGTCACCAATGTCAATAATCATTAATGTAGGTTTTCTTTTGTTGGACTCGATGAATCTCATCCAACAAAGGTTTCCTATTTCTGCAATTCCCGACCAACAAGATAAAGTTTGAAAGGCTATCGAATCTGCCTTTCAAGTTTCGACTTTACTTGAAATTTGGTTGGGAATATACATGAAAATATACTAAATTTCACTTTTTTGTTGCCGAAATGTTAACTTTTTCATCAATTTTATGGGCAAAATCACACGAATTATCACTTATTTAATGTTAATTTTTTACTTATCTTAGGTATCTTCGTTTATTTTGTTGTTCTATCGACGTATTCTTGCTGTTTTCATCTGCTGTTGACATCAGACTCCGACAATTTTGCTTCGCTATTTTCAGATTTTCGACTTTTACTCTTTGATTTCTTCTCCGGAACACAGCACGAACAACTGCCAACCGTTTTTAATTCTATGTGCTGGTCTGCCAGACCACAAGATCCTTTCGTACCTGATCTGCTTTCTCCAAATTTTCGACTTCGACGTTTTAACTGGCGCCCAAGACTTTACCGTTGTTTTCATTAATCTTACTTTTACTTTGATTTACACTGATTGAACTTTTTACGTATACAGGATAGTTACTTTAATCACTGATTCGAACTTTTTGTTTACAAATTTTCACTTTCCTGCCACTTTGCGTGGAGGTATCACACGGCACTAAGCCTTTCACTTTGCGTGAGTTACAAATTTTAAACTTTTAACAAATTACACGAACATCGCACTTCAATTACCACACTTATTTTCTTGATCTGCCGCTCTGGCTACTATGTTGAGGTGAGTTTCGATCAATTCATAAAAGAAAAATAAGCACGGACGTTCATCTTTAAAAAAGGTTTATTGATGACGTTAGTACAACAACTGACGAACGGAGAACATTCTCCATCGAGCAGTGGCGGGAAGAATATTATGTTGGCAATCAGTGTCGCCACATGTAAAACGAATAAGTGTAATATTATGTTACATACAGTGTTGGTCAATGTAATGTCCCATGTTTGTGAGGTAGTGAGGGAATCGTATCCCAACAATTTTCAACTAGCTGCTAGATATATCGCTTCCTTTCAACAATGTCTTTTTTTTGAAAATACTTTTAAAATTTCTGATTTATTTATATTTTTTTATTTCCATTTTTTATTCATAGTTGATGTTAATCTGTCACTCTAGGGTCACTTTTTATGACAAATAAAACAAACTTAAAAAAAAGAATGAAAAAAAATCATATAAAAATAAAGCAAAAACCCTGTTGCCACATCTTTAGTGTTGTAGCTTGTAATAAAAATATCCTGGAAAACTACGAAAAAAATGTGGGAGCTTTGACTTGACACCCGGTTGTTACGCGTTCATTCTGAACCCGACTTTGCATCGAAAAATTTCGCAACGCACTTCTGCATATTCTCATAAAAAAAATCTGTGAAATTAAAGATAATTTTTTGCGAAGTAGAAAACTACAAAAAACGAAAAAGTGAAAAACAATAAAATTACAGTCTACATTCTACAACCATACTGAAACTTGGAATGTGTCTGAACTCATTATTTACGTGAATAATTTTGTTCTATTAGTGCGTGTTTCATTTTTCTACTGTGTTTTTTTGAATTTGGATTTGTTCAGTAATTCGCCAAATTAATAAATGTTAATTTGGGCAACCTACTTTTAAAAATGAACTTTCGTTCATGTTCATAGTTGAAGAATGTCGTCTTTGTTTCCATTCCCACATCCTGCAATAGTCAAAAAGTTGTTAGGATGGAATAAAATTGAGGAAGACAAATTTAGCGAGAAGGCGATTAAAATTCTCGCTAAAAAGTTGAGGAAAAGCGACTCATTGGAAGAACTGTTGAAAGCTATTGCTAATCAAGATCCGTACACGAAGTGTGTGACCATACCAAAGTAAGTGTATTGTCCAAAAAATGTATTCTTTTCGTTAATTTCGATGAAATTATCTTGCTGAGTAAGTCATCATGGTTTTCCGTGTTATTAAAATGGTATTTCGCGTTTTTGCAGCATCAGGAACGACAAAAGCGATAACCTTTTTGGAGCAAGGTACGTCGCTATCGTCACAACTACATTTTCAGCGAAAATAGCGATTTATACTTTTTTCCTGGTTATTATGATTGATTTTCTTATTGTTTCAGGTTTAAAGGATCACCTCACGTTGTATTTTGTAGAATCTGGCGTTGGCCTCAGTTGCAATCGAACAACGAATTACAATCTACTGAAAATTGTTTATTCGGATTCGCTTTTAAACGCGATTTGCTGTGCATTAATCCATATCACTACGCACTCGCCTCTTCCACTAGTGAGTTTGTTTGAAAGTTTTCTTCTATGGTATAATTCGAGTATATCGTTGCAATTCTCTGATTTTTTCAGACCTGCCTCCTATATTAGTACCAAGAGGTGTGCCTACAGAGGAGCCTTCATTATTGATCGATATTCAGCAACATCAGTCTGAACTTACTGCGCCCGAAAATACGTCTGCTGCTCGGGCTCAAGCACCGCCTAATACACTACTAGCATCCTCTCCCTACACACCGATGGATTCTCCGACCACACCTCCGGGTTATTTGTCTGAAGACGGAGATAACAACGATAATCTAAGTAAGATATAATTGTTCTGTAGTTTCCTTAGTGGTTACGTTTATGACAAGTGTCATTTTACTGTAATCAACAGGTTTAAGCCCGAGTCCTGCGATTGATGCACAGCCAGTCTTGTATTGCGAACCAGTGTTTTGGTGCAGTATAAGTTATTACGAACTCAACACGAGAGTTGGTGAAACGTTTCATGCTTCGCAACCATCTATCTCGGTAGATGGATTTACTGGTGAGTAAATTGTCTTGATACAAAATATTTAGCATTTCATTTCTTGCCAAGGTGACGCTTAATCAAATATGTATGTTTTGAGCAGATCCTAGCAACTCAGAGAGGTTCTGTTTGGGATTATTATCTAATGTTAATCGCAATTCGATCGTTGAACAAATCAGGCGACATATTGGAAAAGGAGTACGATTATATTACATCGGCGGTGAAGTGTTTGCCGAATGTCTCAGTGATTCTAGTATCTTTGTTCAATCGCCGAATTGTAATCAGCGTTATGGCTGGCATCCTGCTACTGTGTGCAAAATTCCTCCAGGTAAGGCTTGTCTTGCGTATTGTGTTGATGCCCGTTTGTCCAAGTCTCCAAATATGTTTAAGTTGGATGAGTTCGAAATTGTATTTTAATTAACGAGTAAGAGTTTTTTAAATGAGGATGTCAAAATATTGGTCCCTTTATTTCCGTCCATACTTTTTTCCTGCTGTACATATCGAACAATTTTTATTTATTTTTAAATTATACTTCGTTGATACTAGAATTTTTACTCCAATGGTAGCTCTAAAAAATACATATTTTTAAAAAACTCAAAAAATTCTAGCATTTTCCTTTCAAAATGAGAGTTTTAGAAGTGTCATTAGGGAGAATAAATGATCATGACCTTACAAATGATTTGATTTTTTGGTTTTGTCTTAATATTGTTTTGTTATCTAAGATATTATGATGATAATTACTTTCATACCGTTTCTTTATCAGTTTTGTTACTATAGGTATGCTTTTATTGAAATAAACCGTAATTCAGATTCAAATCCCAGCGTTTATGTAGGGTTGCGTTCGTCTTTCGTGTGTTTTTAACTCTTGAGTGAGTGCGCTGAATTCCACCCATCGTGTTGCACGTCTTATAAAAGCGTATTTAAAAAAATTCATTTTTACTTCAATTTATTTATCATTTCAGAGTATGAGATAAAACAAAATGAATTCAAAAATAATTTCCTAATATCATTTTGGATGTTTAAATATAAGTTCTGAACATGTTAATCGAATCAGAGGGTGTGGAAAGTTGACACGATTTTGTATAAGCCTTTTTCTGTTTTTTAATAAGGTAAACTAGTGGAAGTTGGTTTTCTTTGTATATGTTACCAATTATTATTCGTGAAAGGAATTTATCATTCAACTTTTTGAAAATTGTATCTGTTGGATGAATTCGGATTTCTTGATGATTTTTCTCCCCACCGGGTATATTGTATTGGAAAGATTTTTTTTTGTGTAAAAATTCAGTTTCTTTCCATCAAACATTTTTTGCCTGATGTTCAAATTTAGCAGTACTTTAATTATTCAATTCTTTAGAATGGCATTTTATGTAAATTCTCAAGCACCTTAAAAATTATTCAAAACTATTTCAGTACAGAGACTTTGATACGGCTTTATTTAAAGGAATATTGGTTATCAGTAATGCTTCAATTACAAAGTAATATTTATTGTGAATTGAAGAATTAGCCATTAAAAAATCAACATGTTTTCGTCACTGCAAAGAAAACACTCGATTGAAGTTGAAATTACTCGAGCTCCTCGTGTTGAATACGCGGAATCAGAAAGTAATACATTTAAGTAGTTTAAAAAAAAAAAAAAAAAAAAAAAACAGTCGGGCGATTTTAATTGGAAGGTAAATGAGAAGAATAATTTTTTAGATAAGAGGTAACAGGTAAATTGAAACTGCTATTTGATTATTTGTTTTTTATTCGATCGTATATCATTTTTACCATTTGATAGTATATCAAAGTTATAAATTTATTACGGCTTCGGCCGGCGAAATTATGCTAAAGGACTTGTTTACCAATAAGTTGTATAACTGACCGTATATACACGAATTCCATTCTATGTGCGTGTGTATACACTGCTTGACTAAAATTTATTTTTTCGTTGAAAGGTGCAACACATGTTCTATAATTCATAGAAAGGAAATTTTGACATAGAGTTTGGTTTTGCTGTTTCTTTTTCATCGTTTGGTTATTAATGGTACGTCATTTTGAGAAACTATATTAAAGAAAGAAGATTCGTACTCACGCACAACATTTGGATCTGGGCGTGCGGTTTAAATGTCCCATGTCCGTTATCTTTTTTCTTTTTCTTCATTGCATTGTTTGCTTTCAAAGTTGAAAATTTGATAACCATTTGAATCAGCCGAATCAATAAAAACCCTTTGTTTGATTTGTGTTGTTCTGTTCGCGGATGGTTACGTATGTGTTAATGAACGAGTTATCTGATAAATCGACAAATGTTGATTTTTTTATGTTCTAATGCCAGTGGAAATTAACTATGTTTAATAATCTTTAATAGAGGCTCCACAAAGGGTACCAATTAATCGTGTTCTTCAGTTTTTAAGACATCTAGTCATGTTAAGAATGTTTGGTGATATTGATAATTGATGAACCATAATGCTGTATGTCAATCACTAATTGTGATGCTTTCGATCGTTCTGTTCGTATAAACGTGATTTGAAGTTAGGTATCATGGTTCGGATATTGAGTCAAGAGTTGTTGCAAATTTGTCATTTAATACAAAAAAACTCTGGTGTTCTTTAAAAATATGAATTTTGTCTTATTTCTTGTAAATTTTGGGTTTTTTAAGTTCGTACGTACCTACCAAATGTTTTGGAATTTCTTAAAGCACATTATGTTGGAATATCTTAGCTTCTTTTCTTCTTCTTTATTTAGATTAATTTTGCTAGTTAGACCGTCATTTTTCGTCCAAATTTTCATTTTTTCTCAAAAAATTAAAAAAATCTGAGTATAATTTGTGTGGCTTTCATTCGGATTCCTTGACACGTTTTGAAAACTATAAATTAAGGCATATATCTTGATGTTTGAGTGATGGGTAGAATTGTTTGGAAAAGTGGATTGGACTAAATATTGTCCCCGAATATTTTCAGTGTTGCTCGTGTCGCAAAGGTTTGCTTCTGGAACGTTAGTAATGTTGAAGAGCTACTGCTTGACAATTTTTCTTGTCGAATAATTGATCTAAATATCGTTGAAGAAAATTGAAACTGTCGTTCCGACCAAAATAATTGGCCTGCATGTATGAGGACGTAGGGTTACCAATGGTGAAGCATTTTCATTTTTTTGCACATTTGAAACTCATTTGAAATGTCCGTCATTGAGTCTGTTCACATCGTGTGATTATTCTATTTAAAATTCTTGAAAATTGAATTCCGTAACTTTTTTTCTCTTGTTGATTGAACGGATGTGTTTAATGAAGCTTATTTAATTTTTCTCGAGTTCTATTAATTGTGGTTTTTATGTCACTTACGGGCTGGAGTGCAGTTGAAAAAAGAACGCAAATTACATGCCTCCCCCACTCTTTCTTCGAGTCCTACCCCTCCATCGTGTATTTTTCTCGCATTCTTATAGGATAATTTCTCCAGTCGCTTGAAAAATTTCATTTTTAATTGTTCATTTCTTTCAGAATAGTTTCTTTTTAGTTTTTTCTTATTTGGTCCATGAATACGTTTGTAGTCCACAATATTCATATCTTCGTACATAATAGAGTGCCGTTTTTTTTTTTTTGAATTGCGTTTCTTCACAGCCTGCAGTTGACGAAATTGTGGTTCTTAATGTTCACGATTTCTACAGTTTCATTCTAGAATTGTAGATGAATGTGAAAAATACGAGCTTACCGTTATTTTTTTTATATGTGCTATCATATTTTCGATCGATCGATACAGCACCAAAAACCGGTTCACGGAAGTGGTCTGCGAATGCCTCCCCCTAATAGGATTTTGTGTTTTGTTTTGTTCTTCGTTGTTTTTTTTCCACTTCTTGCTCACCCTAGGCACGTGTTTACATGAACGTGTATTTGCCACGCAAACGCTAAACACACCCGTATTCTGTCCGACTCATCTAGAAGCTAGCCTAGTTTCTTTCTTCTCGCCCTCACATTCCTCAGTTCTGCAAAGAAGCATGATTCGTATCGCGAACTCGAATTTTTGAACCACAAAGTTATTTTAATTTTATGATTTAATTAGAAAAAAAGAAGATTTTGATTCGAATTGCATGTTTTAGTGTATTTTCCAAATAGCAAAATACACTGTTGCGTTTTGAGTGCAGTGGCGGTACCCGAGTCCGGGACCTTGTGAAAAGCACCTATTCCAAGTCGTAGATCACGAATATAGGCCATTCGAATTCTTCTGTATGTACGGTATATGCATATATAATATACTGTTTCGTGTAGGTGTGTGTGTCTTGACATTTTGCTATTTTTGCGATTTTTAAGAGTCTGTAAAGCCTTTGTTTTTTGATCCTTTGCCATGGTACTTGGGAAAGTGTTGAAGGTTTTCATGGCCTACTTAGTTTTGCAAACCCTTTATGCTATCATAGCAATAATTAGCATAAGTTTGAAGGTTTTTGCCTTAAATTTTTATGTTAGAGACTATTAAGGATTTGTTTGTTGTCAAGTTCGAGCCCAATTTGTCCACTGTTTTCAAAAGGCAGCTAATAAAAAATTTTATACTTTTGGAAAAGAAATTTAGGGCCGTTGATGCGGGGAAGTGGTTTCAAATTTTTTTGATTCCAAATATAGTCCAACTTTTGGATGGGCGTATTCCTATTGAACTTGATTGATGAAAATATTTTTGTGGCCTTCGAGTCGATAAAGAATGAAAGAAGCATGTGGTTCACATTTCTATTTTCATTATATGGTGGTGTATTTGGGGGAAAAAAAAAGCAGGGTTCTTTAACCAATAGCAATCCAGAAGGTGCCTGCATTGGCCAATGAAAACACAGTTCCTGTTTGATGGTTTCTTTGAAAATGAATTTGGTGATATAAAATGTATCGATATACGTGATATATTGATTTGAGTGTGAAGAAGTGAGGAATATGGTAGATATATCGATATATATCGATATCTATCGATATTTGTTGAATAGCGGTTATTATTTTTTTTAGTTATCGATATATGATTTCTCACTCATAATAACCACTCTCAAACTTCATTCTCCCAAACTTCATTTTTCCATAGGTATAAAATATGTACCACATTAAATGTTCCAGTCCGCTCATACCCTGGAGCGCGTTTTTTTTGGCTTCTTTTCCTCTCCATAGGCTACTGCTATCGCCTTAATTATACAAATAATACTTTCTTATTAAAAACTTTTTTTTTTAATTTTCAAATCAAACATCGAACAGTTAGTAATGAAAAAAACCAGGGAAAGTTAATAAATTATATAATACAGGGATAATTTGGAAAACAAAAATTTCTTGTTAGTAGTAGATTACACAACAGGGGCGGAAAGTATGGTATTAACGAGGCAAAGTTTGTGGAGTGAGGCGAAGCCGATTGACATAAATGCCAAGCTGGTCTAATCGCATGCTGTCCAACCCTGTCGTATATACTATTTTAATTTTAGATGAGACTAGCTTTAAACTGTTATTTAATCAATGATCTTCTCACCATAAATGTTTCATTGTCTTTAATTCGGCACTTTTTTTTACATGAATATCAAATTTGGTTGACACAGTCGCAGAAAACAACTACAGCAAAAAATTATTGTTTTCCGCTTTTGTTTACCTTTATTAGAAATCAGTAATTTGGTTGACACAAGGGCGGAAAACTACAGCGGAAAATGGTTGTTTTCTGCTTCTGTTTATCTTCGTCAACACTGTAGCATGAATCTGAATGATCAATGAGCATTTTCTAAAGTAAGAACAGGCTGGTATGACGTATTTTCTACTCGTCTAAAATTACAACTTTTTTTTTTGTTACCCTAATTCTTAATTTAATTCCAAAAAGAAGTACCGATTTTATTTTAGACCAGTGATTCCGACCCTAAAGTTCACAAAGGGGGCCCTGAAGGTTCACTGCCAGTCAAAATATTTTTTATTCGTGTTCATATTTTCCACTTGTGAATGTACTGAGGGGTACGCTGAGTAATTGTTTCTTTGCTTGGAGGTCTATGAGTGAAAAAAATTGGAAGTCACTGTTTTGAACCATTCTTGTTATTTCGGGTTAGAATGGATTGATTATTCATATTTTTGGCAGGGGAAATATGGAAACAGAAAAAAAAAAAGAAAAAGACATTTAGATTATTTTTTACTGATAAATTCAACATAATTGGAAACCGGGACTGAAACTCCACCGACTGACATAACGAGACCATTTCCTAAAACTGGAACAATCCCGGTTTAAAAACAACATAGATGTAGTAAGCCTAATCATAGGTATTTCTTTTATCTTCAGCCTGAATTTTATACTTTCTGTATCTGCTGTCCGTTAATTCATTAAATAACCAGTTAAAGCGTATAATCATTGAATGTTACAAACTTCAACTTATCATTATAGGTATTCTATGAAATAACTAGTTACATCATTAATTAACGGATTTCATACTTTAACGGTAACATATGCAAAACTAAAGCCTACGAATTTCCCTACAAAAAATGTTCTCACACTTTTTTCGTAGACTCGACCGTAACATCATCGTTGCTTAAAGTATCGGTGTGCGCCGAGGGGGGAGTGTTTTTTTTTGGTCGAGTCTGATTTCGCAACCCATGTCTAAAAAAAAAACTTCTCTCCCAGGCGCACAACACAACGTACTATTTTTCCTAACCACGCTGTCTAAGCGATCTTCTATTATCTTCAAACACAGTCCGAGTCGTCAATATAAATGCACCGGTTTCAGTGAATTGGATGTATACCCCCTGCTTTCTTCAGCCCGAATCTGTGTTTAATGTAACTCTCAATAATATACCATATGTTTCCCTTTCTAGCTTGTAATTTGAAAATATTCAACAATCAAGAGTTCGCCGAGCTTTTGGCGCAGAAGGTGAGAGAAGGCTTCGAAGCAGTTTACCAATTAACGTCGATGTGCACGATCAGAATGTCGTTCGTCAAAGGTTGGGGTGCTGAGTACAGGTTTGTATGATTCCATTCAAATATCCCCGCTGCCCTCCCCCCTCGCAACCTTATAATGTTCCTACTTGGGTATATCATTCATTGCGCCAAATTATTGTTACATTGTCCACAGGAGGCAAACTGTGACGGCTACGCCGTGCTGGATCGAATTGCATTTAAATGGTCCACTTCAATGGTTGGACCGCGTCCTCACGCAAATGGGCTCTCCTCGACTACCGTGTAGCTCTATGTCGTAAAAGGATCGATAAGACGCGTGAACTTCTTGAATTGTTTCTTTCTTATTCTTTTTCTAATCATGAATCGGAACTTTTACGCTGTTGATGAATGAATGCAGAGAAAACGTCTTGTACTCCTTTCTTTCTTTCTTTCTGTCTCCTTTTTTTTTTCTTCTTTCTTTTTCTAATTTTTAATTTAATAGTGCGTAAGCTTCCGTCTATCGTAAGTTGTTAGAATTACCAGTTTCTTATTTTCATTCGTTAGTTTTACTGTGTGAACGAAACAATGGCATTCTGTATGGAACCACTATGTGCAATTAATTGATTGTCTAGATGAACTTTCTTTTTAAAATTACAAGGCTTTTATTCGTGTTTTGACTATCTGTACGAATATACGTTTTTTGCCCTGTATTTTTATCGATAAAAATTTTTCTTTACCTCTTAAAATTTATTTTGTTTTCCACTTTTACTCTCTCTGACGAAATTTTACTGTGGAAGAATTATTATACGCTGTTATTTTTCTTGGTGTAGAGCTCTAAAAAGTTCTACTTTTTTTCATTTCCCCCCAAGATGAAATTTCTCATTTTATTGATGAATGTAGTGACAGTTACCTTGTAAAAATGTTGAACGTTGTTTACTTATTAACTTTTTTCTT
This sequence comes from Ericerus pela, assembly GCA_011428145.1. Taxonomy (NCBI): domain Eukaryota; kingdom Metazoa; phylum Arthropoda; class Insecta; order Hemiptera; family Coccidae; genus Ericerus; species Ericerus pela. Next base: position 254,488 of record WOFM01000399.1, read on the forward strand.
TTTCTTTTTTTATATCATTGTTTTTGTTTAAAATTTTTCTTCAAAAAATGTTTACGTTTCATGGTGTATTATTTTCAGACCTAAAACAATTACCATTGCGTTAGGCTTTCTTTTTTTCCTTTTTTTTTTTTTAATAAAACATAATTTTGTACTTTAAAATCGAGTTTTTTTTTTTTGTATTGTATTAACAGTTTATTTTTACAACGTCGTAATCGTTTTCAAATATCGTTAACAACAATTCTTTTTCAATCATGTATTTTTTGCGTTAAAGCGGTGTATTTTTAATAATTTTTACATTCACTCAGGAATAGAAAGTAGTTTGTAAATACAAAACCACGTATTGATGCTTGGGTTTTCCCACTTCTCGTAGGATTTTTTTTTTCTTCTTTATTTTAGCGTATTAAATTTTCTCATTTCTGGTGTTGAAATTTTTTGCCAAAACTAATCTCGGGTGCTTTTTAACTTTCTAAATTTGTTTTAGGTATTTATAATTTTTTTTTATTTGTTATAAATTTGTGATTAGGTAAACAGTGAATACCAAATTTGTCGAACAAAATTGTTGATCCTTCGTTTCGTGTTTTCTTTTCCTTTTTTTTTGTCGCGTTTGATGTGTGTTTTTCTTGGGTTTGGTGCGTGAATGGATTTTTTTTTAATACAAATGATTGTTAATAACTCCATTCACTCAAAGATGGTCGTATGTTTCAACATTTTTCAATTTTTTTTTAATGACTATTTCTATTGATTTATATTACTGTTTTTAGTTTTTACTTATTAATTTTGTTTTAGTTTTTTTTTTTTTGTTTTGTGCAAAGTTACTTTTAAAAGGAAAATAATCGGTTTTCTACTTTTTATGAAAAGTACAAATGTTTTGTTGGAAGAAAAATTGAATTTAACCAGTACCCGTATCATCCATTTACACTTGTTGGATTGTTTTTTCTTCTTTTTCATCGTATTATGTTTGTGAGTTGAGGACATGAAGCAAAGTGTTACTTTCTTGCTTTCAAAATAACGTGTGTGACGTATCAGTTTTATAAGTTTATGTAAATGAAAAAGAAAAAAAAATTGAGTTAAGATGTATTCGTAAATTACAGCTACAATTTTAAAATATTTTATTTCGTTTATGTTTAATTAAATTTATGTGCATTTTTGAATTAAAAATTTCTTCTGAAAATGTTGTGGTAGTTTTTCTTAATGTGAGATTTCAATTCAAATTGTGCTTGACAGAATTTTATGTCGTGCGACAAATAATACGAGGGGAACGTAAGTTTGCTCAGATTGTTGTTTGTGGATGCTGTTTTGCAATCTAGCATTGTTACCCAAACAGAATCGTATAAGAATCTTGTTGAAAATCGTGAACATTTATTTATTATATCGTTTGTTTTGAATTATGATTCCATTTTTTTACGACACTTTATTGCTTAAGATATGTTGTTTTTTCGAAATAGTTGTGGAATGGAACATGTTTTTGCAAACGATGCATTTTTGCCCCAAAAAAATAACTGAATTGAAATTTTCCTAAAAAAGCCAACGTCTCGGAAAGCTGGGAGTTACTATTTTTCGAAGGCTAATTCCATTTTTCGGCGGAATATGAGACATGAGAATTTATTACTGTTCTTTCTTTGACGTATCTACTACCTATATAAAATTCATAAACGTCCGAATTTTCGTCTGCATTTATTTTTCGTACTTCTCATTGACTTAGAAGGCTGAAAATTGGCATGAGGGTGCATCAGTATCACATCTAGATACGTTCTTTTCAAAATTCTGAAAACGTGAAAGGAGAAACATGTGAGCCAAAAATACTTTTTGAAGCATCATTTTTTCTGCAGTCAGTTGGATGGGTGACCAGTGAGGTCAATAATTATTGTTTTTTTATTTTTTCTAATCGAATACGTTTTTAGCGATAAGATTTCCTGGAAATTTTACTAATTAGTGCCAATGTGCTGATGAACATACACTCTCGAAGCTCGATTTCATTTCACTAATTGTGATTGTCATCATTTTTTCACAACCTGACGAAGACAGGGCTGACGACTAGTAAAATAATAAAATTCTAAAACATTTCTCGATAATAATATAATGATCAATCATAGACATTATGTATATAATGTCTATGTGATTAATGAAGTATTATTTCCTTTATACTTTTGTTTTTTGATTTTTTCATTGTTCAGGTTATTCATCAATCAGCACTGAAGTTGATGGTCAGCGAATACGTTTTTTTATCAGTTTGTTTTGGTTACACTGCACTCCTATCTTGTCGGCCTCAATTCGAATTGGCAAATTGGAAATTTGAAATTTGAATCAATGGTCCGTTGACCGTTACATCTACATGCAGGATAGCGACTAGCGAGCGCCGCGCGATACTTCCAATTCTAGTTCTAGACTTCCAGTTTTTGCTCGCTGGTTGTACTTCTATATTATTCTATAAGCTCGAAGCTTTGTAGAAATATGAGTAAGTAAATTATTCATTCATTCGTTAGTGAAAGCAAAATCGTATTTTCTACTTTTTTTTATTTTATCAAAATCCCATTCATTGTAATAATTTTATATATCTTACAGTTATAAACTGGAAGTAGTTGTCCATGTTTTCTATTCGCTGAAGTGAAGGATCATCTGTTGCATTTCAGGTATTAAATTTTCTTGCATGTTATTTGAATCTGCCACCTTGTGACTGCCTAATTCTCTGTCTTAACCAAGATTATTTTTCTGTGTTTCACCAATTTAGATGAACAAAATGTCTCCAAAAGATACTCCAACCGAATTGTTAGTCCAGTATGATGAACTTATACGGTGTTTCACTGTTTTATTGGATTCATCGTGTGAGGAAGAATTTCTCAGGTAATGAATTTATCAAGTTTGGTCACTTTGGTGAGTGTTAACGTTTGAATCATTCACCTCATAGCCCTCATGAAACTTATTGTCTTTTAGGTATATTTCAAATCAAGAATGTATGCGTTTAAAATGGATCGAAAGTATCAACGAATGTCATCGGTTAAAGGACAAACTTGATGGCGCCATCAAGGACGTCTCGTTGCTGGACAACAAATTAATATCTGCGCGCCGGTGGTTAGATGCCGAAAGACAGCAACGAAAACGAATTGAGGCTGAAAGAGATGCGTACGTGAATCAGCTTGAAGAAGTTCGTCGTATTCTGCTGAATGATCCTCTGTACAAACTTTCGGATGAAGCGAAAGAGAAATTAACCTTTTTAAGTAGAACTACGTCCGTGTCGAATAATGCTTGGCGTAATATTCCGTACGACCGTTTAAATATCATCACGGAAAGCGATTCAATTTTTTCATGTCTGTCGGATGTATCCATCACCCGATCAGATAATGATGTGGATGATTTGCATAAAGCTTACAATACATCCAAAAAACGTTTATCACGCACCAACGAAGAACTGGTTGAGGTCAAAAAACGAAAATCTGATGAGGTTCCGAGGAAGTCGTTTGCTCAATGTGCAGCTCTGAATCGTGCTGATTCAGTCGACACTTTCGTGCACAACGAGTTCAATCGTGAAAAAGTATTTGATGACGATGAACCAGGCTATTTTTCAGCAGTTGAACGCATCAATGCTCGTACGCATTGTTTCGTCAGCAAAACGATAATAATGCCGGATACGTGCGTATGTTGTTCCAAGAAAATCGGATTTGGACGTATGGTCATGAAGTGTGCCGGTTGTAATGCCATATCACATTCCGAATGTCGTGATAAAGTAGCCCTACCGTGTGTGCCTAACGGTACGCCAACGAAAAAGGGTGGCACAGGAACCGTATCGGACTATGCGCCTACAGTACCGCCGATGATTCCTGCTATTGTCGTTCACTGTGTTCGTGAAGTGGAAAAACGTGGTTTGACAGAAATTGGAATTTACAGGTATTGCACACAGCTGTCGCGCGATTTACATTATTCGCTTTGTAAAACTTTACTGCAAAGTAATTCTTCGCTTCAAGTTGTTTCTTTCCTAGTATCCGTGAAAGAATAGGGTTATGTTTTAAATTTATTTTGAGCGTAAAATATTTTTTGCGATCATTTCATTTGTTTGGATCATTGATGCCTTGCATCATTCATTATCAGTCGAATACGTATAGCTTTGTCCCGCGGATATCGTTTTCTCGGTAGTTACACGATTTATCATAATTTGAGTCATTATTGATATGATGCTATTTAACTCATCTCCAACTGAAATGTTACCCTGTACTATGTTTCTTTGACTCATCACCGGACAGGTTAGAAAGAGTAATCAATTATATTTTATTTTCCAAAAATAACGACACCGGGGAAACACTGAAAGAAGCTATTCCGCTCTTTAATTTGTGCATTCATCTTTCAAGAGCGGAAGCACCTTCTGATGTCGACACCTCCTGGAAAATACAACAAACATAAAAAGTACTTTGTGTATTTTGTTATTACCAAACACGTATGCTGCTGAATTCCCTATCACTTTAAATTATTAGTTTTAATTTCTTATGACCAATTTTTTCTTCCTTTTTTGATGTATCAACATCTTGGCTCTCGGCAGGGGCTACGCCTATGCGAGACTTACAAGCGTCAGATTCGTTGTTGTGTCCTTGTGTGTGTATTGCTTGAAAGAGGAGAAAATTTACTAAATTTCCAAATGATTTTTTAATCATCTTTGCCGATTTGGATATGAACAAACAAAAAAAACCAAAATTTATGGAAAATTTGCCGTTTTAAAATTATTTAAATATTTTCAGGTTTACACATCAATCCTTCATGTTTATAGCCACAGCGGCCCTCACGTTTTTTTTTCCTTAGGGTACTTCATTAAAATTCTCTTATTGAAATTATTATCACTTATTTAAGAAAGGAACCAATGTAGGCTATGGCGCACAGAAGGGAGAGTTGCAGCGCTAACCCCTTCCATAAATTTTTGTCGGAGTATACCAATTTTATGATTTTTATTGGGAAAAGAAAAAAAGAAAAAATTGCCCAATAAATCATCTACAAAATGTTTCAGAGTCATCCGAAAGTTTTTTATGGGTACAGCACTATTCAGGCTAATGGACATCAAACAAAAATAGTCTACCATGAGAATGGAAAAGAAGTTGTGTGGCATTTGTAAAAATATTGGGTGCTAGGTCTTGTAAAATGTTTTAATGGATTTCAGCTTAACAAAAACGTGGAATTTTTGTTATTTCTTGGGTAAAACGGTGATGACATCATTTTTATTTTATACATCTTTGATTGAGCGTCTCGTTCGATGGACTTTGCACTCTATGACAATGAGGCCCAGTTTGTACATTATGAAGTAATGATACATAATCGTGTGTATCTCGGCCAGGATGAGACATCGTTATCATGTTTAGCCCTTCAAAAATCGTCAATTATCCTGAAAAAACTTTCTGAAAATTTTTTTCTTCAGATAAACTTTCAAAAATGAGGAGGTTCTGAATTCGAACCAGGGGTTTGATTTTTAAACGAAATACTTCTAAAAAAAAAGTAAAAGAAATTTACTTTCAAAAATCAATATCGTTTTCTTTGGTCCATATAGTGTAGACCTACTACGATGGTTTGGCAGCTTTGTTGATGATCGCTGTCAAGCCAGCATGGGGTTATTTACTGAGACGAGTTTTCTGTTTCATATAAAAAGAAATTATTATATTTTAATTTTGATATTTTAGAATATCGGGAACTGAATCTGTTGTTCGCGGATTACGAGAGAAATTCGCAAAAGGTAGAGGAGTCCCATGCCTGTCGAACGTCGACATTCATTCAGTGTGCTCGTGCTTGAAAGATTTTCTGCGCAATCTTCAAGATCCGTTGATACCGCGTGCCATGTGGAACACATTTGCCAGTGCCATTTCGAGCGCTGACAAAAAAGCAGAATTGTGCGCCTCCATTCAGTCGTTGCCGCCAGCAAATCGCGATACCTTGGCGTTTGTCAGTCTGCATCTGCAAAAAGTGGCTTCGTCTCCGGAGTGCAAAATGTCCATCTTAAACCTCGCCACCATATTCGGTCCGACTATCGTTGGTTACTCCAGCGAAGAACAACTTAGTGCCTTAGCTGAAGCGCACACTGCCAACGCCGTGATGGAGGAACTGCTTTCGATGCCGAACAGTTTTTGGAATAATTTCCTCTCGAGCCCACGTTCTGACCAGCAGGAAACGCCTTGCTCGATTCGTCGTACGCCGTCCACCGACAGTCTGATGCGAAAGGGCGCTCGCAAGTTGTTAGGATCAGCAATGACACCCGGAAGTAAGAAGAAATTTTTTAACACATCACCTACGCTAGATAAATTTTAATGTTCGGTATATCTTATGACCCTTTATTGTTGTTTATTTTTAAAACTTTTTTTTTTTTTGTAATTAGAGTTACCTTTATGAAATTCTAAAGTTTAAGATGGAACGAATTTCCATAATATAGCTCTCTATACCGTTCATTGTTTCTTCCTTAATGTGTAACTCTATTTTGTGATTTAATTTTACTATTATGATTTGTTCTTTCAATGCATAATACCTCTTCTTTTGTGATCTTTTATAAATATTTTATTGAATATTCATCATATTATATCCAACTATTTCTAAAAAATGTTTGAGTTTCAATTGACCATTTTTATTTCAGTAAAGGAAAAACACTTGAATATTTCTGTATTTTTCATTTCGCAATTTCTGTTGGCAGTTTTCCTATTTCCAACTTTGCCAAATTTTTCATAAAATTCAATATTAATTACCCACAAAATAATTCATTATGTCGGTTTAAGATTTCCCAAATCTTGTAAGTAAGCAGAAGAATAGATTTTCTGTGAATAGATTTTATCCCATTCATGTTTTGATGCGAACACAGTGATTGGATTAAAAAAAAGGAATGTTTTCCTCTTTGAATAATATATCAATTGTTAAATTACTGCAGTTGCTGAAGTAAAATGTGCCAGTCTTCCAGATAGATTTTACTTTGAGATTTTTTGTGGGTATTGAATTTTGATGCAATTCAAAAATTTTTTTAGGTCTATTAAGTATTTTTTTAATATAATTTTTTTTACTGATTTTACGTTCTGTTTTTTTTGCTATTTGTAAATCAAGGCTACTGCCTACGCCTACATATCCAATAGCGAATAGCTGTTGCAATGACAGCGAATAAAATTTTGACGATTTCAGTTGAAATAGTAGTGATAAAAATACAAAAAGTAGTAAAAATAGTGCTACTTCGAAAGGAAGTTCTTGTCTTTATATTCGACAGCAAATCTGTTGTAAACAGCATTATGCTGTGGAGTTTTACAGGTTGTCTTCAATTGTTTATTGTTTTACACTGGTTTGAAATTGCAGTTACTGCTTGCTGTTATTTATGTGGGTAATGTAGGTGTCTCCTAACTCGTTTTAAATTCAGCATATTGAGTCTGTCAACATTTCTAAAAAAAATGTAGTCATTGTAAGGTAATAGGTGAACAAGAAGATTATTCTCATGGAAATTGAACTTCAAAATTCTCCGAATATAAAGTTTTTTCTTGCGCAAGCCATTGAAAATATAAAGTTGCACTTATAATGTCAAAAAACTGGCTTACGATATAGGAACAGTGATTTATTTTCGGTCGTATTTAGGATGAGAAGCAAACTTATTAATAGTTCTTTTGTTTTTTTTCTTTAGAGAAAAAAATAATCGTTACATCCTCCCAAAAATTTTCGAAATGAAATTGGAAAGAAAATTCTATGATAAAATTGCAATAAGTATGTACTGAATTTCGTTGAAGGTTAGTTTTCTATGTAAAGAAACAGTCGAATTAGAGATTTTTAGCTCAATTTAGCGTTATTGAGTTAGTTCCTAAAATGCTGTCTCGTGTAGTTGTCGTACAAGTTAATATAATATTTTTATTACAATGCGTTTTGTTTGTAAGTACGTTTTTACAACGTTGAGTAAGTAGGGGGTTGTCATTATTACAGTCCATCAATCCATCCATTATCTTGTAAAAATGAACGAAAATTTTATTTCAAGTGCTTAATGTAGTTACTTGATACTTTATTGTCTCATGCGGGCTGCAAGGAAAATTTTAATTTTCAATTTTTGTTGTAATTACGCAACAGAATCGTTTTTATTTTGAGAGATTCAGTGCACTGATTTTCATTGTCTGCCAAATTTTTCAGCTGTATTTTTTACAGTGACCACCGGAAAGCCCTATTGTTCAGATTTATTTTGAAGACAATTTTCGTCACAGCCTAAAAAATAGAAAAAAACTGCCGAAGTTAACAGTTAAAAAAGAGACAAGAAATACGCATTTTAGCATAGGTATAAGCTGTTTAGTAAAGTTAAGAGAGAAACAGTGTTTGGAGCTTGAGACATGATGATGTCCGAGATTAAGAAAGTCACCGCGATCACCTTTTCTTATATTTTTCAGTTCAGAGAGCCTGAGATTCAACTAAAGGTTCAACTCTTCAACTTCAACTCGAAGGTACAAAGTTGAAACTTTCGTTATTTTCATATCAAAGTCAGAATGGAATAATTGTCAGAATATTAATTTTATCATTTTATTTTACACAAAATTTGAATCACTTATTATATTTTTGATTCGTGAATTCCAATTCGCTACTTCTTATCAGTAAATTTTCCTTTTATCACATCAGTGAAATTAATAAATGGCCGATTTTATTCATTTTATAAAAATCATCGTGAATAAATTAGTGTATTATTTAGTTATTTAATTATATTTATTTATTTATTTTTTAAACTTTTGATAATTAATGTATAGCGATCTTTTCGTATGGTAATTTGCCGCTCATTTTAAATTATGGATGAAGACGCCAATAGTGAAAACCTGGGGGTAAACTATACGTTGGAGCATTTTGCCGAAACCAAAAGTGTGAATGATATACTCGACGATGTGATAAACGTATACGGATCGGAACATACATCAGAGGTAGCGTATGAGAAATTAAAACGTATTCTGAATCAGTACATTGATCAACCCCATTTACTTGATCCGTATATCGAACAATTTTTGAACAAATTAATCGCCTACGTTAAAAATTCCGAAATCAGTTTGGCGGTTAAGCAAGAAGTATTTCGTTACATGTTTTTATTTGTCAACGTTCGTGGTTACAAAGTTATAGTGCGTTTACTACCCCATGAAGTAAGTTATTTCGCTGAATCTAATTTCCATTTATAATATTCGACACTTGGTGAAAACGTTGTCTTATTTGTCACAGGTTTGTGATTTAGAACCAGCGTTAAAATTATTGGAGCAACAATCCTCAATTCAAGACCTTAAATGGGAAACAAGATATTGTTTACTTCTGTGGTTGTCGATTATTGTTATGATTCCATTCGATATGTCTCGATTAGATTCTTCAGATGTAGAAGAAACCACAGCTTCAAGGTATTACTCAACTTGTAACGCATAAATCGTAATTCTTTTGGTGTGTGTCATGCTTTCTTGTGTGTTTACAGAATATTGGCGTGTTGTAAAAGAAGTCTTATGACCACCGACAAATCGCGTGATGCAGCTGCATTTTTATGTGCAAGATTTGCGACGCGGACCGATATTAAGAATATTTATTTAAATGATGTTATTCAATGGGCGTGCGATGTAAGAATTTTTTTGTTTTAAATTTTAAGAAAGGTGATTCTGTTTCGTGAAGATAAAATGTTGGTACTTCATAAGTAGCCCAATATTTTTAAAATTTGTAGTATACATACAGTAGCACATCATATTTTGAGGAGCTGATTTTGAAATTGTCTCATTTATTTTTATCTTAGCTTTCAGTAGAGGCTACGCGAGAATTACGAGCATCAATCGTCAGGTCGTAAGTTTCGTTGATGTGTCTTTGTGTGTGTTTGTGTGCGTGTACCTTCTCAATTAAAGTTGAAAGCAAAATTTCAATTTCGAAACAAACTTCTTATATTTCATTCAATGATTACTTAATCTCTGTTTAAGCTAGAGAGCTGGGGTTGGTATTGCTGGAAAGAGAAGAAAATTTACAAAATTTCTATCCCATTTTCTAATTATTTTTACAATCTTGAAAATAAATAAACGAAAAAGAAAGTAAATAATGGAGAATTTACCATTTTTTGGATTCTAGAAACTTCTCATCTTTCACTAAATGATTCGTTAGTCGATATTTAAGCTTGAGAGCTGAGGTTGTTATCATTGGAAAGATTAGGATATTTTCATTAATTTAGTATCCATGCAATTTTTCTATCATCTTTAGCAGCTCGAAAATAAATAAACGAAAAGAAAGACAAGTTGAAGGAAAATTTGGCATTCGTGGTATCTAGAAACCTCTCCTCTTTCACTCAATGATTCCTCAGCCACTACTCAAATTAGCGAGCTGAGGTTGGTTTCATTGAAAAGAGAAGAAAATTTGCATAAATTTACTATCCATAAGTATAATTGTTTCTATCATCTTTAGCGGTTTAAAAATAGACGAAGTAAAAAACCCAATTAATGGAAAATTTGCCGTCTTAGTATTATGTTGACATTTCATGTTTACACATCACAATATTTCATGCTACAATGGCACTCGTGTATTTTTTTAAGTAAGTTTTCCTTAGAAAATCTACTTATTACGCTTGGTGCGATATTGAACACCCAGGGTTGCTGGTAGGTACGTTTTTCGTTTCACGATCTCAAGAAAATTTTGTCATCAACAACTCAAATTTATATAATTAGATAGATAGATAGATATTAGTCCATTTCTTGTTCCCACGGTACAGGTCGCAATTTTTATCAGATAATTACGAAATTTGGTACGTATATTTATACCAAGCTAAGGACCAGAACTGTTGATTTTGGTGCCGATCGGCCAAACGGTTCTTCTAGTACCACCATTTTTAAGTAGGTTTTCTTAAGAAAATCTACTTAATCCGCTTGGTGCGATATTAGCCCCCAGGGTTGCGGGTGGGTACGTTTTTCGTTTCATGATCTCATCAAAATTTTGGCACCAATAACTCAAATTCATAAATATATATATATATGTATATATATATATATATATATATATAAAAAGTAAATTTCTTGTTCCCTCGGTACAGGTCGCAATTTTTGTCCGATAATCACGAAATTTGTTACGAACATTTTTACTGAGCCAAGGACCAGACTTATTGATTTTAGTGCGGATTGGCCTGACGGTACTTCCGGTACTACCATTTTCGTTTTCATTTTGGCTATAAAATGCTCAGTTTTGCACCAATAGCCATGAAATTCGGCGTAAACATTTATTTTGATTCGTCATAGTACGCTTCTAATTTTGGCGCGGATCGGCCGGGCGGTACTTCGGGTACCGCTATGTTTGTTTTTATATTTGTCATAAAATACGGTATTTCGGAACCATATGTACGAAATTTGAAATAAATTTTCATTAAAATTTATTGTAGCATAATTTTGGTGCGGATCGACCGGACGGTACTTCCGATAAAGTTATTTTTCCCTCTTTTTTCTAATTTGCATGAACTTTTTAAAAAAATTAACCACATGCTCACGTTTTCTTTTTTTTTATTTCATAACATTATTATATTTCATTGGTTTTATTTTAAATTATATGATGATGTATACCATACTTTATCATCTTAATTTATTTTTCATTTTTTCAAGAAAAAATGCTTTTATATTTCACATTGTCTAATATTTTGTCAGTGGCTAACATATTTCAGACAATCATAACATACCATTAATGCAAATAAACTTATAAACAATTAATGTGACCATCAAAATTCATATTTCTTTCTCTTAAAAACTCACTTTTTCTATCGAGGCTTGCTGCGCTAGAGTTTGTTATCTTATTCTTAAAACCACATTGTCGGTTCTAATTTGAAATTTTTTTTCAAAATTCACCTTAATTTTAGTTTAATACGTTTGATTTTCATGTTTTTTTTTTGGTGCCAAATTCGAAATTTGCTTCCTATTTTCTCATGGTATAGACTATAATGACAGCTGCTTATACTAAAGTTCTGACCCGGTTACCCATGAAATTATCTCACTCAATATGAATGTTGTTTCGAGTGCTGGAGATGTTCAGAGTCCAATTTTTTACCTCTATTAATAATATATTTTCTTTTCCTTTCAACATCAAGTAAATATCTTTAATAAGCCAGCGCTTGTGAGCAATAATTAAAATAAAATTATAATTTTGAAATATCAGGATCGCCCTCGTATCTACAGGTGACTGTTATGCTCATTCGATGACTTTGTCGTAGGAATTGATTACAGAAAACAGGTCATTATCGTGGAAGAAATTCGGACCATTAATGGCTCTCGCTTCAATATTGAAACACGGCAAACGAGACGATTTAAGACCATACACCGAGACCATATTCAAATGCATCGTTTCTTCTCGTTGCTTGGAGGATACGTATCGTTTATCTCGTAAATACGCCATAAAAATCGTACAGAGAATAGGTTGGTATCTACTTCATTCGGCAACTTTTTAACAAAACAATCGGAAAGTCGTTGCTACTTTGCCTCTTGACTGTATTATGAGTTGAGAAATTTACACCAGCCACATGAAGTCTTTGCTTGCATGAGAAATGACTTGCTATAAAATTTTTTGCGACTATAGTCGAATAACACCCTTTCCACCATTTTGGCTGCAATTGTAAAGTCACAAAGACAACTTTTTGTAAAAGTTCGTATAATAATCAACTGCGAGCTGCCGGAAAATAAAATACTAATTTCCCTAAAAAAGAAAATTTGCTTCACCTTCCAATGGTATTATGCCAAGGATTCCTTATAGGTGGTGGTATCAAGCGACGGAATTTCCGCAAAACTCTCAGTGATATCATGACGAGAAAAACCACGCCAAATGGAAACTTGCGAGTAGTATCGTAGTGAGAGAATCCCGGTCAAATGAAGTAGCCTGAGAATTATTTCTTTCTGTCTTGGCTTTGATGTTTCAGCAATATGTTCAACATCTTTCAATCTTTCATTACTCCTCCAATTCTCTCGTGGTATAAAGATATTACTATTTTCTTTAATAACAGCCTGCTCTAATATGTCGTACAGTTTTCATACGGTTTCAAAAAATATTTTTCAACGGAATTTTACGCACCTCATTTTTAACCCAGTGGCAACTATTTCGTCCCCTTATTTCATTGAAATTCAAGAAAATTTATCTCATTTTTCGTTGCACTTTGAAAAGGAGCGAATTTATAAGCATAACTTCCAAAATCTATACTGGTGGGGATTCCCTCACCATGTTATCATTTGTGTTACAACTTTCTTTGTACTATGTAATGGTAACTAGATAGAATGGTATCTTGGTAAGGCAGTTCCCCCCTATGGTAGTGGGGGAGAGGCAACATCAAGATTTTGCTCACTGGGTATGTCTTGTCACATTCCATGTCATGTAGACCTCCCACAGTGAAAACAGAGGTTCTCTCGCCATGATATCATCGGAATATTCGAAGCTCGAGAATGTAATTGGTTGCAAAATTTTTTTCCATTATTATTTAAACAATACTAATGGAGAATTTTCCATGAAAGATCGACTGTAGCATTTGCGGCGTTATATATAACTATGTGGACAAACAAACGAGATAAAAGCATGGTAAGTATATAGAAACTTCAAATTTGTTTCAAATACTTAAATGTAATTCTCTTTAAAGAACATTTGGCTTTTCATTAGACCTACTAAATTAAAAAGGAAACTCTAAGAAATAAAATGAGACCAAGAACAATAATTTTGAGCCCTAAAAAGCCGAAATAATAAAAAAAATTTAAAAAATAGTCTCAGTTTCACTGTTTTTGAACGTTTTCATTGGTTAATTGATGTTGATTGTTTGTCCACTCAGTTGAAATTTTTTCTGAAGCGTCATCCGTGCCCTGACGTCAAAGGTAAAATCCCACATTCATCTTTAATTTCATATTTTAAACAAAATGACGTTCTATTGACTATGTTTTAGTTAAAAAGCATTTATTATATCTCAAATGTAGCTGCTAAATGATGGGTAGAAAATGAATAACGTGAATTCTGTTCCCAGGTTTGTGTTACCTGCGTGTGAAAGTTGCATCATGGCGATACCAGCGTGGATGTCGATCACTAGCCCTGAGCTTGTCGGCTGATAACCATCTCGAAGTGATGTCAACTCCAGTCAACGAGTTCAAAGAAAAAGGTGATGTTCTAACCGAAGACGAGTGCGAAGATATTCCGACCATAGTCGAAGAAGTTGTCGCGCAGCTATTGAAAGCCCTCAGAGACGAAGATATAACCACAAGGTTTGTGTCGTCCGTTTCCAGATTCGCTCGCGCTTAATAAGCTATCATTGATTATAATTTCAGATGGTCCGCCGCCAAAGGAATCGGTCGCGTAACGGACCGCTTGTCAGCGGAATTCTGCGATGAAATCGTTCAAAGTATTTTAACCCTGTTTAGTCCTCGAGAGTCGTGTTGTGCCTGGAATGGAGCCTGCCTTGCGTTGGCCGAGCTCGGTGAGTGTGGTTTCTTGATCTCGGTGGTATTCCTCCACTGTTTTGATCCGTGACGTTATTTCGTTCGTCGTCGCAGGTAGACGTGGCTTGCTACTGCCCAGTCATTTGCCACTGGTTGTGAGAGTTCTGCTTAAGGCTTTGGTGTACGAAGAAACGCATGGTATCGTTTCGGCTGGTTCATATGTACGTGATTCGGCTTGCTACACCTGTTGGTCGCTGGCTCGAGCGTACGATCCGGAAGTGCTGAAACCTTTTGTTAACGAAATCGCTGGTGGTTTGTTGATTGTGTCTTCGTTCGACCGCGAGGTAATGTGAGAACGAAATGCTTATTTAGTGAAATGGTTTTAGTCTGAGCGTGTACTAAATGATACGTTGCAATTTAGATGAATTGTCGTAAAGCTGCATCCGCTGCCTTCCAAGAACATGTTGGACGACAAGGTACCTTTCCGCATGGAATTGATATTCTAACGGTTGCGGATTATTTTGCTGTTAGTGTTCGGAAATCGGCGTTTTTGCATGTCAGGTAAGGCATTGATGTGTGAAGGCAGGGTTCATAAAAAAATGAAACTTTTTTATTCTTACTAGTTGATGGAATTAGAGATTCACTGTTCTCTTCTACTATGAGCGCCTCAAGGTTCTCTTCGTGAGATCTTCTTTGTCAATGTTTTTTCCATTAATTAACGGGGTAGAAATGTATTTTTATTCAGAATTCTTTTTTAGCTACCTAAATTAGATCGGTACAGAAACTGTAGTCGATGGTTCTTGTAGTCGTTCATACGTAGAAAATAAGTAAATTTTGAGAGTAATTTTGGGTTTATAGTAGATGCAGAACTGCTTACGACATGATCACGTTGCTGTAACTTTAAAGTGTCGATATTTCACATTTAGGTTTTGTTTGGTACCCGAGTTCGATATACTACGAGTATATTGTCTTATATTTATTGTATTTTCGTTTGCGCGCAGACGTAGTTTCTGTTGATCACATAATTTAGTTTGGTTCTTGTAAATATTTGAATTTAAATATTTTGTAAGGTGAATTCATCATTCTTTTATTTAATTCTTTTGAATTTTGTTGTATTCTATGTTGTGAGCTCCTGAACGGCTGAAAGGTTGTGAGATCCACATTCACTTTAATAAATTAGTAATTGTTTTCCATTTAATATCCTTATTGTATAATACTTGTTCTTTTTTTTGTTGGTGCAAATTTGAAGTACACAAATAGCTAAGTATCCGGAGTACACAAGACAAATGATTGACCACCTAATCGAATATAAAGTTGGTTATTGGGATATCGAAATTCGTGATCTAACGTCTAAGGTTTGTATTGTGCGTCCAAAATTTAAAAGGAAAAGTCAAATTTTTTGGAATCACATCTAGCAGAAGGGGAAATCAATAATCTCTCTCTTTTACTCCTTTTCACTGCGTGCCAAATAAAAATATATTAATAGAAAATCGACTTCATCGTTCTCCTTGTACCAGTCTCCATAATTGTCATTCTCAATACAGTAATAAGAATGATAAGTCTATGCTGTAAAAAAAAATTAATGGGATGAATGAAGATAATTCTACAAGCAAATGATACCCGCTGACTTGACACAAATGACATTTACTCTAGAATTTATATTATTTTTATAGTTATTCATTGCTGAAGTATATTAATCAGTATTCTTGTATTTTTTTTTCAGGCATTTTATAATTTGGTTACCTTTGATGCTGATTACGTACTTTCGCGAATGAAAGACATTATCGTAAATTTATATTCCATAAATCTGAATTTGCGCCACGGTTCCATTCTTTGCTTGAGCGAAATTATCCACGCTTTATCCAATGTGAAAAGCGGAACGATCGATTATGGTATGTCTCATTACAAAAAAATTGTTTGGTGTAATTTTTGTTGTGATATTATTCCTATCGGCAATAAATTTGATCCGATTTTGTGCGTCTGAAAAACCTGAGATGACTGATTTTGATGACGATTTTTCCCTTTATACTTCCCGGAAAAGAACTGATTGACCATCCTTTGTTTCTTTTGTTTTGAACCTTATTTAGTTTTGCAGTCCTAAACTCAATCTAAATTTTAAATTTTCTGTAATTATATCAATTCATACTTGCGAAAATATATTCCTCGAAGGGCAGTTTCGTTAGATTTCATGCGTTGACGTAATCGAATATCATCAGATTTTATCATCATTTTTACTTCAATTGTGGATTCCGATTTATAAACTATTTTTTGTGGATTTAATTCAGTTTCTCTGATATCGAATTTTAAATTGTCTTTTTTCCTCCTATTACCTTTTTTAAAATGATTTTACCTGGTGACCGACAACTAAAAGACATAAATCGGTTAATCTGCTTTAATATTAATTCAATTTTCTGGTTAAGTGGACTAATATCGTTATTTTAGGTGAAAAATTCTTTCCAATCTTTCATCAATGATATTCCGTATTCGCTTTTTAAGAAAAAAAATAGTTTTGGGAATAGTTTCTATTTAATTTTTTATTTTTCGTAGATGATGAAGTTATATCAGAGATAAAACAACTGGTTCCAAAATTACAATCTTTGAATATGTTTCGTGGCGTTGGCGGTGACCTAATGAAAGAAGTCAGTTGTTTCTTGATCATGAAGTGCTCGCTTGGACGATTTCCCGTCGACGACGATATTGTTGGTTTGTAAAAACTTCTACCTAAAGCTGGCATTCATGGTATTCATTCATGGGGGTTGTTTTCTTTATTAATTCTGCTCCACATTGAATGGGATTGTTTACTGATTACAATCAGAAAGTACTATCTCATTTCTGTAAACTCTTTAGTTAGATGGATAAAATATTGCTTTATTTTTGAATTTTATCAATTTTCAGTTCCAAATTCTCCTATCCCTCCTATTGGAAAACAAAGAACAAAAACAAAAAACAAAAAAAAAAAACAGTTAGGTATTTAAGTCTTTAAAAAACTGTCAATAATGAAGAAATAGTTGCGTGTCAATAGACTCTTTCTATTTTTTGCCATTAATTACTTCTCAACGATGGATGAGTAATTTTCGTATATTGCAGGAAAAATGAGAATGCTTGTTTTGTATTCAGGAGTATATGATTCAAATTCCATATGAAAAACTGAAAAGGATATTAGACTCGAATTCAATTGTTTTTCTGAGCGGTGGCAACGTATTCAATTTATTTAGCGTTTGGAAATTATTGATATTGATGTTTTTGTGTGAGAGGAAGGATGTCGGTATCCTATAGCCAGTGGTCTCCTAGCATAAATTTTTCTATCAAATACAGAAACGCCAAATGCCAATTGAACAAAACCGAATACGTTGCCATTTTAAATCGATAATTTGATGCGAATAATTTTTCCAGTACCACCAATTATTCTTGGGAATGTTCGTGTACTTATCAACATTGATAATGCGTTAATTCTGTATTTGCATTACAGCCAGCTGGAAGTCGTTAATTGATGACTGTTTACCTTATGAAAACGATAAAGTGCGTTTCGCGGCTGCTTCTGCGCTGTCGGCGTTAATTGAACGGCATTACGTCGTCAGTGGGGAGCTGAATGACGAAATTTGCGGACCCATCATTGCCAAATGTCGATCCGAGGTGATGTCAACGGTCAGCGAACCCATACGTATCGGATATGCGACAGCATTAGGTTATCTGAGTTACATTTTTCGTTCAGCCTTTTCCCGAATCAAACTTATATTTTACGATTATTTGTTACTTTATGGGCTCTAGGACTGTTACCAAAATGCGTGTTAGAGAAGCATCTGGACGAAATCATGCGAGCGCTGATGTTCTGTGCGACCAAAAGAGAAATCTGCTCGAAGTGGGTGCACGCACGCAAAGCGGCCATCGAATCATTGATTTTAATATGGAAAATGTTTTGCTATGATGGGGGTTTGTATTATTGCTGCTTCTGTGCCTTTTACGTGAAGTTTTGTCCAAATGAATGTTTCAAATTGCAGTATTGTTGTAGGGAAGACGTTGAAAATGAACCCTGCGTTGCTTCTCGCCACATTCCTAGAGAATTTATCCGATTATACTGTTGATCGACGCGGTGACGTTGGTTCCTTTGTACGAGAATCCGCTATGAAAGGATTACAAGTAAAGAAGTTGTTGGGTGGTTTTAATTTATCATTGGAAATATTCTTTTTGTGCAATATTTTAAATGGTTTGAAGATTGTTCTAAGGAATGTTCGAAAACATCGTGAAAAATTCAGTCTCTGTGGGATATGATATCGTGCAGTGAGGGGAGCGAAGTTACTCAATTTTGGAAAAAATATTAATGATTATTAATTAGTTTACACAGGCAGAATTATTACAAATTATTTATCATGCGATTAATTTTAGTTCCTGAATTGAAAATGAAGTATTCGTTTTTTATGACTGTGTGTTTATTTCTTTCGTTACGTTGTGGTTCTCCTCTTTTGAATTCTTGTAAAATGAAGTGCTCATATTTATGTTTTACGTCTGTTCGTTCTTTTGTTTTAATGGAACATGTTTTCTCCTCTACTATTTTTGAAATTGTTAAGAAACACGAAAATTATAATTCGAGAAACAGAAATTACTAGCGAAATATTTAGCAACGTTTTGTGAATTTCAGTTCTGGGCGAAACCTGGTTCTACCGTCAAATAATGTAATTCGGTGAATTCGTTGGTTAAAATTTATTAACAAATGAAAAATTAGTATTTTTAATTTTTTTTTTTTAAATTATGAAAATTTGACCTTTGTTTAGCCCTCCTTTTGGCTCTAAATTTGATCGGCACTCACTGTTCGTCTTTGAAAACCATTTTAAAAGGTCTAACTCCACCTAACTTTTAATTTGAAACGACTGCCATCGCTGAGCGCGACTTAACTAGCGAAAATCAGCTCTACTTCAGTGGCTGATTTTATTTTTATTGGTTCGTTTATTGCATTTTTTAGGTAATCATCACGAATACTTGTCTTGTAGATAAGTCGTTGCTGCCGTCTCATCAAATCGAGGATGTAGTGATCGGGATCGCGAAACAGGCGCTCGACAAAATTAGTCGCATTCGCATCACGGCGTCGCATACTTTTAGTGACGTTTTATATAGGTTCGTATGCGAGAAGATATTCACACTAGCAACCGTGAAGACGAATGTACTCGTCTTCGTCGAGTTTCTTGTAGTCTATTACGTTCGCATGATTAACCAACTGAAAACGGCTAATGACCTATGTCTTGTTTTGCGTGTTGTAGTGACCTTCCTGACTTCGAAAATCTCGAGCAAATTCGTCAGATATTCCCGAAAAGTGGGACGAATAAAATTAATTGGACGCGCGAAGCCGATACTTTCCCGTTATTCGCGCAATTGCTGAACTATCCGAAATTTACGCGACCTCTAATGGCAGCTTTCATTCGCTGCGTTGGCAGTGTAACCGAAAGTTTGGTACGTATATATGAGTGACATAGCATCTGTAGAATTCCTCTCTACAAATGTTTGAAACATTTTATTTTGCTATTCGAATTTTAGTACCTTGGCATCTTGCATGAGGTTAGATTTGATGTTTTTTACGAAGAAACTTGTTTTTGCTAGCGTTAGTTTCGAATTTTTAGTTTTGCTGTCCTCGTTTCCAGTAATTATAATATTATTGCATTGATGAGCAATCTTTAAAATTTTGTCTTAATGTAAGCTTGTTCAGTCAAATTTATTTTTTATCACAATTATTGTTTTTGAAAGAATCGGCTACCATAGTATTATTTTTTGTT
Organism: Ericerus pela; assembly: GCA_011428145.1. Classification (NCBI taxonomy): domain Eukaryota; kingdom Metazoa; phylum Arthropoda; class Insecta; order Hemiptera; family Coccidae; genus Ericerus; species Ericerus pela. Next base: position 274,592 of record WOFM01000399.1, read on the forward strand.
TAGTTTGAATGATCTAAAGCATTTCTTTAATTTCTCTTCATGCTACCATTCCTTTCGATATTAAACTTGATGAAGAATGAAAAAGTTTTTAATTGGGCTCTGAAAATACCTTCTGAAGATAATTGATATCGATGTGTGGAAGGGGGTAAGCCTGGATCTACTAGCTAATGGTCTCTCAATATGATTGTTCCAATCATATGAAGTATTACCTATTGAACCAAACCGAATACATCGCCATTTTCTTATCGGGAATGTGATGGTTTCTATTCTCGAATTGACAGTCTTCCGATTTTGAGGCGATCACCGAACTACAACCCTACGCAGAGCACTAATGAATAATATTTCAATTAATCAGTTTGTTTTTCTACTGTAAATTAGTTCATCACATGCAACAATTTCTTATAAACTGGATTACTGTTGCCTCTCATTTTCGTCTCGTTTCAACTCGTGAATATGTTGCTAAAAGCAAAATACTGTTATCAAAGATTTATATTTAGAAAAGGAATAGGTAGTGTGTTTATTTTTCTGTCACTCATTTGTTAGCTTATTCATTTACCTTAATGAACTGTGCTTTCATTGATTATTTGGGGAAAATCGTAATTTCAGCCTTCGTTTAATCTTGGCTAGCCATTTCAGTTGTCTAAAATCTTACAGTGATTAACTAATTACTTTTACCGGTGCACTTTTAAAGAGAAAGTCTGAAGCACTCCTAGTGAGGAAAAAATTCATCGTTTCCGTAAAACATCTTATGAGGAATGACTCCGTTTTTTTCTGAATGAAGTTCGCTCTTTTCTCTCACTCCAAGGAAAAATTCTAGATGCGCCTGTGGATATAACTTCCATATTTCTGTTGCGATATTCCAACCATTTTCACAAAACATTGAAAAGGGGTTTTTTCATGGAAATCATTGCTCAACAGTACTTTTTGAGTATACTAGCCAGACATTTCTTCGAACGCTTGGTCAAGAGGGTGATATCGTTTTAACTCTTGCGACCTCTCTGTGTGTCCAAGTCAGAGGTCACTACAGTACATGTAAGTCCATCTGGCTTCATGTTTGAGGGCCTTCATATAATGATCACTTTTTAGAAAGCTTTGAAGCTAGTGGAACTCTTGAGTGATTTTCCATTTTGCTTTTTTCACCATGTATCCGAAGTACTTCGTCGACTTTTTTGTACGAACCCTACATAATCCTCATCAAAACAGGGGCAAAAATTATATTTAAAACTTTTACTTCCGATCATGTTAATTCGCAAATATTCGTTAAAGTCGATAAATTCCCATGTAAATTCTAATAATTATCGCCTAATTCTTCGATTCAGTAAAAATTAAAGTAAAAACAAAGTACAAACAATATTGCGGCCTTAGTTAATAAAAGTCTGAATTACTATTTTCGAACTAGGTTATTTCCGAGATGTTCTTTTCTCTTTTCGCCTCAATGTATTTTTCCCCGTAACGTGTATTGCTATATTTAATTTTGTTTCTTTGTGTAGGCAAAATACTCCACTGCGGCGTTGATTGATCACCTAAGAAGTAAGTCACCCGAAGAACTTGCGAAAATATGCGATGTAATAGTCGAAGAATTTAGAGCAAGTGTGAAAGACGAAAAAAGCACGAAATCCATTTTCACTTTCTTGGAACGCATGTTCGCCTGCTCTATATTCAAGCCTATTGTAGAGAATCCAGACAGTTCGTTTGCTATGGATATTTATACGTTGTTGCGAGACGAAGTGACAAAAACGAAAGACAGCGAAAAACTATCCGTATCTGTGGAGATATTTTGTCAGTTACTTCAGGTAAATGAATTTGAACGTCATGTGCAATTGTTGTCTAAGTATTTTGCTTATGAAGTTCTTAGACAGGGTCGCATGCTTTGGCTTTTTTTGACCCGTTGCGATTCGAATGCGTCCATAAACTCCAACTGCTTTGCAACGTTTGCGGAGCTTTAATTTTTGAGCGTTGAATTTTTGAGCGTTGAATTTGGAGCGCATTTCAGTAATTTTCTGCTGAATTTCGTCAACAATGAATTAAAATTTTTTCACGAACGTAATTAATTCGTCACTTGTGGATAGGTGTGTAGCTTTTTTTTTTTACTTCAAGATGCTGAATGTTATGTAAGTCTGTTGAAGGAGGGTATATTATTCGATTTCATTTGACATGCAACATTTGAATGCAATCACCAAGGAGTCTGACACCATGATCATCAAAAAACAAACAGAAACAAAAATAATCTGTAAATCGAGAGCTCGAAATACTCAATATTACAGAAGGAGGTGTAGAATGTGGGGTGTATGTACCTGCAGTCCAAGGGCTATTAATCGCTTGTTAACGAAGCCTATCTGCTATAGTTGGTAAATGCACTGTAGCCCAGAAAAATAAGGTTAAAAATGGTGTTGAAATGGAATTAATACTTACAGAAAATTTTGCAGCTGCAATATGTTCAGCATTGGCTCTTTAATAAGTGACAAAAATACTCCACTCTCATGCTGTGTGCTTCCACGAGAGGCGTGCGGATTTCAGTTTCTATCAATTTTTCTCAGTAAATGAGTGATATACAATGAAATTCATTTTGTTTAAAATCTGATGTACATAGAATTTAACACCAAAAAGTTACAGTGTGTTGAAAAAGTTGTTTTTTTTTCCGAAATCAATAATTTCATTATTTTCTTATTGGGAAGTTTAAAATGAATATGGGCATACAAACTGTCAAAGAAGCCAACATACTGATTTAGGTACATTATATTTCAGGTGTACATATACATGGTGTCTTGAATATTATTGTAATAACCCAACAGAAAAATCGTGTGAAATTTGATTGCTCATTTCTGTTATTGGAGACACCATGTACGTGCAGGAAGGAATTACTATGTATAAACGGCGGGTACTGATGGAACGGAAGACATCAATATGCTAATTTATTTGGCCGTCTTTAAGTCCATATTCATTTACAACTTCCCAATTAGAATGTAATGCACATTATTTTGATTTTGAAAAACATACCTTTCTTTGCTACTCTATATCTGATCCTTCACGACGGTATTATGAAAAAAATGTAGAGAAACTTGGCGGTTCCAAATATTATGAATATTTTTCTCATATTGAAGTACTTTTATTGTAGATCGCTTAGCTATTGAGGAAAATTGAAAAAAACTAAAAACAGGCAAACTTTGTCATCCTCTCCTGATAGAAACACAGGGTACGGGCTGAAGCATTTATATAACGTATTGAAGAGTCCACTCTCAACATATTTCAGTCATAAAACCAGGGCTACTAATAGGATACCGGACATGACTCTCAGAATTACTTTAAATTAATGGGAGAGATAGTCTAAGGCCTGTCAATGAAGGTTCTGAAATTTTTTTTGAAAAATATTAAACAGAAAGGAAGATATAAGATGTCAAAGTTGCGCTGCACCAAAAGCGGTACCTCGATGCGCACCCTGTTGTTGTGATGTCATAAAATTGACATTTTTGTATTTTTCATTATCTGAGGTTGCTGGTTTCAATACAACTCATTAATACTTCATTTTTAAGTAGGTTTTTGGTGAAAATTTACTGAACAAAATTGACTTTAAAAAATGACTTTGAAGCAAGGGTAGGCGCACATTTCATTTCAGGACCCAAGAAAACTTTTGGCACAGAAAGCTCAAAGTCTAAATTATCACCTAAGTAAATAAGATTCAATAAGTTTGGGTTTCTATCTGTATTTATTTTTTGTACTTCCCATTGAGGTAGAAGGTTGAAAATTGCTATGAGGGTGCTTGAGTATCACACCTAATTTTTTTTTTGCAATCCCAAAAATAAGAAAGGGGCAGCAGATGTGGGCCAAAAATTCATTTTCTTGGAACTTTCAACATATATACACTGAAATTATCCAACTCAACACAAAGGTGGTATAATATTGTTTGTTTATGCCTTAAAAAAAATATTTTTTGAGGTACTGAGTTCAAATTGGACCTCAAGTTTTTTAACTTGATCAATATTTTGACCCGAAGGGACTCAATGAAGGGCTCAATTTTGTTTTTTTACATTTTAGTATGTAATACATCATTTGTAATGTTTCTTGAGGTGATGAGTTCAAATTTGTCAATAATTTTTTAATTTGATCAATTTTTTGACCCCAAGGGACTCATAAAAGGGCCCAATTTTGTTTTTTTACATATTATTATGTAATACATCATTTGTAATGTTTCTTGAGGCACCAAGTTCAAATTTGACATTATTTTATTCATTTGACTCATTTTTGACCCCCAAGGCTCAAAATGAGGGGAAAGTTTGACTTTTCATATTTTGTAGTGTAATACATCATTGGTAATAGTTTTTTAGCTGCTAATTTTGAATTTGATGTAATTTCTTAATTCTACCCATTATGTGATCCGACAGGGGCTCTGAAAGGGGATAATTTTGAATTTCCGTGTGATACATTGTTGGTAACTTTTTTAGACTTGAAGTTTTATTTTGACATGTATTTCTTCATTCAACACCTTATAATGTGATCCAAAGTGGTTCAGATATAACTAGCTAATTTTAACTTTTCACATTTTATTGTGTGATATATTGTTTATAATGTTTTACAAGTTTCTGAGTACAAATACAAAAATCTTATTTTTCTTACAAGTAAGCTGGGCAAGTGGTTTTACTGAATTTTGTTGTTTTTTGTTGGTTTCAAAAAACATGGGCATCCAATACCTAATAAATCACTCAATAATAAGTGAAGATATAATTGCAATCCCTTTTTTGGGACCACAGGAAGAAAAAAAGTGGTTCAATCTAAAAATGGATTGTAAATATAATCTCAGTGCCTCAAAAAACATTATTTATGGTGTATCACTCAATAATATCTAAGAATTTTATTTGAACCCACCGTTTTGGGTCACAGGGGGGACAATGAGGTGTTTGATTTAAAAATAGATTGCAAATCTAAACTCAGGGCCTCAAAAAATATTATTAATAATGTATCACTCAATAATATCTAAGCATAGTATCTAAACCGCCTGTTTGGGGTGACAGGGGGCTTAATAAGGGGTTTGATCAAAAAATGGATTGCAAATCTAAACTCAGCACCTCAAAAAATATTATTAATAATATATCACTCAATAATATCAAAGAATATTATCTTAACCCCCTATTTGGGGTCACAGGGGGCCAAGGAGGGGCTCAATCTAAAAATGGATTATAAATGTAAACTCAGAGCCTCAAAAAACAATATTATTGATGTATCACTTGATAACATTTAAGAATATTATCTTAATTCCATTTCTTGGGCTACAGGGGGTTAAATGAAGGGTTAAATCTAAAAATGGTTGCAATTATGAACTCAGCCCTCAAAGTAAATAACTCCCCAGGCACCACCAAAAATTTTTTTCAAGGCTGTGCTCTAATATAAAAATAAATAAGGAATAATTGGTTTTTGATTTTCTTAGTTTTTATTGTTTTTCAATGTTTTGAATTTGTCTATAAATAAAGGCGTGGAGGTGCAAGTGCACATCCTTTCATCCCCTCCCTCACAGTTACCATGAACTTTCTAAATTAATAAGCTTAACTAAACCAATGTTCAAACACAGGAGAGTGAGGAATGAATGAATGAGAAACCTGTGAAGGAGATGAAAAGTTTGCTGCTGTGTCAATTCTATATGACATCACACCCACTGCTCAAAAAATATCACAACGTTTTTTGACAACTCAACTTTACCATTCATTTTCTCCCATTCTATCCAACCAATTTTAATGCTGTTTTCACTGATATTTTTAATTTTTTTTAAATAATTTGAAAATATGTTTATTGAAAATAATGTCCGGTACCCTATTGATGAGTTCTGAGTACACGAGTGAATAACAAATAATTATGTTTATTCCTTGCAGGTATCATAAATACTGAGTACAATGCAATGTATTCATGTCACATGAATTCGAATAATGTATTCGCGATGGTTGTGATGAAAAAAAAAAAAAAAAAAAGAAAAAAACATTTAAAACATCTATTTGTTACTTTACCCCTTGAAGGGAATAGTGAAACCTTGTATTCAATTCGTATTCGGTATTCGTCTTTATCAGTGCTTCTATCCAAAATTGCAGAATATTTTGGGAAAACCGAGTTCGTGAATAAGGCTGTGATTTCCTCTTAAAAATGTTGAATTCCTCGTTCGTTTAGGTCGGTGGTAAAGTGACCAAAAACGCATTATCCACGCTGTGCAGACTGCTGTGCCATCGTATGATCTGGTTTCGCAAAACCGTAGCCCTGAGTCTTACCGAGGCGATGATGATGTATGCGGACGTGTGCGGCTTATCCGAGGAGTCGGAGGAGCAAGTTATGAAAATTCTGACCGAATTTGATTGGGAGAACACGCCGATCGACGAGATTCGCAAGACGAGAAACCAATTATGCACGCTGTTCGATGTGCCCATGCCGAAGCTGGTTTCAACCGCGGAACCGTGTTCGCCCTCGAACTAACGTGAATAACATTAGCGTGGCATTCTTCGTATCTCATATCGAATGCATGTGGCGTTCACCTTTCCTCGTGTCAAAAAATTTGGTGTTTCCATCACTTTTTTTTCGAGAAACTCCTAACCATAATTCAGCACCTTTTTTCTCACATGTGATAATGAAAGTTCCCGAATGCGTGATAAAAAGTCCTTCTACTTTCATTCGCTTCCATTATTTTTGAAATGGAAATAAATCTTTTCTCTCAACTTATTCGTATTCTTAACAAATAACGATTGTAACTAATTCATGTCCACCTGGTTTTTTTTTTTTTTTTAATTTTTTTTTGTATTTTTTGAATAACAAAATTATCATTTGTCTAAAAAAAAAATTAATTCGTAAGTCGTTAACCCTCGTTTTTTATGAAAAAAAAATTCCAAAAAAATTTATTAAATAAAATTAACATTCCATGTCTATTTTTTCTCTTTTTCATTTTTCATTTTTTAAGTTAATGAAATTACTGAATCATTTTTACGTATCACGAAAATTATGAATCTGTTTTTTAGATTTTAGTTGTCCATTTTTAATATTTTTGTCTTCTGCAAATATGAAGTGTACCCGACATTATAAGTGCCGCATTTTTTGGCCATATCGAACATAGCAAATGAAGAATGAATTTTTTATTCTACCGAAGTTCCTTGAAAAATTGCAATTTTCTAAGGGGTTAATTTAATTCTAAAATTCAATTTTTATGAGAAAGTTATCAAGCACCCAAGTAACTAGTAATAAGTATGCCGAAAATTAGTGGCAGAATCAGCTGGTCAAGTGTGAGATTATTCTGGGTAATCTATGCAGATTAAAATATGAATTTTTTTTTTTTTTCAATAGTACAATTTGAAGAAGTGGAATGAAGTGTAACAATGGAAAGTGATGAATGTGTTGTCGAAAACAAAGTGTAAAATGTGATAATTCCACTTAGAAAAGAAAATCGTCAGCTGTTATCCACTCCTTGTTTGTTTGGCCTGTGGATTATATCTTTCATGTTGTGTTTAGTTCCACGCTGCCTTTAATGGCTGTCTGACGGTATGTCTACGACTTACGTTAAGACGTAAATTTAGTGGTAAATTAGGTGATATTCCGCCTGTTGTCGTTTGAAAATTTTCATGCGGTCATTGCGTTTGTTATATTTTATTTAGGATTGTTTTTTTTTTTTTTTGTTCGACATTATGGTGTTTATTCGTGAACGTTATGTAAATGTAATTTTTGGCGTTATTGCCGCCATTCATATTACCTATGCTACATTGTACGATTATTTCAAGATTCGTCCCCGAGGAAATCCAGATTTAACTAACACGGCTGTCTTCTTTATGAAAATGAACTATCTGACATTTTGGAACGGGGTAAGTGTCGATGTTGCTCATTATTCCTGGTAACTTGATGACTGAATCGATAATCAGATTGTGTCTCGTGTAGTATTAGACGTGTCGTTGGTCATTGTTGATGTATATCTTTATGGTGGAGTTGATCATTTCGACTTACTCGATGGACATCTTTGGAGTCGTACACGTTCCGAATCATCATAATATCTTATTCGCGGAAATTAGATCCTTTGAGAAATTATATTAATCCAGTCGAATGTATTATGCGGTAGCGCATGGAAAAAGGTTCTTTCCTGTGGTTGGTTCTTTGGTTGATTAATTTTGAAAGAAATGTGAAAATGAAAACAATTTGCGACAAATTTTACACTTTTTAATGTCAAAGTAATAATTTTTATGAGTGTGTCATTTTCAGTTATAGGAATTCACGTTGTAATCATATCGACGAATTGGATGTATGACGTGTCTTCAACGTGATTAAGGTGAGCCGGAAAAGCTAAAGACGTTGAGTTCTGCGAAATTTACGTGGTTAAATATTGTGATTTCAGTTGAGAAAATATCATAAATTTCAATGAATTTTGGACCTTCGAGCTGGTTGGTTAATGTAACTGTGATGTACACTATCGGAATGATCAATAATTATAAGAACCTGCACTTTCAAAAAATTGAGGAATTTTCTTTCTGAAATTATTTTTTCTTCCGAGTGACCATATTTTTCGACCAGAATGACGCATGATGGTTTACTCTACTAATCATTTCAATTCAATGTCAGTCCGATCGACAGGGAGGACTTTTTTCCAATGCTGAGTTATATGGTTTACTTTTGTATCACAACGCAAGTCGAAAACAATACTGATATGAGATCATTTAGAATTTGCTTCTTGAGCACTGTACCAATTTCCCAATTAGAGTTAAAAAAATTCATGTCTGTAGTGACGTACACTCGCTTTATTCTGTTATGGGAAAAAAGCAAATAAACTTTTCATGAACTGAAATCCATTTTCCTTTTCAAAATTTTCAAATTTTGTATTAGGTTAGTGGCGTAGATTAGGAATTTATGTTCTTCATTGAAAATATACGGGTTCAGATACTCTAGATGCTGTGAAGAAATAATGATGAATTGATAAAGTTGATTATATATTTCAGTTTTTTGGTACAATATTTCACCAATGAGAAAACACGCAAAAAGAATTAAATTTCATGGTTGAAAAAATATATGTTTAGTATAATTATTTCATGTTTTGTTCTATAAGTATGTTTTTATTTTTTATTTCGATTTTGAAAATTTCATTTCTGGATTTTGAGATATATTTTCTCTACGTACCTGGAAAATTTATTGTTTTATTCGATGGAAAATTTCTGCTTTTCCACAAAATAAATGCAAAGAATCTTTGTGCGTAGTTGCAATTTATCGCTGAAATCTGTTTTTCCTTCGTAGTCTCCAAAAAAAAGTCTCCTATTCGAATAATTGCATTTATATTTGCGTAGTACCTAAAATCAATCCACAAAAATTTTGAAAACGTACAACATTGTAAAGAAAGTACTCTCCAGCTAACAGAGCTAAAACCAAATTCGCAAACTTTTGTTATGAAAAACATGAAAAATTACTGAATTAATTTTTTTTTCTTCCATAAATTTTACTTTGGGCTCGTTCGGTTATGACTGCTGTATTTTTAATGGAACACTTAGGTACCTACCTCAGTGGGGAAACTAAACCGAATTCTGAAAATAATAATTTTTTATCTTGTCGTGCCTCACTCATACCCGAGTACATACTAATTAATCCAGAGCCCTAAATGTCATTGTCCGTAATATTCCTAATCGGATGACTAAATGTAAACATGTCTTGTGAATTAATTTGAGCTAAAAAAAAATTATTCAAGTCACACTGATTGGACCACTTCACTTATCTTCTGCTTGAGCGTCGTTTAAAAAAAAAATTCGTATCTGACCTTTCCTTGGCATTCACGTACACTTACATAACTAGGCCAGTATAATGGCTATTTTATATTTTCGCTACGTTGAAAATTGGAAAAAGAAACACATTTTCTTTCCGGATTTTATTCGTTTTTACGATTTTATTTCCCAGTTAGTGGGCGCATACATAAAGGTATTCGCAAACTTCGTGTTGCCTGACCGTTGATTGGAGACAGGATCATGAACTCTAATCAAGAACAATTTCCTCACATTACACTGCTCTCCAAACCTGGACGTCATGGCCTTGTTACCGATTCATAATGAAAAAATGCCGATTACACGCCGGTCGAAAATGTAAATTTCCCTTAGAATAGAAAGAATTTCAAATTATGTGTACTGCGGGTTGCGTTCGTTTTAGGGTTAAGAATTTTATATCATATAATGAAAATTTGAAAAAGTCGTAATTCGGAAACTAATTGGCCAATTTGCCCATCTTCGAATTCGACTGAGATATACAATCATAGCATATGGGCATGCCAAATTTTGTCCCAACCTGTAAGGTACTACGACCAGCCCTCATTATCTTCAGATTTCAAATTCAAATGGCCGCCATTTTAAAACTAATAAGCCGATTCGGCCTATTTTCGAACTTGACCGAGATATATGAACCCAAAATATCCACTTGCTAAATGTCGTCTCGATCTGATAAGAAATACACTCTTCAGTTTAATGATAAATTTTGTCAAGTCTCATACGTGGACACACTTTTGAGAAGAGGGTGTTTTTAGGCTTTGGGACCATGATCGGAAAAAATATAGTGAAATTTTCCCGGTGTTGTGACATGCTACCCTCTGCAATAGGTAGATTCTACGAAATCCACTTAATAAGAAAATCGGTATTAATTTATTACAGACATTCACCCATGGATATGATTTTTTAAATCTCCACAAATAGATATCAAAGCATGGCTCATGTATATGCCTTTACTCAATGAGGAAATTACAAAAAATTAAGAACTCTTAGAAGTGTTCCTAAATACATATATGTATATTACAATATACTTTCGATATGGTAAGAAATGCGGAACTCAAGTCAGTATTTCTTTAGAACACTCTGTTCTATTGAGAAAAGTGTGGGACTGGTTTTATGAATGGGCTAGGTTCAGAGGCTATGGTTTTAGATTCTTAATTATAGAAAAAAAAAAAAAGAAGTTATTCTCATAAGTGCGAAATTTCCTAGCTCTAATCGATAGGTAAGGTACTAGTCGGGAGCTTTCGATGAAACATTATCTTTCAAAGATAATATCATAATTATATTATAGGTAATTTAATTCGTCTATTTAATCGTATTCGGTTTCGTCACACAAATCACATGCCCTTAACCTGTCTAAAGAGTCTGTTATTTCACCTGTCTATTCGAAAATACAAAATATTCTTTTGTTTCTGTCATTTCATAGAACTCATTCCTTAGGTCCCAGTGTCCGAGACCAAGCCAAACGAGAGGAGGGGAAGGGGGTCTAAATCTTAGTGTGGAGCTAAGTACTCACTTTTAATAGAATTTAGTCAAAAACCTAGAATTTGAGCGCAGTGCAGCACTTTTTCGCTGACGCCTTCTCGAAGACTCAAATGTCATGGAAACAAACTGTGTAGTGAAAAACTTTTCTGTTAAATGTTAATCGAACTTATTTTGTCCGTACTCTGCACAGACAGAAATGGGGGATTTTACTTTTGACATCACTGTTCGGGTGGCGCCTCGGAAAAAGAGTATATGGACAAACAATTAACAGAAATCAACCAATAAAAACGCTCAAAAACAGAGAAATTCAGACAAATTTTCCTTTTTTTTTTAGTATCTCGGCTTCTGACGACGGCTCAAAATTATTGTTCTCGTCTCATTTTATTTCTTAGAGTTTCCTTTTTAATTTGGTAGCTCCAATGAAAAGCCAAATGTTCTTTAAAGAGAAATACAACAAAGTATTTGAAACAAATTTGAAGACTGCTATATATATTTACCATGATTTATATCGTTCGTTTGTCCCTTAATTAACTATTCAGTATTGGACTAGTATAGCTCCATAAGACCAATGTACTTTTTAATGCCAAGATATGCCGGTTAAAAAGTAGGTAACCTTAGCCTACCTTCTGCGTATTTTCAAGGTTTTGCTTGAATTCACCAATTAAGAATATATTTGATGAAGAGATTCCTTAAATTCACAAGAATAACATACGTTAACACAAAGCAAAATATGTCAAAAGGTACGCTTTGGTTACCTATTTAATGCTAGCATGTCTAACCAGAAATCATCTTTCTTTACTGGTCACTTACGACTAAATCGTAGAATTGTGAAGGGGAGACTCAAACTTGATAGTTGAATTGTTTTCAAAGTCCTTACCATTACTCTACAGTTTTCTATGTTTAGTTATTACGAGATACAAGTCAAACACGGCTACCTCACAATTGCTGTATAACTTATTATTACGGTAACATTAATTGTTTAAGTGATACAGAAATACCAATGATTTGAATAATTACCACTCACTTTATCGATTTTAATATACGATTTATGTGGAAAGTTGAATAAATGTTGTTTCGTTGTAAATAAAGTATCACTGCACTGTTTCGAAGTCAAAATACCAGTGAGCATATTGTGTTGAGTTTAAATATGCTTTTTTCTGTCATACTGGATGAGGGGAGAGAAAATAATTTCATTCAAATTTTAAACTAAGAACACCTCCTGTACTAAGGTTCTTTAATAGCTGGTATGCATAGGAGGGTGATAAGAGATGACCCATCATTTTGTGTTATTCGTTTTTTCAGGAATTTTTCAATGTTTATAATTATTATATATATAATAACAACAAGAAATGGTGGTTCATCTCTTATCACCCTCATGCACAGTAGCGACCGAGGCTAATTGTGCGCCAGTGGCTCCACCATATTTTTGCGCCCCTCAAGCATTAAGACCCCGCCCTTAAAATTTTTCTGAACCATCTCAGAAGAAATGTATAATATAATGAATCCAAACTTTTTAATCCGGAAGTGTCGGGTTCGAACCATCATCAGCAATTGAATTTTTTTTATTATAAACGTATTTTTAAAAATTCATTTTTAACGTTAATTATTTGCGCCAGTTTGGTGCCCCTTTTTCAAATGAGAGGTTGGGCCGCCTCTGCCCATGCATATACTTGTTAGTAAAGAGCCTTACCAGTACTTGTTTAAATTATTTTTCTTCCAAATCCAAATGTAAAATATATCTCTGCCACGCATCAACCAAAGTAAGCTTGTATCTTTTAAAAGTGTCAAATTTTGTAATGGGTGCCATTTGAAAACCAGTTGACCAATTTCACTCAAAATCAATACCAAATCAGTTCCTAATAATCTACAACTGCAATAAAAATTTCAAGCCAAAATATTTGAATTTATGATAGTTATCATGAGGACAATATGGTAGGTTTGCAACACTTTGAAAACCCCTTCCTCCAAAACTAGCTGATGAAATTCAAAAATTTTAACACGAACGTGTAGCGGATGAAAGCTTCTAACACTACCCCTGTTCCATTGCCATTAGTCAAACAATAAAGGCTCCATAGATTTTCAAAAAGTGCCAAAATGAACAAAAAGTGGAAATATATATATAGAGTACAGAAGATATTTGGGATTTATGACTCAGGATTGGTACTTTTCCACTGGTCCTACCCAAAGGTCCCCTATCACTGCACTGAATGCAATAGTTGTATTTTCCTTTGGAAAATATACTATTACAAACATATAAAAAAAATCAATTACTGAAAAGAACTTTGAAAAAAATTCAACCATCAAACTCAGCTTGCCTCATCACAATTATTTATTAGTTACAAAATTTACTGGTTCAGTACTATATAGTCAAAGATTTGTCCACATAGTTAGATATATATAAGGCCACAAATGCCACTGTTGATCTTTCAAGGAGAATCCCCCGTTTAATTCAAAGACATTAGCACATGTTTGATTTGCCACATTTTCTTACATCTCACATCCTAGATGCAAGCATGTAATTATTTGTGTATTCTATTTGAAACTTTGTAGCCAGATTTTAAACATGGAGCTGTTTGATTTGAATTTTGTTACGGCTGGTTGTAAAAAATTTATTTACATGACGAACATATCTTTGCATCCACCTTTCAACAGTTGTCTTCTTTTTAAAAATACTTCTAAAATTTCTCGATTATTCGTATTTTTTTATTTCTAATTTTTATTCATAGTTGATGTTAATGGTATCACCCTAGAATCACTTTTCATGACAAATAAAACAAACCTAAAAAAAAAGAAAGAAAAAAAAATCATATAAAAATGAAGCAAAAATCCTGTTGCCACATCACCCAGCAATGTAGCTTATTATTGGATAATATGTGGATCATGTTATCATGGTCATTAAAAAATTCAAAAGTGGACATGTAAAGTGCTGTTTCAATATAGATAATGGACTGCTAGAACTGATAAGAAATACATAGGGTTAAATGGAACACTGCTGAAGCCACTGTTAACAGGAATTCTTTTTACAAAAAACGACCTTTGGTGATTTTTAAGATTTTATTAGTTCTAGAAACAACGAAAAATCAGAAACAGCATACCTACTACATATGAAATTGATACCTATTTCATTTATCATGTGGTAAACAAGTCAGAAATATGTAAAACTTGTACTTGTGGCAGCACTATATCTTTAATTCAGATTCCGAATACGCTGGGACATTCGATTTTGGTATTCTCTGCAATTGGAAATCCTACTGACTGTTAAATTTGATGAAATTTTTCAACGAAATTGTAAGAAATTGTTTGTCAAGGCTGAAAAATCATTAAGGAAAATCATCTACTTTGTTCTGATTCAAACAAAATGACTTGGAAAAATTATCAGAAATATATTTCAGAACAAAGAAATTCGTGATATTTCAACAGACCCCATCAATTTCTAATCACTTCAAACCTTTATAGGACAAATAATGTACCTACTTGAATCGTTTACAATAACTACTTATTTCAGGTATTTTAAAAATAAAAAATGGCATTATAAAAGCCAAATTTTCATAAATATCATCCAATTGTTTATTTTCATTAATGTTCATATCATCTGAAATTTATTCTAAATTTGAAAAACATTTCCTCTGATTAAATAAAATAAAATAAATTTTCACTCAAAAAACATATTTTAGCTCATTTAGGACTCGCTCAAGTTCTTACGGTAGTTCAAGAATTTTTTTTTGGATAACAAATCAGCGAACGATGAAACTATTTACCTAACAGCCAAATTTTTCAGTTTAAGAAAACCTTACTTCAAACTTTTCAAGAAAAAAGGAACTCTATCGAAAACTTACATTTTCACATTCTGAAGAGTTCGTCCATTAATTTAAATCATTATTCTAACGTTTCACTCATTAATTTCAGACAATAAATTGGTATAGCGTTCTAATATTTCACTAGTATCTGCTTATATTGTTAGGAGTCACAAAAATATAACTCAATACAAATTCAGTTTTCACACAAAGTACCTTTTTCGAAAAGTAACGCCTGCATTGTTTGCCTTCAAGATTTTATCAGCTCTAGCAGTCTATTAAGCTGTATAGTCAAAGATATCAACTTTCATTTGACTTTGAAATGTAAATTAGCAAATTACAATCAGCTGCAAGTTTTACAACCAGTGAAATTCCTTTGCATCTTTTTTACCTCTGCAGTCTCACATCTAATGGCTGCAAGATGAAATTGCAAATCAAACTTTCAACTGTTGAGTTGTTCAATTTAACTCAATAGTGATTTAATATTGTCATAAAAATAGGGTAAAAAAAAAATCAATTTGTAATTTTGTAAATGTAACGTTAATTAATAAGAAAGTTGAAAGTTATAGCTATGCTATAAAAATAGAATCTGCACTTAGCAGGTCAAAGGGTATGATCATTTCGCGGTATTCATACAACTGATTAAAATAAAATATGAACGATTATTTTTCAATGGTTGTGATATACATCTAGTAAAGTAAAAGAAGAAGTAGAATGAAGTGAAGTGGAGCAATAGCCATTGTTGAGTATTGCCATAAAAGATGAAATAGTCAAAGAATAACAAAAATTAAAAGTTATAAACTTCTTCCGACTAGTAAAAAGAACGAACGCTCGTGTCAAAAGGTGTCGTCTGCCTTCTACTTTGTGTTTGTTTTATTAATCGTTACTTTTTTCTTTTCTGTTGAGGGCTCACCACTTCCTTGTTCAGTCGTTCGTCAGTCGTCTGCTCTCTGTTCAGTTCCACGCTGAGTTCAGTGGCTGGCTGACGGCTGTGCGACGTTTGTCTACGCTAAGCTAAGCGGCTTGAATATGCTAATGTGGTAAACGGTGATATTCACGATATTCTGCCTATTTATCAGTTGAAAATTGTAATGTAACTTATTCGAATTGATATCTCAACTCATCTTCGCGAGGTATAAACGCGGTAGCTATTTTGTTTTGGGTTGCTTTTTCCTCTTTTTTGGTTGTTAAATTATCATGCCGATGTTTACTCGTGAACATTATGTGAGTTACGTGAACATGATTTTGGGCATGATTGCAGCCATTCATCTCACCTATGCCGCATTATACGATTATTTTATGGTTCGGCCTATAGGAAGCATTCCAAATATAACGAACATGACAGCCTTTGGTGGTAAAATGAAGTATCTGACGTTTTGGAACGAGGTAAGCGTCGATATGCTCATTATTCTCGATATTTTAATGATATTAACTTGCTCGATAACATACGTCAAAAATATCTCATGAAGCATATCTGCCCGCTCACTACACGTATATGTTTGTTTATCTATGTATGTAGCTACTAGCTATATTAAGGTGCATCCACACGAGGATGATCAGTAGAGATGTGCCGGTTGACCGAGAACTAATTCATTTGAACTAATCTTTTGAAAGACCTAAATGAACGAGACCGAAAGATGAGGATGAACTAGTTCATTTTGAACTAAAAGATATTATCAAATCAAAGTTATATTGTATAGACCTACAAGCTAGTTCACTCTTATACGTCACAGCATTGTTGTTAATCACTGGATGAGTGGAATTTCTTATCAATCAACAAAAAAACAAAACGAAATAGTAAGCATTTTTGGGGAATGAAAGCGCTTTCTATGTCTGAAAGTAACTACGTATAGAAAATGTATACAATTGCTCTCCATATGAAATAATACATACTCAAAGTTTGATTCATGCAGCTCATTTTGTTCATTTTGAACTAGTTCACTGAACTAGTTCATTCAAAAGACCGAGACCTGTTGAACTAAATTCCCCAAATGAACTAAAACGCACATCTCTAATGATCAGCTTCAGGGATGTCAACCTTCATTTTTAAAAATCCGTAGAATTCCCTGAAAAAAAGACGTAGAAAAACGTAAAAAGACGTAGATCTTATTTTTTATCTATTTTCAGTACGAGCTGATACCTTTAACCAATAGAGGGTGTCCCAGAAAACCCCCAAAAAATTTTTTTACGGAACCCCTCTAGCAGATGTTTTTAAGCCATTTTTATGAAGATAACTGGAATTAAATACCTACTGATACTTGATAGGATGAGGATTTTGATGTTATAAAA
Organism: Ericerus pela; assembly: GCA_011428145.1. Taxonomy (NCBI): domain Eukaryota; kingdom Metazoa; phylum Arthropoda; class Insecta; order Hemiptera; family Coccidae; genus Ericerus; species Ericerus pela. The sequence continues at coordinate 291,900 of WOFM01000399.1, forward strand.
TATTTTTTTCCATCATTGCTATCAAAGATTTAATGAAATATCTTTCCAATTTAGGAAGATTACATTAAAATGAGTCCATTTTATTGGACCATATTTGCTATATTTTGCCCTTCAGACCATATTTTATAGGTTTTAAGGTAATTTTCAAAAAATTTTCCATTTTCTTTTTCCTTCTTTTTTTTTCCACAAGCTAATTTTTTTCCAAACATCTTTCATGTTGAATTATCATTTATTGGTAATATTTTCTCATTCAAATTTCAAAACTTGAAATATCATTTAACTATCAAGTGTGATACCAATAAATTTTTCATTTATAGATGACAAAAATTATGTACCTATTTTAATAAAAATTAAAATAATGATTTGAATTTACGCTTAATTTTTATTAGTTATAAATATCAATGCTGAGATTATTATGTTGTATGAATTGTAAGGTATAAAATAGTACAACTGATAAAAATTTTGAAAAATTCGGGATTAAAAAAACAATTTTTAGTTAATAAATGCAATTTTTTTCTGAGACAGATTATTTTTCCCTAAAAAGACGTAGAAAGATGTAGATTAAAAAAAAGACGTAGAAAAAGACGTAGCTTTTTAAGCTTTGTTCAGAAAGACGTAGATCTGCGTCTATTGACGTAGGGTTGGCATCCCTGATCAGCTTGTTCTGCCTGGATGATCATTCAAAGATGAAAGAAGTGTGGACGTTGAGATGATCAGCTTTGATCAGCTGTTCATCTGCGATCAACTTGGGTAGCGATCTGTCAAAGGTGATGAAAGAGTGTGGACATTATTGCATCATCCACTTTCATTCAGGTTGTGCTGTTTTCCGAATTTACGTAGGAGAAAATGCTTTACATTCCCTGTGCTGATTAGTAAACTGAACACAGAAAGCTGAACAAGTGTGGACACCCCAAGTTTTTCATCCATGGCTGGTCAGCCCAGGCTGGTCATCCAGGCAGAACAATCTGATCATCCTCGTGTGGATGCACTCTTATATGGTAATAGATTGAAAGCGTACTTGTATTCCCTTGTTCCCTAGTAGGGTACTTATCTTTAGGTTTGTTTTATTTGCCACACATCAAAAGGTGCTATTCCGCTCTTCCAAGATAAAGGCCCATATTCACAAACATCACTTTAAAAAAGTTTTTTGCACAATTTTGTCCTTAAAAATGTGAGAACATCGTATCTCTTATGAGAGTTCCAATGTAAAAATAAAATGTTACCACACTCTTAAATACAAAATTGTGCTAAAAGTCATTTTTAAGTGAAGTTTAAGTGAAGGGAAGTTAAAATGATGTTTGTGAATATGGGCCAAAGTCACTAACTGAAGAGCAGAATTGATCCAAAAGTAGCAGAATAGCTTCCCTTGGTGTCCGCCAGGTGGCATATTTCACAAATGTATATACAAACAGCTACAGTAAGCAAAACAACGATCTAATTAGCTTAAGAAAAAAATAGTCTTTGATGCATTGGCTCATATCATTCAAATCAACTGATTTATTATTATGATATTATGATCGACTGGTATTCATAAATTCATGCTAGAACTATTAGTTAATTGTTTGACTCACTCATCAACTGCTACTTACTTCAACTTCAGTTTGATCAACGGATCGAGTAGAGTAAACTGATGAGAATTGGGAACTATTAAAAAAAAAGAACTAATGAACTAGTTCATTTAGAAGTGAACTAAATGATCGATTAGTTCACTTCTAGGATTCCTTCAAAAGAACTAACTTGTGAACAAACTACCCATCACTAATAAATACATACATATATACAAACAATTATTACTCATATTATAGTACAGAATTTGTCTGGGATCATATTTTTACACATATTTTATTTACAGATTGATTCCTTTTTTTTGACATCATTAATCTAGTGGAATGTAGCTATGAGCAATAGAGCCTGAAAAAATGGTTCTTTCCTTTCGGCACTTTGTTTATTCATCAAATATGAACAGATTCAGAGATGGAAAACAATTTTGAAGCAGGTTTGATTCAACGTATTTTTGTGGGTATACAGGGTCTCTTACCTACATTTTTCCAAGAGCATTAATTTCTGGGAAATGGACGATTTTACTTTTGACATCACAGTATGGGTGGCACCTTGGAAAAAGAGTTCAACTATGTGGACAAATAAACAACAACAATCAATCAATAAAAACCCTCAAAAACAGTGAAATTGAGACTATTTTTTCAATTTTTTTAATTATCTTGGCTTCTGAGGGCTCAAAATTATTGTTATTTGTCTCATTTTGTTCCTGAGAGTTTCCTTTTTAATTTGGTAGGTTCAATGAAAAGCCAAATGTTCTTTTAAGAGAATTACAACGAAGTATTTGAAGCAAATTGGAAGTTGCTATATACTTACCATGCTTTTATCTAATTTGTTTATCCAGATAGTTATAATATATAACTCCACAAAAGCCACAGTCAATCTTTCAAGGAGAATCTCACATTTACATTACTCTGTTCACACTAAGTATGTGACTTCAGAATCAAGTATATGGATGTGGTGGTTGATCAATGTGGGGCACAGATCTTTTAAAATTAGATCAATAAATTGGAAGATCTCCATTTTCAGATATTTTAGATCTTTAGATCTTCAAATTAGGTTGTTTATAATAACTTAAGTGCTTAAATCAGATAATCAAATCATTTAATAATAAAAAATAAATTAATAAATTACTCAAACCTGTTTTTCTAATTTTAATTTTGTCCTTTTTTCTCATTTTTCATTTGATTGGGAGGAAATTGGGAAGTTTTCTAAAAAATGAGAAAATGATCTAACTAATTAGATCAAAATTTAGATCACCTTGGTAGATTGATCTATAAATTTCAGTCTAGATCGTATTGAGGTGAGTTCTGATCACTTCACACGGAAAAGATAAGAACGAACTTCCATCTTAGAAAAACAATTTATTGACGATGTTAGTAAAACGACTGACGAGTGGAGAACATTCTCCGTCGAGCAGTGGTGGAAAGAATATTGTGTTGGCAATCAGTGTCGCCACATGTGAAACGAATAAATGTAATAAACATGTTACATACAGTGTTAGTCAATATGAGGTTATGTGTTTGTGAGGGAGTGAGGGAATCATATCCCAACACCCCCCTGCGATTCAAAATGGACGAACAAACATATAAGTAAAAAAATGTGTCACACAGTGTATGTATTAAAAAAAATAAATAAGCAATAGCAGTCAAAATTGTTAAGTTTAAATATCATATAAAAAAAATTGCTATAAAAAATAGTAAAAAAGATTAAATAAGTCGTTGACTAGTATCATGATGAACAATTAAAATGTGTATAAATTTATAAATCAATTGTTTTTTCTTATATATTGTGTAATTATTAACATAAGGTATATATTTGACCTTCTGTTATAGTGTCACGTCTTATAAATATTGTGTGATTTTAAATTATTATATATAAAAATGAAAGGTCGGAGAGATCAATATCTCCTCATTGTCAGCTGTGGAAGAAAACATTATTGTGTATGTCCTTATAATTAATTGTGTGGGGTTTAGATAAATATACTATTATTGGAATCAATTGAATTTGTTAGGGGATGGTGATGCCAGTATGAGAGGCAGAGCAGTGACGGGGAACCTATTGAATTTTGTGATGTGAATTGTGAAGCAAAATATGGACCGCTTGGTTTACGATAGGCGCTAAAAGACCGACGCCCATCCGCAGTCCAAAACCAAATATCAAAAATTTTGAGGGTTATGTCAATTAAGACTATTGGCCAAAAAGTTGACTTGCTCGGAGGATTCTTGTAATTATATTTTGAAAGGTTTTCTGATCAAGTGCTTTAGTTAATATATCAGCAACTTGATCAGGTTACCTAATATCATTGAAGCTTATCAATTTTTGTTGGAATGCTTCCAACAGTGTGTAGCATTTGATTGTGAGGGACCTGGATTGTTTCTGGCCTCCCCCAGATGCAATGCGGGATGCAGATATATTGTCCTCATACACCTGCACTGGGTTGGTTACAGAGAAAACGCTTTCCATAAGTCTCCAGATCACATATATGTCGTCGAGTGCATCATTCAATGCAATTAACTCGGCTGCAGTTGACAAAGTTGCAACCGTGTGTTGCCAGTGAACGGCCCAATTTAACAAGTCTCCATTTACAAAAATCATGAAACCAGTTGTGGAGCACCCTTTCTCCAAGTTATTTATATCAATGGGTGAATCATCTACGTCGGGTGCATAGGACGCATCGACAAAAGCTTTGATGTGAGTTTGGTCGGAGTGGAAGACCAGAGAGAAGTCTCTTGTAGTCTTGAGGTATCTAATAATACGACGAACGTAATTTTTTATTTCATTATTGGAGGATGCCTGAAAACGGGATAGGTAGTTGACAGAGAAAGCAATATCCGGGTGGGTCAGTCTTGCCACATATAGCAGATTCCCAATCATAGCCCTATATTCGGTATCGTCAATTCCATTTGTTGGTTTATTTATTTTGAGCCCAGTCTCCATGGGTGTGGAAGATGGATTGCATTTGGTCATTCCAAACTTCCGGAGAATCTTATCAATATATCTATTCTGTGTAAGTATTATTTGTTTTCTTGGGATATCACAACTTATTTCAAATCCAACAAAGAAGGTTGGGTTGTGTTCTATTTTTAATGTGAAGTTTTTATTAAAAGTATTTATTAATTCTTGTGTCCACTCGTCGTGGTTGCTAGCCAACAACATGTCATCCACATAGACTATCAGGAGTGCCATTGCACCAATATTATCCTGTTTGACATATAAACATCTATCTATCTTTGATTGGATGAATCCAGCTTGAATTATTGTTGAATTCAACAAGTCGTACCAACTCTTGGAAGATGTTTTGAGTCCATATATTGACTTTATTAGTCTCAGGCATTTATTTTTGCCTAGTTGGCATCCCTTGGGATTTCATATGAATATAGGATATTTTATTTGTGAATTAAGAAAGGCTGTTTTTATATCGAATTGTGTTATGTTTAAACCATATTTATTGGTAATTGACAGTATCCATCTGATTAACCAGCATTGGATTACCGGGGCATATGTTTCAGTTAGAGAATAGTGAGTGAGATCTTTAAAACCCCTCGCAACCAATCTAGCTTTCGGTATATGAACGCCTTGGTTGTCGGGTTTTGTGGTGAAAAACCACTTTGTATCTACCAATCTCACATTTCTCTCCTTTGGGACGACTTCCCACACGCCAATATCAGATAATGAATTCAGCTCGTCCTTAATGGCTTGTTGCCACTCTTCCTTAAAGGGGTTGTTTTTGACATCCTCCCATTTTTGAGGGATGTGATCCTTAATATAATTTTTATATCTTGATTTAAATAAATTTAAAATTAAAGGAGTATCTATTATATTATTATTGTCTTGTGTATTTTCATTATTATTGTTTATATTATTTATTTGTTTTATGTTTCTCATTTCATCAAATCTGACATCGCAAGTGACATGCAATTTGTCCATTAATGGGTCCCTTATACAGTACCCACTATTGGTATACCCTACAAAAATTCCTTTATCGGATCTTTGGGTTAATTTCGGGTGTTCACTGTTGGCTTTTTTTTTTTTTTTTGTGGCTTGTTGCTGACGGACTTCTATGGGAATATGCCTGTGAGCGAGAGACCCAAAAACTCTCATATTGAATAATTCCGGCTTTGTGCCGTAAAACATCTCAAAAGGGGTCTTAGGGTCTTTATTGGCCCTAGTTGGGCTTCTATTTATAACATAAACAGCCGTCAGAACAACCAATGACCAAAAACTGAAGTCCAAATGGGAGTCAAACAACATAGCCCTTGTCCTTGCCATAATCGTTTGATTCTGCCTTTCGGCCATCGCATTCAACTCTGGTGAATACGGAACAACTGGCTCGAGGTTTACGCCGTTGTCCTCACAAAACGTCTTCATATTTGAGTCAAGGTATTCCCTAGCATTGTCACATCTCAAAGTGGCTATTGGGTGATCCGGGAATTTCGACTTTAATTTCATGTATAATTTTTTAAACTTCTCAAAAACCATTGATTTTTTCTCAATAGTGGAGATAAAAGTATACTTTGTGGCATGATCCACGAAAATCAAAACATACTTTTCACCATATATGCCTGGTGAGAAGGGGCCCATTGTATCTGATGAAACGAGCTCGAGTTTCCTCTCAGGTTGTGTGTGAGTTCCATTGTGCCCTAATCTTCTAGAGTTAGCTTTCACACATACCTCACACAGACTGAACTCGTCATCACGAAAAGTAATTCCATTTGGAATACCTCTTGAGACCTTTGTCAAGAACTTTAAATTTTTTCCTGATAAGTGTCCTAATCTCCTATGCCATATCATTTTTTTGTCTATTTTTGATGTTTCTATACCCTCATTAGCTTCTTGATTATCATTTATTATATCATTATTATTTGTTGTATTATTATTTGCGTTTATACCTACATCCTCATTCATTTCACTTCCACCTTCATTCGTTTCATTTTCTTGTGGATTATTATTATCATATTTGTCATTAGGATTTATTATAATATTATTATCTTTATTATTATTAATTGTGTTTTTTTGTGTATTATTATTAATATTCTCTCCATTCTCTTCGTTCTCCTCCTGACTTTCCTCTATAATTTCTTCTTCTACTTCATATTCCATCCATTCATCTTGGGAATTTATGTTAGGCATACATGCCAGTTTATTTGATTCGTTATTATAAGGACATATTTTATTTAATTCGTCTTCATTTTCTATAATATTAACGGCGGACTCTGGTACAATTTTGTACTTTACCATGTACACGCCTCTTATTTTTGGGGCTGAAAAGATGACTTCGTCCATGCTCGGATATATATGTGCGCTGCAGAGAAATTTTGATCTATGCCAAGCACCCTATTTTCTGTTATTTTAATCCCTGACATTAGATCTACGTTTAGGGATGGTACATAATGTACATTTTTTAGTCTTATTACTGTTTGGTTTCTCTCTGAATTTTCCACTCTGATAAACATAGTACCTATGTGTGTGGCAATGAGTAGTGTATCCTGAATGGCATATTCCAGCTCGATAGGCTTTTCTAACATTATTGGGTTAGACAGTTTTGATAAATCTGATATTACGTGAGCAACTACTCCACCATCTAACATAATTCTTTTAGTGAGGGGGACATAATTTGAGTCTGACTCTTTTTTCGTGTCTATAGATGTAATTAAGTTTATCAATTTATTATTATTTGTGTTTATTCTCGGATCATGATTCCTATGTCTGATCATCATGGACCATTGAACATCATTTTCCTTCTTATTTTTGTTATTATTATTATGATTGTTTCATCTGTATCTTGTGTTTTGTGCAGGACCATCTAATTTATCTTGGGGTTTTACACCCTCTTTATTTGACGGACATACTTTGGCTATGTGCCCTTTGCCACGACACTTAAAACATACTAAAATATTCGAACTTGGCAAAGTATTTTGATTTTGATTATTATTATATTTTTTATTTTCATAATTATTATTATTATTCTGAGACATTTCTGATTGTTGATTATTATTATGTCATTTTCCCCTGATCTACGTTTTGACTGTGATTTTGGTTTTTGTTAGTGTTATTATATCTATTGTAATTTCCTCCATATTGAAATCTTTGATTCTTATTATTGTGGTTGAAATTACGAAATTTATTATTATTATATCTTGACTTTTTCTCGTCATAAAATCTATCTGACCTTTCGATCAACATGGCGTAGAGTGTTTCAATTGTTTTCTGATCATGACTTAAAGTATTAAACTCCAGCCTTGTCATGTCATAGTCCATGTTCAATGATATTAGAAGTTGTTCTATTTCTTCCTGTTTGTCCAAAGGTTTACCACAGTCCCTTATTTTTTTAGCTGATCTCGAGAAAACGTCTAAATAACTCCTCATATTGCCATCACTATTAAATTTTAATCTCTGAAAGGCCTGCTTCGCATTAATATATGTGACTTGCGTGCAGCTTTTGTACCTTTCATCTAAGACTTTTAATATTTGATTTATTGTTTTTAGGTCTTTGACTCTCTCGATTAATTCGTTGTTAAGTCCCTGATAGATTAGAGCCTTTCCCTTTTCCTGATTACGGAAATATGCCATTCGACTAGCTGGACTAGCATTGCCTGGGTCAGGGTTTAAAAAATTGTTCAACTCCAGTCCCAAAAATAGCACTTCGGTCTCAACATCGTGCATAATCGGATATAATCCCTCTGCATAGAGTGTTGAGACCATCGTGGTCCTCCAGGCATCATAATTCCTTCCATCGAATACCTTTTTTGTATCAAATCATGACATTTTATTATTAAATTTTGGATATTCGGGAATTTAAATCCTACCTCAGAAACACGAGAACTTAAATCTAGAGGGTAACACGGTCTTAACCGCACGATAATGCACAACACGGTCCCAACTGCTCGATAGGGAATGCAAATTTAATAAACTGTAATATGACATTCATTAATTAATTAATATTTTAAATTAAATCTCACTAAATGTACGTTGCCGACGATGAGGTGATCTCTCCGCCGTTGTTTCTGTTTCTTGAGCGATCGATTTGCTTGGACTTTATCGCCAAAAATGTTCAAAATCGAATTGATTAAAGCTTTAAGTCTTGTTTCAGAATGAAAATGATTCTGTTAAACACGTTAAAACATAAATTAATATTCAATGCAAAAATTATTCAACGAAAATATGAAAGAGATTACTGCTGAAAAGGAAATAATCTGTTAACTTTCATCAATTGAAAAGATTTTTTATTGTATGTGAACAGGAAAAAATTTGTCACCAACGTTAATGATCATAAATATAGGTTTTCTTTTGTTGGATTCGATGAAGCTCATCCAACAAAGATTTCCTTTTTCTGAAATTCTCGACCAACAAGATAAAGTTTGAAAGGCTATTGAATCCACCTTTCAAGTTTTGACTTTACTTGAAATTTGGTTGAGAATATACATGAAAATATACCAAAATTTAACTTCGTGTTATTGAAATTTTAATTTTTTTAGTCAATTTTGGTCAAAATCACACGAATTAATAATTAATTAATCTAAAATTTTTACTTATCTTATATTTCTTCGTTCACTTTCGTAGTTTTTTCAATGTTTTCCTTCTGTTTTCACACCCAGTTGACACCAAACTTCGACAATTTTACACCGCAACTTTCAGATTTTCAATTTTTCTTACTTTGTTTTATTCTTCGGAACACAGCACAAACAATTGCCAACCATTTTTGATTCTATGAACTGGTTTCCCAAACCACAAGATCCTTTCGTACTTGATATGCTTTCTCCAAATTCTCAATTTCGACGTTTTAACAGGCGCCCAAGAATTTACCGTTGTTTTCATTAATTTTCACTTTTATTATTGATTTGATCAAATTAAAACTTTTAACTTTTTCAGGATAGTTACTTTAATCACTGAAACGAACTTTGCGTTCACAAATTTTACACTTTTCCTACCACTTTGCGTGGAGGTATCACACGGCACTAAGCCTTTTCACTTTGTGTGAAACACAAATTTTTAACTTTTAATTAATTACACAATTATCACATTTTAATTACCACACTTATTTTTCCGATCCGCAGCTCTGCCTACCATATTGAGGTGAGTTCTGATCACTTCACACGGAAAAGATAAGGACGAACTTCCATCTTAGAAAAACAATTTATTGACGACGTTAGTACAACGACTGACAAGCGGAGAACATTCTCCGTCGAGCAGTGGCAGAAAGAATATTGTGTTGGCAATCAGTGTCGCCACATGTGAAACAAATAAATGTAATAAACATGTTACATACAGTGTTAGTCAATATGAGGTTATGTGTTCATGAGGGAGTGAGGGAATTGTATCCCAACAGATCGTAATATAACTAAGATCTGTAGATTGCAATCCAGATCGCCTTGATTGATCTATCACCCCACACTGTGGATGGTTGGGTAGAGAGGAAAATGCTTCTTTCATTTTGTATGGATATCCAGCAGCCCTATCTCACCAATGTTAATGAAATGTGCTATGATTCGAGTTGTACCTTGGCTATTGGTTTATTGCACTTGTTCAGTATGTCCTTTATAGAAGTCTGTTTTCAAAGCCATCACAGATTCACAATAACAACAAAATCAAAACATATGCAGTAAACTGATGTCCACTGAGATGTTGGTGTGGATTTTTGTGTTTACCTGGGTATCCAGTACTAAATAATCACAGGGAAAAGGAATGGATAAAAATTTTTGTACAATGGTAAGCTTCATTTTGTAGAGTAAACAAACATTCTGTTTCAAGCAGACACGTGTGGATATGGTTTATGACATAACATATACTCTGTTAACATTAAGAAGTGTGTGATACTGTCACATCTGTGGGTGATTCTAACATCACACATTCCTTAGAGTGAACATAGTATAGGTAATATTGTGGTTTCAATTAAGGAGAAGTATATTTCTATAAATTTAGGATTTTTGAGATGATTGTTGAGCTAATTATTTAATGAAATTGTGATAGTAGGTACTTTTCCATAGTATTTTTTAAGGGATGGGGTCAATAAGGGGAGGAAAATAAAAACTGTCAACTGAAACTGTTGAAATATCCGCTTCTAAAAAAAAAGTTATAACTAGAATATACATTTGCTAGAACTGCCAATTTTGCCACCTTCAAAATTGCCAACTATTTACCTGCTATGCGAACTTTAAAAACTTTCAAAAAAAACTAACGTTGCAGCAGCTCCTAATGCAGCTCTGTCAAAAAAATTAAGTTTCAAAAAGTATGAAATTGGTTACTAAAAAGTTATTAATAGATCATAGTTTATGATTGTTTTAAATTTTGTAGCTGTTGACCTAAAATTATCCCCTTAGAGACAATTATTTTTTTCAAAATCAAAACAAAATATATATTTTGGAGGTACTTTCTAGCCAACCCCAACCAGAATTTCTAGCATGTTGCAATAAATTATAGTTAATATTTTTGCAAAATTCTTATTTATTGATTGAAAAAAAAAAAAATCATTTTATAGCCAAAATAAAATATAAATCAGCCCCGGTGTGTACCATTTGACCTATTCACACCTAAATTAGTAACATGTTAGAATAGATCATAATAAATATTTTTTCCAAATTACATTCTTATTAGTTCAGAATTAGGTATTTTATAGCTAAAATAAAAACAAAAATAACTTACGGGATATACCATCGAGCCAATCCACATCAAAATTGAAAGCAAGTTATAATCGATTATTTATAATGAATATTTGTTCCAAATTTAATAGCTATTGATCAAAAATTAGAATTTTATAGCTGAAATAAAAATGAAAATAGCAGCACTGTAATACCATCTGGTGGATCCACACTATAATCAATATATCAGATTCTTGTCTTAGTACTAATGTTTGTTCCAAATTTCATAATTATCGGATAAAAATAACAATCTGTACTGGTAACAAGTAATTGGCTTATATTTTTTCTTCGTTGTGAACTAAGCATTGCCAGCTGTCCAGCTAAAGCAGTATCCTGAGGCTATTTGTATGTGTCGATGGCTGTATTTTTCAACTCTGGGCCATATATTGAAATTATGGCTACCTATTTAGTTTTTCAATCTTTTGACTAGAAAATAACTTTTGTTTTCATATTAAACTAGGAATGGTGGAATTTTTAATTATATAGTACTGGATCAGTAAAGCCTGTAAGACCAATATACTTTTTCAAGTCAAGACATGTCGGAGAAAAAGTAGACAACCCTAGTGTACGTTCTGCATATTTTCAAGATTTTGCTTGAATTCACCTATTTAGAATATATCTGGTGAAGGCATGATAGTGTACATAAGCACAAAAGCTATGTTTTATTTGTCAAAAATAACGACACTGAGGTCTCACTGAGGGAAACTATTCCGCTATTTTCGAATCAATTCAGTTCTTCTCTTCAGTTGATGCATTTATCTTGTAAGAGCAGAATAGCACTTCTTGTTTTCGACCTAGTGTCGACACGCGTGTCAAATGAAACAAACCTAAATCAAAGTACGTCAAAAGGTATGCTTTGGCTCTGGCTCTGGTTGCCTATTTAACGCTGGCATGTCTAACCAGAAATCATCTTTTTTATTCTTCACTAGTCCAGTACTATATAGTCAAAGGGTGGAATAATTTGAATGTAATGATGTTTCATGTTATTATTCTCTATATTATGTTATTATCGATACCATCGATAGTCATTAATATTATTGATAGTTAAATATAGATAATTTGGTCGCAAAATAGGGATAATTATCGATGTACAGCTGTAACGAGTGAAAAACAGCTTTCAAACAATCTGTGTAAACTTGGAGAATATATATATATATATGATGGAGATGACACAAAGGTAATTTTTGTGTCTTACCTGTGGATAGCGCTGCTGGCACCATTTATTTTTGTTTCTAAAAATGCGATTGGAGAAAAAAATCGCCCTGTGCATTTGTTTATGAATGCTGATGTTCGAAATACCTCATGTATTTTTGCACAATAGCTGGTCTGATATGTTCAAAAATCGCGGAAATGTAATAGGAATGCCCAAATTGCTAAAAGGAAATAAAAAAAAAGGTGCGAAATTACCTAACTTTGTACGTTTCTAAATCCAACTTGCACTCGATATCGTTAAAAAAATATATAAATTTTTGTATTACGGAGGACACATATCCATTGAGATAAAATTATCAAAAAGCCTAAGAACAAGAGGAAAATATTTGGACCGCAGCTTTAACATAGGCCAAAAATGAACATCATTCATTCCAGTCCCTTTGTTATACGCTTAAATTTGAGTTAGGTACTAGGGCTGGAATGCAATAAAGATACTTAAAACGTATCAACGATGACTTGAGAATCACTTAACAAATATATAATATGTGGACATGTGTATGTATAGATATAATTGATAATACAAAAAATATAAGAATTAATTAAATATCGTTCTTGCATTCGGTTTTAGGTATGCGTCGAAACATAACGTGCTTAGTTCAAGTACACACGACTGCAGTCTTTAGCGCTACAGTCGGGTTCCGTTATATGTGTGTGCCAATTTTTATGCAATATTTTACGCGTATGTTGAAAAATTTATGTTTACGTGAACTTATTTCTTAAAATTTGGACATTTTCTCAGTCGCTTCAGTTTCGAAGTTAAAACTCGAATTTGATTGATATTATATCTGCATTTTCACATCTGAATATGCGTAGATAGGTACCTAGATATTTGAATTTGTTTCAATTATAGCATTCCCTTTTACCACGAAATCGTTCAAGCTCCCAGCACCATTTTGTTCATCAAAAGAAATGAAAATCATAAATCTTTGCACTTACTTGAATTTTAATTTTGAACCTCACCCACGTAATACCTACATAGTATACTGTATTTACTTTGCGAAATAAGTTGATAATATTTGCAATACTCTGACGACGCGGCACTATGTTCAACTTGTTCTGGGAGAAGTGCGTACGTATTGTATATGACACATTGATTATATAATAGCGTCTGCGAGTGGTCCCTTAATGGTTTTACGTTGGAGAGGAGTGCTGCTGAGAAGTTGACACTAAAAAATGGATTAAAATAGTTCACTGGGTATTTAATCGTTCAGCGCCGCGCTGCCGCAGTACTCCGCAATTATATGATATGTGAGTATGTGATATTTGTGAAATCATACTTAACTGGTGACCGAGTACGAATTCTGTTGTACAATAATTTTGTAAATTTTTTTGATGAAATCAGTCGGAAGTTATGTGTGAGAAGTTTTCAGTCGCTTGAAATATTTTGTAATTTTATTTCGTCCTGTCAGTATCTTATTTAATAATATATGTTACCCGCAGCTTTGCCTGCATCCGCGATTCCCAGTTTGTGTTTTGTTCCCCCCCTCCATCAAAATTGCTAAACCACAGAATATTAAAAATAATGAAGGACGCCCGCCGAACGAAAAGGGCACAACTTTTGCGACAAAATATGCTCACTCCTACGAAACTGAAAAATTTTCAATCTCATTTTGATCTACGAAATTCGTTTTTTTTTTTTGCGGTTTCTGAATTAATAATTTCTTAATTCATTTAATTCAACTATTTAAAAAAAGATTTTGCTAATTATTGTCAATGGGCTCGAATGCCAGGACTGAAAACCAGTTCCTCAACACAGTTGCCTGCTTGAATTTTTTAACAAATATTCAAGCATAACTTGAGATAAAATGACGAAAACTGGGAATGCGGAATTTGATAATCAACTTGAAAAACTCTAGTTCTGTTTAAAATTGGTCCCTCAGATATCAGTTTGTGACATTGCAATTTTCACTTCATGGTTGGGTAAATGAAGTTGGTATTCTTTCATTCATATATGTTAGTTATTCTGTGAAATATCTTTAGTTAATGTTGGAAAATATTTTATAATTTTTAACTTTTCCTGATGTTTATCAGTTATCTATGAAATTCCTAGTTTTTATTTGAAATCTTTATATATGAGGTGGCACAATAAAGTTTGTAAACTACTTCTCAAATAAATTATTTATTAAAAAAAAATGACTAAACAATGGTTACATCTTTCAAAGTAATTTTCCCACACCCTAATACACTTCAGCATTAAGATTTTCTACTTTTAATGAATTCCTTGATGGTAATTTTTTATAATTGTTTCTAGGACCCATGATGATGCATATTTAATTTTTTTAAATTCCCCAAAATGTTCATTTTTTTTTGAAAATTTTGGAATAAAAAATTTTTTTTAGAAAAAAGGTGCAATAATGAGTTTTAAGGGTGGTAGTTGACAGTTTTTGTCATCATTTTTGCCCAAAAATCTCATCTAGTAGCTCTGTGGACAGGAGCATTGTTGTGATGGAGAACACAACAGTTCTTCACAAATTGATTTTCTTCTTCAAATTCATACTTTCAAAAGTTTAAAAATATGAAGATATGGAGGTCAGATGGTAGAACAGAAAAGTTTGTCTATGTGGAGCCCATTTTTTCCAATTTTTTATCAAAAAAATAAATAAAAATCGTTTGATTTTATTTTTTGGACATGATCAATAACAGACCTGGCCTCATCCTTTTGATTTCACTCATGGCTCAGCACATCACACCCAAAGATCAGACAATCAAAGATATCAATTTTCCAGCAAGTCATGACAAATTTACAGGTGAATTGGCATTCAGCCTTTGCTTAAGTGACAGACTGACACAACTGATTGTCATACTGAAATATCTTCGTAAAAATTTTATTTAAAAAAAAGAAACAAAAAAAAAACCAACTTGGCTAATCTGATTGAGTAGCTTGTGTTGGTGAATATGCCCAGATTTATGACAACAATTTTTTCCTTCTTATTTTCTTCAATTACACCCTTCTAATTTTTTAATTTTCAAATATGAATAGTGTAGGAAATTTTCCGATGGTCAGAAATATTTTCAGCCTTATTTCATTAAAATCTATAAAGTGAGACACTTCTTCTGAACGAATGAAATTATTTTGTTAGTTCCGGAGATAGGATATGCCGAACATATAACCTTCTCCATACGCAGTCGGTAAAAATGTAACCACAGAAGAGAAAACACATCCTGGATGTCAAAAAAAATTATATAAACTCCAAATGGTATATTTAGTTGATAGCAACTGCGCCAGAATTCCCACTGCTACCACTAAACCCGTAAAAAAATCGGTTTGCGAATTTATTGTCACACCTTGTACAAAGGGCTTATACCTTTTCGTTTGTGCATCTAGGGTACACATGTTTAATAGAGATGCGCATTTTAGTTCATTTGGTGGATTTAGTTCAACAGGTCTCAGTCTTTTGAATGAACTAGTTCAAAATGAATGAAATGAGCTGCATGAATCAAACCTTTGAGTATGTATTATTTCATATGGAGAGCTGATTCATATACATTTTCTATATGTAGTTACTTTCAGACATAGAAAGCGCTTTCAGGGAATGAAATGACTTCTTTTACAATCGAGTATATCTATATATAATTTGTATATATAGATATACTTGCGTATAAAAGAAGT
Source organism: Ericerus pela (assembly GCA_011428145.1). Lineage (NCBI taxonomy): Eukaryota > Metazoa > Arthropoda > Insecta > Hemiptera > Coccidae > Ericerus > Ericerus pela. Next base: position 307,917 of record WOFM01000399.1, read on the forward strand.
CATTTCATTCCCCTTAAACACTTACTATTTTGTTTTGTTTTTTGTTGATTGATAAGAAATTCCACTCATTCAGTGATTAACAACAATGCTGTGACGTATAAGAGTGAACTAGCTTGTATGTCTTTACAATATAACTTTGATTTGATAATATCTTTTAGTTCAAAGTCAACTAGTTCATTCTCATCTTTTGGTCTTGTTCATTTAGGTCTTTCAAAAGATTAGTTCATACGAATTAGTTCTCGGCCAACCGACACATCTCTAATGTTTAAACTGAATGTCATCTCTTGAGAAATTGACGTCGATGCTAATTTTCCTCTGTAGTTGGTACTAAGATGCAGGGCCATCATGCATGAGGCCAAAGTTCCAACCCCGATCTTGAAATTTTTTCTTTTTAAATTATTAAAATTATACATCATACTTGTTTGATAAGTATGGACTTCATTGATTTTTTTCTATTATAAAATTCTACCAATATTTCGTTGCCATTGGATTTTCGGTTTCTGCTCCAGAATAGCCTACCCATTCGAACAGAATTCTCCAATTTTTTTTTGTTATTAAATTTGGGGTAAAACTGGAAACCAGGATTGTCTTTGAAAAAATACAAACCTAGGATCTTTTTGTCAGGGCGGACCTCAAAAAATAATTTAGGTCCGGAATAGTTTAGACAATTTGCACCTAATTCGGTGTACAAGTTCTGAAGATAAGTTTTCTTTCAATGATGGTGTGATCGTATCTTATCACAGTATAGTTATTTTAATTGTTCTATTTGCCGAAATATTTTTTAGATTTTTATTACTCGGATGCACCTGAAAACTAACTTTCTGAAAACTTATCGGGAACTTACACGTTGAGAAAGCTCTAAAACAGCACTTTTTTTTCTTTTTTTACCAAAAAGAATAAACTACCTATTTTATATAATTATAAAAGCTGTTTATGTAACGCTATCATGTGACCATTTTTACAGATATGTTTGGTTATGCGTATAATTGAGTTTAAATTAAAATATTTTATTTTATTTTTTTCGTAATATCATATCTATGCACTTGGTTCATTGATAATTCCGACACATTTATTTAGATCTGTGTGAATTATTGCTGTGTAGTAGCATTGGGTACTCGCTAATATGAAATAAATGAGAAAATTTTATTCGTTGACAGTTTGACTGAAAAAGGCTCATTTTCGGTGCAGTTCTCCTAAATGAAAAATTATTTCAATTTTTGTGACATGAAATAAAATAAAAGACTTTGACAAATAAATCTGAGACAAAGAACAGAAAATTCGAGTTGCCAGAAGCAGAGAAATTCAAACCTGGTGATGAAATTTTTAATGTGGTACACATTTCTACTTTCACTACGCTGAATACAAAGTAAATTCGGAAAAAATTATTTTGGTTAAATTTTCATTAAAAAAGGGTGCTACAGCCAATCACAGAAAGAATACAAATTCTTACAGCCAATCACAATTTCCCCACTAGTCGAAATGAGGGAATATCAATTAAATTAATATTGATATGTGTTTCATTTATATTGTGTTATCATTTTTTCAAACTTCAATTTTCATTAACAAATTTATGAAATGTGTACCACATTAAATGTTCTAGTTCGCTGACACCCTAGAGCGCGGTTTTTTTTTTAAATAGTGGAGGTTTGGGACCAATTTTTGATATATCTTGGAGAAGAATCAAGTAAATAGGTAGACGTACCTTAATATTATGTTTTGTAAATACTGAAAAATGTATTCTCTAAAGAAGCTTTTTGATCTTTTTGTCTCTATCTCCATCAGTTTTTATGTTGTTTGAGTTGAAATAGAAAGAGAGTATTTTCTTAAAAATTGAAAAAAATAAGAAAATGAAAATTTAGCCCTAAAAGTCGAAAATCTTTAAAAAAAATATTTCTACACTATAATTTTCCCTTCCTATTAGAGTAATTCAAAAAATAGTGGATACAGGGACAATAAGTTTTGGTTGAAAACACGTTTGAATTAAAAAAAAAAAACTTCCCTAAAATCTTTCCTCAGAGTTAAAACGTCAATAATTGTGGAGGGATGAGCCTGATACTTGGAAAAGTATAAACAAGAAGTGATTGTATGTCTATAACAGACCACTTTTGTCAATTGCTGTCATGGAGCTTAGTAGTTAGTACACCAGAGCCATAAATTCTAATTTAGAGTTCAATAAACTTAAAAAAAAATTTTTTTTTTAGTCCACTGATATTTTTGTGTATTGGAATGCTGGGTGGGGTCTTTTCTCATTTTTTTGGATTTTTTATCATATTTATGATTAAAAAAAAAATTACCAAAGCTTGTTCATGATGTCTTTGTGCCGAACAAATTTTGCTGTCCATCCACTTTCCTTCCCCTTCACAACTATATAATTTAGTCGCAAGTCGCAGTGGCCCATCCCTATGTGTAAATTATCTTGCGGCTTACTGACGTCATGTCGTTCTTGAAGCGAATAGCGTTTAGATTATCTTGTAACTGGTCGGCCATACTCGTTAGATTTCGTGTGCGTTCGGAATTACGTCTTTTTGGTTCTGCCGCCAAAAAAGAGTGAGGAGAAAAATGTCGGTAAAAATAAGAAAACCGATATTATTATTTTCTATACCACTCGAGGACAAGGACAACTGGGGAACCGGCTGAATTTTGTCATTTATATTTAGTCAGTATTCATTATAGTTACTCCCTAATCGCCGGTTTACTACGTTATTGCTAGTTAGTCCAGTCGATACTCGTTTTAATTGTGGCTGGTTTATCAGTTGTTCTGCGACCAGTCGCCACTCGCCAGTGTTGTAGCATAGTGCCTCAGTAGCAGCAGCAGCCGCAGTTGGTAGTATTCGTACAACTTTGCTTGTATGTGAGTTGATGTTCGTGATATGTTAAGCCAGCCTCTGAGTTTTGTACAAGTTCTTTCCATTTTTTTGTTTATTTTTCACAAAAAACACCGAGCTGACTGAATGTGTGCTTTTGCCTTGCGATCTTTGAAAACATGTGCTGATTGTCGCCACGTGTGTAAAGTGTGGAAAACAAAACGTTGAAATTTGAAAATTTTCAAAATCTATTCATCGATCGGTTGTTTCGTTAACTGTTAAATTTTGTGCGCATGAGAGTTTTATTTATTTTTTTTTTCTTTTCGAAAAATATCCTAATTAAGAATTAGCATTGGCTGTAGTGGTGGTATATCCATAAGAAGGAAAAAAATGGTGCTTAAGTATGTTAATTTGTTGGTACGTGGTGTAGCTGCCATTCACCTACCCTATGCAGCAGTGTTTATGTACTTCAATGTGATTCCGCCTGAAGTACTGCTTATCGATTCGGCATTCAGCGGCAAATTCAAATATTTGACGTATTGGAATGTTGTAAGTACACGTTTCAGTTTATTATTCAGTGTGATGTTTTTTACCTACACTTCAAAACTAACCATCTGAAGATCAACGTACTTTTGTTGCAGCATTTGCGCCTTTACGGCAAGGTGCCTGCAATAACCTTTCGTTACTCGTTTTCCACAGTTTGGGTACCTATCAAAGATTGATACTGTTTCTGTCTCACCTCCAGATCACAGTGTTGCTAACCGGCTTTTTTTAATAGAGGTCAACATTTTTTTATTGTAATCGTGAAATTTACCAATTTCAATGCCATTAATTGGACGAGCCAATCAAGAGATTAATGATTTTTATAATTTCCCGTGAGTTGTGCGTTAGGCTAGGTGATAACTTGGAATAAGTTCTGATTGAGATGGCCATGTCCTAAATGTTCATCAGTCCAACATTAGATGTTGTGTTCAATAATATTGTTATCATTATTCATTTCCACATTTTTTAGGAAAAAAAATCAACACAAGTAGAAGCGAGTTCTCTTTGTATCTTTTGTTATTTTATTCTGAAATCCCTACGAATCTGCATTTTTCAACAATGCTGGGCTTTTGCCAATAGTTGAAAAAAAATTATTAATAATAAGAAAAACCCTTTCTTTCTCTGAACCTTTTCTGATATATGGTTTCATCTGACATGTTTCACATTATTTTAACTGGACTCAAAATCACTCTTACACTATAAAGTCAGATTCTGATTTTAAGAAGAAATTAGGAATTTTTATTGACTAGATTTAGTATAGTTTCGACCGTGATTGAATTTCTAACAGACTTTAGATAACTGAAAATTTTCAAAATTAATTATAAATTTTATTTTAATTGAAATTTTTTAATGTTATGAGGTTCCAATTCGATTTCTTTTAAAGTTTTTTCAAATATTTATAAATTAAAATACCATAAAAGAGATAAACGTGACATCGTCATCAAGAATTAAGAAAGAAAAAGAAGACCATGCAACAGAATATATATGTATATAACACTTGTGGAAACCAATACCATCTAAAAATTGACATAATTAATCACTTCAAAAAGGATCATCAAGGGAGAAGACCTCGAATCTTGAGGATTTTCTGTTGTATTTGTCCTAAAAAATTTCTTCATTATTCTACCTAACATAAACATTTACGTTCATTGCACAATATCACGTTACTTAAAAAAACATTAACTTTTCCTTAGGAAGCTAGTAAGTAGGCTATACGGGTGATGCACAACATCACGCACCATTCAAAAACTCCATTTGGTGCGTGATGTTTTGCATCAACGTGAAAATTATGCCACTGTTGATGAGTATTGACGCACCTTCCACGAGCATTGCAAGTTCTTTATTTTTGTAACATAAAATTCTAAATATGCGCTGCAAATTATCGAGTGATAAACTATTTCATAACGTGGGGGGCAGCGGATACATTACATTTTACTAATCAGAATCGGAGTTGGCCTTTAAAACAATCACGTGTAGTTCAAGAGCTGTATCAACATTCATCAATCCATCTATCCAACCCTCAAAAATTTGATTTCAGCTGTGTAACTAACAATATTATAATTATAATAATACCTAATATGTTGTACGCAGCTTTTCCACTTTGCACTTGTTTATACATCAATTAACTTTCAATTATTAACTGTTTTATGTTGTTCATTTTATAATTTGCCTCCATATTAATCCGACAACAGCATTTGATTCGCAATGTTATATCAAAATTTTTGAGGCGAAACTACCAACTAGGTTATAAAACTTCTGAGGGGGTTCAAGTTCTTGTCATTTTTACTCAATTTCAAAAAGTTTAATTTGTGGTTTTTTACTCTCATCAATAACACCTATTTTCATATTTACTCACAGGGAATTGCTATCAATTCACATGTAATTGTACTAAATACATCTAATTTTTTTGTTTAACATGATATTTCTTATGGTGCGTCAATACTCATCGACAGTGGCATAATTTTCACATTGATGCAAAACATCACGCATAAAATGGAGTTTTTGAATGGTGCGTGATGTCGTGAATCACCCTGTATAGAGGCGATTCATAATAAGTCGCATGTTTCAGTGGCATAGATCTGCATAGCTTAAGATTCTGAACAGAGCCATCTTTACAAATTTTTGTGCTGTGGACAATAAAAAATTTTGGCTTTTCGTGTCTTTTTTTAAGTACAAGTTTTCAAAAAAAATGTACAGATTAAAATTGATCTGGTGTTAAGACCCAGAGGTGAGAGTAGGTTTGTTTTTCGTTTTATTTTCTCAGGAAAATTTTGGCACCATCAGCAGAAATTTATATTTGTATCTTCGTATACCTTTATATCATATACAGGGTGTCTGGTTTTCGTTTGGCAAGCCGGCAGGTATGTATAGTACTCGAAAAAAGAAAAACAAAAGTCCTGTATGAAAAGTTGCATACTCAAAAATTGAAGGGGCTACGGAGTTTTAAAGATTACAAAAAAGCACAATTTTCAAGCAGATGAACAAGACACTGTAATTGATGGAATCAATAATGTAATTAGTGGGGCTGGTAGTACTGGCTTTGACGAAACAAAAATCTCCTTATCATATATTTCCTATTCTCAAAATTGAGGGCGCTAGAAAATACTAAACTTTGGGAAAATTGAAATTTTCACAAAATCACAAAAAAGGCCTAAAAAACCCTACCATTAGAAGAGTAAATAACAATTTTGGAGGGATTCCAACTAAGTGAATTTTTTGTAGGTATCTAGAGAAACAAAAAAGTATATCATCATCTTCTCTCAATTCTGAGTATTTAAAAAGTTATCCTGCCTTGAGTAAAGTTCAAATTCAGAGTTTATTGTGTTTTTAAGCTATGTTCATCTGAAGACATAAAAATTCAACTATAAATTTTTTGAAACAATGTAGTTTACTAGTACTCAATGAGATAAGAAAAAAAAGCTCTATGAACATACCACTTATTTTCAAAAGTGAAAAAGATACATCGCTCCAAAATTTGGAGTCCCAAACTTAAAAAAATTTTAAACTTCAAAAATTTTGCAAACATGTTGAAACATTGCTGTATAATAGGAAATTACGCCAGACATGCAATTTTTGACAGTAATGAATAAAAAGTTGCATACTTGCAAAATGAAGGGGAAAAACTCCTGGCAATTACATGCGTCATATTGTTTGTAATTTATGAATTTCCATAGAAAGAAAAATGTGGGATATACCTACCTAAAAGACATTAATTTATTTTACAATTTATATCATTCGATTTCCCACAAAAATGACTGACCCTACTACTGGAACCAAATACTCGATAAGTGCATATGTCCAGATGCATTACTTCTATGGTAAATGCCATGGCAATACTTCGACTGCTGCAGACGAGTATTTTGAGCTATATGGCAACGGACCAAAACCATCGACAATTGCAGATGTGCACTTACGATTATTGGAAACTGGATCTGTAATGCCACGAAGGCATGAATCTGGTGTTGCAGTAAAAAGAGCACGAGACGACAACACAGTTCTGGAAATGGTTGAGGAGAAACCATCAACAAGTATACGAGCCATTGCAAGAGAAACGGGAATTACCAGATGGAAAATTCATTCTGCGATACAGTCATTTTTGTGGGAAAATTTTGGCACCATCAGCAGAAATTTATATTTGTATCTTCGTATACCTTTATATCATATATAGGTATTTATAATGTGTACAAATTGCTATGTAACAAGGTATAGGTTGCAATTTTTATCTGATACTTAGTCTTGAAATTTGGTACATTTATTTGGATCTTGATAAAAATGAGACCTACCTATTGTTCTTGATCCAGATCAGCCAGATTCTGTGTCTGGTATATCCTATTTTGTTCCATTTTTGCGGCTTAAATGGTCCTAAAATACCTATGTAATTAATTTTTAATCAATAATTAAGAAATTTGATACAAAAATGGAATATATTAATATATTCTAACATTCTCCAAATTCAGTAAATTAATTATTCAATATTCACTTCAAAATTCAGATGTAAGTTTCATTTGGACAAAATAATTTATTGAATTTATTATCAAAACATTACATTTGAAAGTTGAAAAAAAACAAACCAACTTTATTCACATGTGATGTTTGTTGAGTATGAGAGTCACCGGAATTAAAAATATTATTTTCTCGATTGGCTTGTTTAAAATTTAAATGGCGGATGTGAGCAGGATCTGAACTTTTTGTATCACAGATCCTTTTTATGATGAGTGATCCGGACTCATATCTTTTTTTTTTTTTTTGGATGATCTGTGATCTATGAATCGAATAACTTTCTGAGAAAGGATCCGAAGTATCGGTTTAGGTCATTTTTTTCAGATTTTCAACCAAAAAAATATGAAAAATAAATTCGGTTGAAAACGAATTTTTCAAAGATAAGCTTTTATTTATTTTTTGTGGCTTTAGCTTCATGGGAATTAAACATTATTTTGTTGCGGAAGGTTGGCTGCAGTATTGGTATATTTTAAAATCGCAGCAGTGAGTAGAATAAGAGCTTATAATAAAGAATGTTCCTGAGATTTATTCATCTATATTTTCCAAATTGATGAAACAACTGTTTTTTTCAAATCATCCACAGTATCCCTGCAAATGATGTGAATGGATCCTTTTTTATCACAGATGAACCGTGACCCGAATTTGGATCATTTTTTGGAAAGTGATTCGTGATCTGGACTCGAATCACTTTCTTAAAAATTGAAAAGGATCCGTGATCTGAGTCATTTTTTTGTGATCTTGATCACTTCTGCTGCGTGTAGTTCATAGCTATCAGGAGAGCCATTCCACTTTTACGTAGTTTCAGCCACTTACGCCATCTTATGCCCTTCATGCCTCATTGTACATGGTGTAGAGTACTGTAAGAATCTCACTGAATCATCTGCCTCGTTAAAAGTTTGTTAATAGGTGTAAGTAACTGAAACTATGTAGAGTGTGGTGGAATAGCTCCCCTGAGCTGTAAATGCATCGAGCACAGTGATAAGACTATGGAGGCAAGATATCTCTTATGAATAAGTATTATTGGAGGAATACAGTTCTTCTAATTTTGCTTTTTATCGACGATATTTGACATTGTTCATACTAAAATGATCTATACAAGTGAGAAGTATAGTAATTTTAATCAAAATGAAAAATTTTCTATATTCAGTTTAAGGATGGTTTATACTCATTGATTTATTCTCTAAAATTAATACCTAAGAAGTTTACTGAAGGGAACTACTGAGTTATGGTTTATACTGATTCTCTTGATTTATTCTGTAAAGTTGAAATTTCCCCACTTTGCAGAATTCAGATTGGAGAATAAAGATGTGAGTTTTAACCCTGCTTTATAGTAAAGTTGCCTTTTCATTATAAAAATCACTTTCAGCAAATGATACTTATTATGTTATCTTTACTCACACTGTACCACCACTGGTAGTAAGCTCAATCCATTTAGTTGTGTGTAGTCGAAGTTCTGTGATGACTGAAAAAGCAAGACCTCTTTCTTATTTCCAAAAGTTGGCAACCCTGTCATAATTTCTCCATTCATTTTCATTAAATTTTTTTCAGGTCTTCTATAGCTGTCAATTGTCTTAAGGTGTTTCCTATTAGAATCTCCTTTGATTTTAAGAAGTAGATTATGTGGCACATGTGACTAAGCCTGCTACCCTTTCTGATAGATCCTCTATTAACTTCTGTCATGCTGCTGACATTATCTCTGTGATACTTTCAATTAACCCCAAGAATGATCTTTGGGACTCTTTTTATCGACGTATTCAAGTCTTCCTCCATTTCCTCTCACAGATGCCAAAAGAAAAAACGCTAGTGCAGCAAGCAGTTCGGCAATGTTAGGAAAGTGTAGGTTTTCTTAACAAAAAAATTAAAATAAAATAAAACTAAATGAATAATTATTGAATATTTGATGAAATTGAATTACGTAAAACTTGATAAACTATTGCTTGTGGAATAAAATAACACCGAGAGTGCCTTGATGACAGCTTTTTTCTCCTTCTAATATATATCTTCATTTGATACCAGTAATTTAAGATTTTTTGAATCATTTTTACACGAAAAGTTTTCAGTTGGTTAAAAACATATTTTGCAATTTTTTGAATATATAGAATAAAAAAATTGAAATAGCTCTCTTATTTCAATTTGGCTTAGTTCCCATTTAATTTTGTTCCCTCCATGATGACCTTGAGAATGAGACCTACCTGAATTATTTCTTTTTGAATTACCTTACTTCTAAAATCACTCCTAAAATCTCATGTTCAACATCATCCATATTACATACAAAATTTCTCCCACCCTCTGCCTTTTTTTAAAAGTAGGTAGTATTTACAAAATATAATTAGGTGAAAAAATTTAGAAAATTTTTATTTTTTTTTTACATTATACACTTTTATTGGAGTCATTGAGGCGTCAAAATATGACATGGTTCCATTGATATTTAAATTGTTACTGATTTTCTATTAATAGTCAAACCCCATTTACCAAAAACCAGTAACATATTCAGTAATAATTATTTTATCCTTAGGTCAATTATTAAATATGGTCGGACAACTGTCATTAAGTTTGTTCCTACAATAATGCCTGTTCAGCCAAAGCGTTACTAGTTTTTGGTTAGGGCTCATTAATTTCTTAATAATCAATAAGTAATTGTTCTCTTTTGTTGATAAGGGTAATAGGACAACAGGACAGTGTTCCCATATTATGTTTATAATTTTCTTGAATTTTTGAGTTTTCTTATTTCAGTTTTAGGCAGTGCAAATAATGAAGTAGTAAGGCCCTAATAATTCTCAATGGTCTATCACAAAATCAGTAACATTTGTTTTTTACTTTATTTCCTTACCTTTATTCTATAATCAACATCTTCAACTTTAGATTCCACTTTCTTCAAATTTTCATATTAAAAAATAAGTACGTCTTATTTGCAAATTTGTGACTGGTTGTCATCAATATTATGAAAATAAAGATTTTGATGTTTGTCGATTACTACGTATGAGTGCTTCGTTATGTTTTGTAGATTTTTTTTTTTACCTTGAAAATTTTTTCTAAAATTGAGTCGCTCATAGTACCTACTTTCTTAAAAGACTTTTTTCAATTGTTTTCTCCGTACTTTTTTGGGAAGTAGGATCATCAAAATTTTATGTTCCATACTTTATATTCGTGTGTATATTATGCTAGAGAATTGTTGGTGTTGTTTTCGTTTGAAAATATCCTATTTTTCACGTGAAACACTCATTTATTAATAAGATCATTTTCCCCCTCTTAATTCTTTGAAATGATGGCGGTATTTGTTATTTTACCTTTACTAAAAGTTATGAAGATAACGGAGTATTATTTGTCCGGCGATGAATTTATAGAGGAAACTCGTATTTTAAACTGATGTCGGAGAATTTTTGTGGCCGTAGCCCGCTGTCTGTCATTAAAAAAAAAAAAAAAAATTGCTCCGGAAATTCACCTCCAGTCTCTGATTTTTGCAATACTTTTTAATACTTTTTAACTATGTTAAAGTAGAAAAGCAGAATCATATAAATCGGTGGATATGTAATTTCTGAAATCATTATTAGCAAATCACGTTGTTGAAAACTTCTATTGGTTGGATGATGACGTAAGAGTTTAAAGCTCAAAGACCAAAATATAACTGATTACCTGTTTTTTTTATTTATTTCGATGCCTTCAAACCTACACGAGAAATGTATACAGTATTTGTGGATGTCTTATTTCGTAGAAAGTTTTAATTAGATTTTTGCCCTCCTTGCATGATTCAGTCAATTTGAAACTTTGCATACTTGTATTGTCTTCAAGTCCACACAAGTCTACAAAGTTTCAGGTAGATTGGATCATGGGGAGTGGTTGAAAAATTGATTGCAGGAGTTGATTCCAACAGACGAACAGACGGGGTAAGCTAATAAAAGCGTGGTAAAAAACTAATTTGATGAATTCAGCCACCAACCAAATTTTTCTGTTCTATTTAGAAACAGTTTCATACGCGTTTACTGTTCGTCTATACAAAATCAATTTTCCTATTTTGCTTCATTTTATTTTTATTTTTTCTTCTCGTTATTGTAAGTATTGTTAATCGGACAATGAAGTCAAATTACAACGACCTTGTCTGGTAAACTTGATTTCGTCTGTTTTTACGTGATACCTAGACGAAAATTATTTTGATATTGTCAGTTTTGCGAGACGAATTTCTCTATTATTTTGTCGAAAATTTTTCGCGACAGTGAACCTGCGAACTGCGAAAATATAGTTATTGGTCAACATACTTAGTAATCATAGTAGGGTGCTACAGTGAGTAGGTAAGTCGACCGTTTTACTTCCTTTCCAAGGCTTAAGAATTACTTTCAATGCGCTACAAATACCTGCTTATTATGTAAGCGGGTACCTAGTTGACGAGTTTCATTCTTCGTAAGGCTATTTTTTTTATATATTCTTTTTTGGGTAAATCAGATGTTCTGTTTTTCAATTTAAGGACTTTCAGAACATTCTAAATTGCAGTTTTAATTCTCGTACGCGGAAAAATGAATATTCGTATCTTAACATGAGAAATATGTAGTTTATTTTACTTAATTATGGTTTTTGGTTTGGTCAGTAGGTCAAAGTTTGAAATAAGATGTAGAGAAAACGAGTGATTTGATTACTTAAAATGAGAAATGAAAATTTTCGATGTGGTAGCATTGAACTTTATTCCTCTTAGGCCGAAGAGAAGAATTTATCTGCAGAATTTTTAATTCAGGTGTATAGGTAGTTTGGAAATTTTTAAGAACATTTTTTTGCTTGTTAGATGAATATCAAACATTTTGGAATTACATGATTAAGTGAGCAGATCATTCTGGAAAATTATATGCCTGAATCGAGAGCTCGAAAATGTAGTGTTCATTGTGGAATTACGATTTCTTGTTGATGCAGTAAATAATATCTTTGAGATGACTTCATGTTTTTTTTTGAACGCTGAAACTTGAAAATAAATGTGAAAAAGGACGTAAAGGTGAAGTGTGAAAATGTAAAATGGAAATATTGAGATAGAGATTTTTAGTTGTTTTCCGTTCCCAACCACTTTCCCGAATGGTTATTTTCCCAACCTGTTTTATACCCAAAAGATTATTTTCCCGAAGTTTTTTCTCGATTGACTATTTACCTAACAGACTTTTTCCACGAATGGGTATTTACCCGACAGAATTTTTCTCCGAAGGACTGTTTAGAATTATTTTCTTGAATCTATTTTCGCGTAGGTATTTATCAGGCCTACCTATATATATATATATATATATATATATTATTAACGTAGTATCTATAGTATTTGTATTGCAAAAGATTGTCTACAAATTATTGGATAAATGAAGCTGTTTATCAGAGGTTATACGTATGTACAATCTCAGTTCAGATATCGTTAAATGGGGTGTGACTGAATAATTTCAGACATATTCTCCTCAATAACTTTTTCGAGCTGTGAGATAAAAATTTTTTAGAAAGACATGTGGAATTTACCTTCGAAATTTTTTCTAACTTCAATAGAACACTCTTACAGATGACAAAAAATAAGCCATTCAATCTCACTCTGTCTTTATTACAAAATCAATCAAGATAGTTACTACTAATAAATGAATTTAGAGAACCCGAAAAGCATGCCAAAAATGAAAATTTGAAAAAGCTGAGTTATGCTTTTTCCCCAATTAATTACGTATAATATCTAGTACTTACTTTATGTATCTCTTAGCTACACTCTCATTACATCTGACAAATATTAAACTATCACTCGGTCAATCTCGTACTTGGTCGTCTGCATTTGTGAACTTCATCTTGTACATTAACCTTTAAATCATAATTTGTCAAACAAAATTTCTTAAAGTACATTGCATTTCTTGGACTTGAATGAGTCTAGACGTTTTTACTTCCATCTCTACTGTAACTCTGCTTCCTTGGCCTCAATAATTTGAGACAAATTTTTTGAGTTTTTTTGTTTTGCAGAACTGATATGAAACTAAAACTATAGGGTTAATCTAGGAACTTGCTTGTAGTAGAATGTCTCCGGAAATAGTACTTTGAGTGAAGCCTTTCTTTGCGTTATTGAATATTTATCTACGACTATTTTGTGATCAATGATCATTCATATGTATAAAGTGGATTTGAAACATTGAAGTGTTGCAGAGGTCCAGTCAGTTGTAATTTTTCGCTGACATTGGCTAATTGTACTCCTATCATACAGTTTATAGTCTGTATCGCACTTAGCAGTAACTATGCAAATTGCGAAGTTTCAAGGAGTGCTGAATATTTTACATCAGTGATATCCTCAAGTCTTTGTAGCAATTTATTCATTTCAAATAGGTTTGGACCAGCATTTGTTTCTTTTTCAAAATATTTTTGTTTAGTATGTAGTACCTAACAAAGAATGAGTCGAAGTGTAAATACCTAGAGAAGTTCATTTTACATCACCCTTAGGAAAACTGGTGTGATTTTCACTAAAGATTTTTGTATTTGCTTATTTCCGATATGATGACCATAATTCTAGCAAATCGATGAAATCATTTTCTCCGAGTTTTAATTAAATTTGTAACTCTCAGTGCTTCGAACTACTTGATGTTTGCGAATTAAAAAATAGTTTCTAATTTTCTGTTATGTATTTATGATTACAAACTCAGTTACCTTGACACTGATACTGAATTTTTACGAAACATTAATTAGTATTCATTTTTATGGGAATTAATTAATTAATTGTTTTTGTATTTTATTTCTGTTCCAGTGCATCGAATCGTTGTATTTTTGTTTCACCATTGTCGAGAATATAGTGTCTGGATTTTCGGATAATGAGAAGAAACCATTGAGAAAAATACGTGATTTTTGGTTCATGTCGATCGTATTTCCCTTGTCCACTGTAAGTATGCTATTTGTATGATGGAGAAGATGAAGAAATAATGGTATTTTTGTTAATTAATGATAAATGGGTGGACACTTCTCCGCCTTTCCGTAATATTTGATATCTCAAAAGGTTTAAACAAGAACTAGTTTTTTCTATTCGTTACATGCAGCCCAAAGTCGAACTTAATTATAATAATATGTTATCTTTTCAATATTATCCAGTGAAATCATCCATACTTATTATTATTATTATTATTATTTTGACAGTTTTTTGTTTCGAGGTAAAGCCTCTATGATTTTTGAGAACATTCCTCTGAATTCTGACGAATAAATACTTGTATCATTCTGTAACTTATTAACACTAAGTGACTTGGGAAGTATTCTGTCAATTTTGAGAAATTCCTATTTAATTTTGATGAAAATATCCTACGGGTTTCGAGATTTCTTCATATTTTCGTGAAATTTGTTGTAGTCTATGTTCGCTGAATTTCGTAGAATATTCTGTAAATGCTCAGAATTGCCAGTTTCATTTCAATAAATGTGTACCTACCTTTAATTTCGATGAATATATACCTACTCAATTTTGATGGATGCATACTAAATTTTCAGAAATAACGCATAAATTATGGAAAAATTATAGGTAAATTTTGCGAATGTCGTATTTTGTTTTGATACATAAATAAATTGTTAAAAATATCCGTATATTTTTTTTTGCAACTCCTCGTTTGATCAAATGTCTCCTTCGGTAAATGTCGACCTAATCCCAACAATTTCATTTAGTATCTGAATTTTGCAAAATATTTGATGAATTTTAAGCAGAGCCCTCGTAACTTCAGTTAAATTGCATGCCCAATTTTGATCAATATCTTACGAAATTTGAAAAGTCCTCCCATCACTTTAATGAAATCAAAAAAAAATTTGACAAGTTCGTCATGAATAATTTAAAAAATATCCTCTGATTTTTGAAAGAAGAGGTTCTTCGTTTAAATTCTCGCTTAATTTTCACGATTACCCACTCGAACGTTTACTGAATTTTAGAATACCTTGACCCTAGTCGACTGTGCCGCAGTAGCATGTAAATCAGCGTTTAGAAGTTGATAAGGCGTTAATTTAAAAATAGACTTACTTCTTGAAATGCTTCATCATTCGGCATCGATGCTCGCTGGCACGAGCAATGAATTATTTAAATTCTCAATCACGTTTTCGAATCATTAACCGAGCTATATTTATGCAAAACTTATACAAATTTTTCACAAATGGTTCCTCCTTCCGCTATCTTCCTTGTATTTGTGTTTGAAGAACATGAAAATAAATTTCAGTGTCACGCCAGTTGTACTCGATAAGCCAATGACGTTTGTCTTTAATCGGGTTAATCGAAAATAATATTTCTGCTTTTGAAGCTATTACACTCATTGCCAAGTGTCCATTGTTTTTTCTTTTTCCTTTAAACCTTGCCAATAAGTCACGTAATGAATATTAGTCTGTAGGCTATTGTCGAGTTGTACATGAGTACTTAATTTTTTTTATGTATATATATAATTTTTGCCTGAATATGTTTTTTCATCAAGAAATTAATAATAAAGTTATCACTAAAAATATTTTGATTGTATTACTTTCGTGTTGAAAGAATATTTCGTGATAAACGTGGGAAAAAAAATTATTTCTTAAATGATGAAGTGGGTTTCTGCAGTTGAGGGAAACGATTAGTTTATTATGCATTTATTAAAAATATTGAAAAAAATAAAAAAAAGTAGAATTTTTCTATTTTTTTATAAATTTGTTGGTAACCACATTCAAAGTTTTATGTTGCAGCTTTTATTTACTTGCGGTTTAATCAAACAATAATTTTAATGGTGTGATATATTTGTGGAATATGTTCAAATTTATTTTTTATAACACAATATTGAATGGCAAATGTAACCATATTACCAGCGTCGGAGAAAGGAGTGATGGAGTGGTTCCCGCAAGTCCGGACATTCTGAGAAGGCCAAAATGCGTATTCAAGAAAAATAAAATTTTATATCGATTATTTGTTGAAGTACCCTTCGGTGCATGCAGTGGTGTTCCAAACGCTGGATGCCACTCTCATAAAATTCAGTGTACGTAATGTACCTACTCTAAAAATATTGAAAAAAAAAAAAAAAATATGGGTGTGAATGTTTGGAGCAGAAAAAAATTTTTTTTATCATTAGTCCTACTTTTAAAGAAATTAGAATTCACCCATAAAAACTGTTTTGGAATACCGCTGCTCAGATGGCCCCTGAGCTCGGATTTTCTCTCTCTGACCCCACATAGTACTTTTGATAATAATCATGTATGATAGTGTTGTAGTTTGTCGCAATTCAACTGTAGTAAATACACCAATCGCATTTTTATTAAGGAAACAACATTCTATACAAATTGATCTCGTATTAAGAGGAACTTCTCGTTTTCCGTCTGATATTAGAAATCAGTTTAGGCTGGCCATTAACCAAAATATTGTCCGTATTTTAAATTCTGGTGGAAACTTGGTGAAGTGACGTATTTGGAAGAATACCTTGTTAATAGGTACAATAGCTTTGTTTGCATCCAGTAACTGAAGCCATTTTCTAAAATTGATATACTTAGAAGTCTTATACGCCACTTATTCTGAAATTGTTTGTTGAAGGGAGTGACAGTCGCTTGTACGTTTTTGAGTAGCTTCACCCATTTATATTGGGATGAAACTTTTTCGATCTTCATTTCATTTAGCACTATAACAATTATCGATTGTTTCGAATAAGTTTTTCGAGTAGTTAAGGCAGATATCTGAAAGTATGTCTTATTCGTACCCACTATACTTTGTGGCGTCCGTCGTCCAAAGGGTTCAGAAGATGCAGACTAGGTGTATGTTATTCGTATTGGTTACATACTCCTTGAGCTGTATTCTGAGGTGATACTTTCGTGAAAATCCTATACTTGAGTAATATTTCGTCTGTGGTTTCCATGTATAAATATTTGATAATCCAGAATTAATCATTTTACTTGAGTAAACTGAACGTCTAAGAATGTGACACTTCTTATCTTTGGGAAATGGAAGAAAAGTTGTTCAACTTTGTCTCTTCGGTCCTTCTATAAAAATTCTTTGGTTTTTGTTTGAGACTTTTTTGCATAAAAGTATAATTCATTTTCCAGGAGTGAACGTAGAGAGCAAACTATAACTAAAAGTAGACCAAATTATGAGGATAAGACGCTGGTGAATATAATTGGAAACCATATAAGTACTTTTTTTGTTAGGTTTTAAAATGTAAGGTTTTGAATTTGGAGAAATTCTGACAGAATGTCAAAACTTTTTTTAGCTATAAATTCTGATTATCTGAACCCTTACAGTAAGCACCATGTTTTTAGAATTTTAGGGCATTATTTTGCAATATTGTGTTTTTATTCGTGGACAAATATGCACAATTTGCCATTTTTGAGAAGTTAAACTGTAGATACGTTTCATTATATTCGAAAATGACGTGACCATAGGGTTTGAACATCATAATTTTCTATACCGCGAACTTGATTTTAAAAAAAAAGGATTTTGAAACACCAATGAAAATTTCATGAAGTGCTAGAAATTTTGAGATTGTGATTACCAAATTAACATTTGATCTTTCCCCCTAAAACACAAGTCAACTCATTTTCATGATATAAGCTAATATAATTTTAGGTATTCAAGCGGCATGGGGATTCAAACACCTGTATCAATCAAATACCTAAAAACTCCCCCGTTACCACTACTTAAAGTGCAGCACCGTGTTCACTCACCCGTAGTGCCGGGGTGATGGTGATTGAAGAAGAAGCAATGTCAAGCTGACGATGTGTGGTAGCTACCACACCACTTCCCCCTAGTATAGCGGAGTGTAATACGACCACTGATACGGAGGCGCCTTCTGGGTAGGTATGTACACTGGTGCATGGTGATGCCCACCCTCATCACTGCCCTGTGGCGCACACCTTACAGTGTTGTCACATTTCAGCAGCGGCAGTTTGACAAACTACCACAGGCTGTGCGTGTGTCCGAGAGATGGTGTTGATAGCCATCTCCTGCGTCACGTCGGGGTCACCACTTTAGATATTTGAGCTGCATGGGGATTCGAACACCCCTACTGACCAAATACCTAAAAACTCCCCCATTACCACCACCTAAAATGCAGCACCGTGTTCACTTGACCACGGTGCCGGGGTGACAGTAAACAAGAAAGAAGTAATATAAAGCCGACAATGTGTGGTGGCTGCCACAATAATTATATTGAAATGAAAAGGAAAAACAAACTTGGTGAAAAAGAAACATGATTATTTTGCACAAGAGGTACTTGTATTAATCAAATTGTACAAAACAAAATTAAAGCTTCTCTGTTCTTGAATTTGACCGCACATTATTAAGAAGATATGGAAATGACGATGATCACTAACTTTAATTTGGGATTACATGGCAGGGGTGTTTGAGATTGAGTCTATAGGCAACTGTGGACCCGTTCAGACTTGTACACCAGATAAATTGTGATTAAAAACATCAGAAAATCGAAAATATAAAAAAGAAAAACTTTTTGACGACAATTATTTTGTTAATCAGAAACATAACTGAAGAATAGAAGAGAAAAATTTGGTGACAGTAGAGAAAAAAGAAGATTCAAAATGGAAGAGAAAATTTCAGTAAAACAAATAAGGAATGAAGAAGAGAAGAGAAAAATTAGTTCTTTCATGTTATCCTTTAGGCAACTTCAAATTTTTTTAATACTAAAGTAATTTTAAAATAAGTTTAGGTTAAAAACGAGTTTTTAAAAGATAAGCTTTTATTTCTTATTTTTTGGTTTAAGCTTCATACCAGATCAACATTATTTCGTTGCGGTAGGTTGGCAGCAGTATTGGTAGGTATATTTTATAAATCGCAGAAGTGAATAGAATAAAAGCTTATAAAAAGCAGCAAAGGGCATTCAAAAAACAAAAAATTTCAAAATTAAAATTTTGATAATGAAAAATGTATGAACAGATATTATGTAGGTACCTTACATTCACATATTTTTATGAAACTTGTATTACTTCTGAATTACCTACTTGAAATTCAACAATAAATAGTTAACCTAGTTTTTCTCTAATTCGACGACTCTATTGTTAAAATTAAGACCAATTTTTGAGGCGATTTCCGTTCATTGTCAAACGATGAGAAAAATTTTTGGCGAGATAATTCATACTTCAGACTAGTTTTTCATGAATTGGTAATAAAATAAAATCCAGAAAAAATATTAGTTATCAATATATCAAACGTAATACCGAATATTGAAAAATGGAAACAGAAGTGTCGCAGAAGATTTCATTATTTCCTGTTTTCTCGTTTGGTATCGTACTTTTTTTCTGCTGCGGTATTTAATTAATTTTTTTCGCATTCGATTTATTTATCGTTTTGCACATTTTTCGAAGGCATGTCACAAAAATTACCTCTTGACCAAAGTTTCATTTAACTTCATTACGTAACTCATGTTAAGATTGTTTTCATTCCAAGATTACCGACCTTTGCGAATGAAAATTGACAATATTTTTAATTGATTTATTTGGACCGCATTGCAAGAGCCTATATTTTGTTGCAAAGGGTGTACCACGAGAACCTCATTCTCCAAAGATTAATTAATAATAGTATTCTTTTCGTTCGAAATGAATCGTACATTTTCATAAGCTGCAAATCAGGTTATAAAAAGTTACTTTTCGTAGATTTTGTCCGACTTCCACTTCCCTGACATCACGTGAGCTCAACACAGACCGAAATTTCATTTGTTTACCCACTAAAAATTCAAAAGTGTCTCTTATTCTAAGATATCGTTCTTTGAATTTATTTTTTTTATTGAAATAACTTTTTGAATGTTTCTCACCTAGAAATAGTGATGCGCACTCGTCGATTAATTTTCACAAAAGTAATCGATTAATCAATAATCGTTCAGGCTTGGGCAAAACTGCAAAAATCAATAAAAAATTTTCACGGTCATTATCTTTATCCCACTTTTCGCTAGAATTTGATAAAATAAATTGATTTGATTGGCAGATTTGATTTATTTTGATAAGAAATCATAATCGATTACTTGCTCTTGACTAATCAATGAACCAAACAGTTTTTGTTGGGATCATCAATCCTCTTCCCCTCACACTCTTGCAAACACTCTACATCACATTTTTCATATTTATACTTGCGGCTATACTGTTACCTATTCCGCTGCTCATTTGTTCGTCCCCGTACGTCTTCGCACACTTCATACATTAATACTTTGTACTTAACTGAGACGTGATCTTCTGGGACATAACTTTGTGAACATCCTTATTATTTCGTACAATAATCGTGAATATCCGATCTACAACCTCTATAGTTTTCGATTAATCGCGCATCACTACCTAGAAATTTTTCACCTTAAAACCGACCATCTCAAACTCAATCATAAGCAACGTTCACTCGGAACGAATTCATTCATCCTCTTTCAGAAATCTTCATTACCTAATACTCATCTTTTCTCATATGACTCAACTGAAAACGCTCATTCGAAAATCACACTCCTAACCTTCGCATGTCTTGAACTTACCTAATTTTCGATAATTCGCCCATAATGTTCTTATGGTGAACTTATTCACTCGAGCATCACTGTATGAAAATGATACATTTGCTCAAGAAGCTAGTTTTCAAATCTTCCCTCTATCAAACTTTTCGCGCATTTTTTCAAAAACGGCTCTCGTTCAAAATCAATCAGTTAAAAACGTACTTTCTAAATTTGCTTTTCATGATTTCTGTTTGTTCCACTTCCAGCGTCTGCTCATTATCGTCGTTCGTTCATTTCTGCTCTTTATAAATGATACACTATGATTGGGTTTTAATAAAATAAACTGAAACATATGTAGAAGGTTAATTGAGTAAACTGCTATTTAAAATCCAACCAGTGGCTAGACTAGAAGCTAGTAACCAGATATTTTTCCTTTCATTTCCAAAAAAATACATTGGCACTGGAAAATCAGCTTCTGCGAACCCTTCCTGTCGTGTATACCATCTGACTCCCTCCCTGAACTTCTAGCTTTTAAGTACTAGTACCTCACACTACTAAATTCTGCACTCCGCTGTGTACCGCAATGAGAGCAATATTCAAGGATTATTTAGTTGCAGTCGACTTCGGCAACAGTTTTATGCAGTTCGAGGAAACTAAGTCGGTGGTAAATTTGTAGTATGTACCAAGATAGGTGATCGAGATTTTTTGGAAGGGAAGAGGGTTGTAAAATAAAGAACTTATGGGACAAATTGAAAAAAATTGTCCGAAAATGAAAATTTTGATAAATATAATTAAGAGGAGGGTTCGTCGTTCATGTGCGAGACAACAACATAGATATGCTTCAAGGTTTCAAGTTCGATGGTTTTAGGAGTAGAATCTTCATGTCCGTCCATTAATTCGTAGTCGATAACAATACTGTGCTGCCATATTTCAATTTTTATTATCAAATTCAAATAATTAATTTAGTTTTCATTTCATTTTTTTTATCGTGTTGATAAGTAATCTTGTTGATAAATGATGACATATAAGGAATGGTACTAATGATTTTTCAATGGTGTGTGATGTGCATCTTGCTGTATAATTATATATGTTTTAAACAACAGCCAAATTTGCTCAAAGAATGAAAAAATCCTCAGAACATGTTCTGTCATTTAAAAATTGCCAGAACGTAACAATTCGTATTCTAGCTATTTTTAAACACTTAGAATGTGTTCTGAGGTAAATACTGATACACAGAACACATTGTGGAAGTTTCTCAATTCTACAATACATTCTGTGTGTGACTTTTCTCACAACATAGCGGAACCACACAAATTTTAATTGTTCAGATTTTTTTGTTATTGTATTGGTAGCAATTAGGGAGTTAAAGTTTATTACAGCGAATTTAGTATGATCAATAAGATGTACAAGCATTTGGTTGTTATTGACCATCCACTTGAATGAGCAAGATTGTGGTAAATTTTGGTTTAAAGCTTGGAAGAATAAGTTTTTCGCACAAGACGATAGTTTATTGCTTCCTCAATTAGAAAGAAGATAACGTCATAAAGGTTTGTCAGAGTTACAGCAGTGGAAGTTAGTTCCAGAAATTTATCTCACCGCATTTGATCAGAATAAAAGAAAAAGGTCTATTTTACCACCTAATAGGTAGCTCCTCGATTATTATTGATACTTCCCTTTAAAATGTGTATACAATGGCAAATACTTTTTAAAATTTTTTTACAAGTCCAAAAATTAGAAAAAAATTATTTTGATTATTTAGGTGTTTTATTTTTCCAAATGTCGAAGACAACGAACATTTTTAGGATGGTGGAAGTAGTGGCATTATTTCTCGTTGAAATGTGTGTACAATGGCAAACACTTTTTCAAACATTTTTCACAATCAAAAATTAGAAAAAAGTTATTCTAATTTTTTACAAGTCTGAAAAAATGTTTTCCCTCATTTAATCACATAAAACTTTGTACGAAAAAATTATCTGAAAAATAATTTTTCAACACGAAAATAATTTTCCATACCCCATCAAAAAAATTTCACAACACCTAAAAAATTTTTCAAATGCTTTAACGACAGAAAAATCGATAGATTTCTTTGGACTAAGAGTGGAAGGAGAGAGACTTTTTCACGGACTTTTACCATTGACTGGAGATACCTTTTCAATGGTAAATGACTGTCAAATTTTTGTCTTATAGATACCCTCTTACTACTTATGATCACCCATTCACAGCAAGTTCACTGAACCATCTGGCTCCAGATGGGTGGGGTAGTAAAAATGTATTTGAAATTAACTTTGTTAAATGATGTTTTAATATGAGAAATAGCTTATTGATGAGAAATTGCTCCCAGAAAGATTTGTTTTGTTACGTCATTTGGATCGCCTTTTTCTATTCCACAGTATTTTAATTTCATTGGAATCATAAATACTTTTAAAATTGTTGACATTTGTGGAACACTCTATAAGCTATAAATTATCTTTGTCCAAGGTCATGCAACGAGCTGGTGACTGTCCCATCTCTTGCAAAGTTGCAAGGTGTTTTGGGTGCAATACTTTCGAATGGATCTGAATCATTCAAAAAAAGTATTCACATCAAAAATAAACATCATGTCATCTTGGAATTCCTGAATTTCAAATATGAATTTAAATATAAGTGTTATGAAGTATGAAAATCAAAAGTTCAATTGGATTCTTTAATAAACATCTACCAAACTAAACAGCTAATTTTACATTAGTTGAACTATAAAAGGGAAAACAAGGTGAAATATTTTGCATACCCACAATTTTTTCCTGCATCAAAAAATGAAATTCATTTCGATCAAATTTGTGGAAATTCAACAACAGAAATCAAAAAACAAAAACTGTTAAAACGCCTTTCTTTATAATTAAGAAGTACTAATTTGAATAACTCACCTTTGGGGTTTAAAAAGGCAAGAAATTTATTATCTGATATTGAGAACTGAACAAAATTACAAGGAGCACAAATTTGATAAGTACTAAAAGAAACAGCACATTTTTCAATAAATTTCAACACTTCATACAAGTGAACAAATAAACAACTGTCATCATAATGCACATTTTTGTTGAAGGCTGCTTGACTTTGGTCATATTTCACTTTTTTCAAGAACTGGAAATATATGGTACTTGGTTACCTACAAAAATATAAAAAATTGTTTTTTCATTATAGTCCTCAAACAGACATTTGCGCTCTGTTTTTCACTCTTTGTGAACTGGAAGTACCTATAGGTACTTGGTTTCCAGGAAAAAAAATTATGTTATTTTCATTATAGTCCTTAAGTGGACATGCAATTCTCTAAGCAGACCTGTTATTTCCTAAGTGGACAATCTTATTCCTTATGGGGACAGTGTGTAAAATTCACCAGATTTATGCCATTTCTTGGAGGACCAACAATCAACAAATTTATGCTACTGTTAGGTGGACTTGTAGTTTCTCTAAATTCAAGATAGCAGCACAATCAGTCTTTTTAAACACACCAACAAAATAATACCGTTTGGAAACTCTGAAATGACCCAAAGTGGACATTGCTAAAAAATAGCTAGAATGACTACAGGACCACATAGCTCCACTTTAAGATGGTTAACCCTAAGCGGACCTGATTTTGTCCACTTTCGGACAAATGTCCGCCTAGGGTTGGTCATATGCCAGTGAATGTTCGTTCAAGACGTATACAAATACCAACGCGCACGCACGCACGCGCACACAAACACACACACACACCCCCATATATATATATATAAAACACTGGGGACGAACAAAGGAGATGAAAACGTGGTAGGTATATAGCACTACTCAAATTTTTTTCGTAATTCTCTTTAAAGAACAGTTGACTTTTAATTGGACATACCAAATGAAATAGGAGACTTTAAGGAATGAAACAGGACCAAAAATTATAATTTTTCGCCCTCAAAAAGTAAGATAAAAAAAGAATAAATTGTCCCAATTTCACTGTTTTTAGGCTTTTTCATTGGTTACTTGTATTGTTTTTCCACATAGTTAAACTCTTTTTTGGAGGCGTCACTGTACTATAACATCAAAAGTAAAATCCCTTATTTTCCGACTACAGACTGCAGCTTTCTGATAAAGGAGAAAATAATGTATTGTGTTATCCAAGAATGTATTACTGCAAACGTAACAGCTGGTTATTGGCTGATCACTGACAACTTTCGTTCTTCTTATATCCTTGGTTTCTATTAGAAAATTTGATTCACAGTAATCAATTCCACAAAGAAAGATTTCTCAGCAATATTTATACTATGGTAGTGAGGCCTTGGGTCTCCCAGTTTTCTGTTAAAATTTCTATCGTCAGGCCTTTTTTAGCTGTAGGCATCATTTTATTGGTCCAACACGCCTTTCACAATTTTGCCATTACGCCTCCTATTTCTCAGTAATTTCGTTCTCTTATAGTCATGTTTTTCTCGGTTTCTACCTACTCCTTCCCTTGTGAAATTTTTGCCAGTATCATTATAATAAACGTACATAATTATTACCTATTTTTCGTGGCATTAATAATTTGTATTTATATTTGAATTTGTTCAATTCCTGTGTTGAAATAAAAGATATTTCCTTCCCCGTTGTTGTGTGTAACCAGATACACAGCCAATCACCCTGAATGGCACATTGCGATAAATGGTGATTCTGGGGACTTTATTTTTGAATTTTTCCTAGCATGTATTGCAGCAAATATTAGATTTTGTTTTACCAGAATCTAGAATCACAATAAAACTTTAAATTAAATCCGAATTCGACGTTTTGTATTAACTTACCATCTGAAACATGACTTTTCATCATCATAGTTATTAAGAAATAAATTTTGAATAAAATTCATATTTTTAAATAAGTAAGTATAATTTATTTACTTCTTATTGAAGAATTTTCGAAGGCGCATAAAATTTAGTGAATAATAAGGATTGATCACTTGGACATGGTGTATTTGTAGGAGTTGAAACTTCTGACTTCTTATTTGAACTTGCTTTAAAGATGTTAATGGCTTGTAGAAAGCCTGTTTAGACCTCTACCTTTATGAAGACCGTGTTGACTTTTCCGTTCTTTCTTTTCGATGGTTCCTCCGCGCAGATTAGTCACTTGTCTCATGGTGATGACATTTAAGGC
The DNA here is from genome assembly GCA_011428145.1 of Ericerus pela. NCBI lineage: Eukaryota > Metazoa > Arthropoda > Insecta > Hemiptera > Coccidae > Ericerus > Ericerus pela. The sequence continues at coordinate 333,751 of WOFM01000399.1, forward strand.
TGCTATCGCTCAACTGTTACTTCACTATTCCGTTTTGGGAAATATTCCCGCTGCCTGTTTCTATTCTATGTTTCCAAGCGATTTCGCGATTACGTTTTTAGATCTTGGCTGCGTTAGCTACATACAGCTCAATGCCCCAAACCTATGCGTCATATGTGGACCATACTCGACAGTTCAGTCTTGGCGTTGCAGGACATAATGCGGGAGAGCACCGTTTTTCTCACTTGATTCGGATACTCCAGCTTTCTAAAGTTATTTTCATTTCTCCTCTTTGGTCGGAGTACGTCATACTTAAGGGCTTTATGGAATTTCGAAGGAGCTCTCTTCGTCAGCGAACTGAATTATTTATTTCAAGTTCATATTCGACCATGCCAAAATAACCGGAACATGTCCATGTAAACGTTTTTTGACGTGCGTAAATTTCGTATTTATCAGTGTTTTTGCATAGACACCGAACCGTTGACCGGTATTATAGGCTAAACGTTGCAAAACCATGCCCATTGTGTTCTTGTCGGCAAGTTGGAGCGTGTTAATTGTTATCCGGTGACGGTTTTGTGATACGTAGGTATCCCAGAGTATTAAATCGATATGAAAAAGTGTGTTTGTGTGTTTCAAAATCTACCATGAAGTAAACATTAGTTCTGTATGCTGGGCCTACGGTTTTAAGATCATGCCTGGCAATTATTTGTCTTGTCCATTTTTGCTCTTTTTTTTTCTTTTTTTGTTAGATGGTCGTTGCATAATCCGGTATTTTGTTGCTTTACAAGCGAACTGTATATTCATATATTCCACCTATATGTGTGTACTGTTATCGGCAGTGGTCATGTCATCTTTACCATGTTGGCAGTGTTAATGAGACTCGTACGATAATACCGCACCTATTCAAATTTATTTAAACCTCAAGCCCAGACCTTTTGGCCGTCAAGAAGAAAAGTTGGTCAGTAGAATCGAGGTCAGTAGGGATTTTCGATTGCTTCCTTCCTATACGTGCGTCGGTCTGCGTAGGTAATTAAATAGTGTATCAAATAGTGTTGTTGGTTATTTAATTTAGCCTTATTTCGTGCTTCGACTCTGGCATTGCCATCAATAGCGCATGCAGAATACACTTCAGACTAAATATGTGAAAGTCTCTTGCGACGAGAATTATTGTGATTATGTCATATCGCGCGTAGCGATTTCGTTAAGGTGGAATAATTGAGTTTTTTTAATCGTAGACACGATGGTATTATGAAATTGTCGTCATATATGCTAATGGTGTTGGACTCTCGATAGGCGATTAATGGCTGGTGGGCTGCGCTGCTCTCATAGTATTCTTGCACTTAATTTTTGTTTCGTGAGTGTTAATAGGATGGAATTTTCTTTTGATTACAGTTTGTGTCGTCAACATTTTGGGGCCTATACGCTATTAACCGAGAGCTAGTACTTCCCGAAGCTGTCGACAAATTCTTCCCATCGTGGTTAAATCAGTCGGTACACACCTTCATATTCGTTTATTCGATTTTAGAATTGCTGACCACCTACCATCAGACATTGACGCCCGTTCGGAAACACTTTGCTGGACTGTGGTCGGTTACTGTACCGTATCTCATATGGTGAGTTAATTTTTTCTTGCTTTTTTGGGGTTTCGGTGAAACCAAAGGCATGAAGGGAGAAAATCTGAAAATTCAAACTTCGAGTTGCATGTGTAAAGAGAACTCTTCAATCCATTGAATCAATTGAATGCATCAGAAGGAGGAAAAAAATGATTCCCGGCTAAGTTTTTTTTTTTTAAATCTTGCTTTATACCAAATTAATCGATGAAATCTTACTTTAGGTTCATCAGTTTTCTTTTGTCGACTGATTATTTCGTTGTTGTATCAAAAGTTCTTGTATTATGAAAATTTTTGGTTCTCCATTGTGCTTGAAAATCGAAGTTGATGCAGTGATCCGTGAATTAGTCAACGAAAGTATATCTTAAATTATTCTATTTTACTCAGTGAATTATATACGGTGTTGATTAATCTCTTTGGGTAAATTGACTTTTATAGCGATTTAAGTGGTATCCGCGCGAAATACACGGGACGAGACCAAGAAAATACTTCCAAAACTTCCAAAAAGTTTATGAAAATATCCTTATATCTGTTTATAAGGTTTTATTATATTCACTACTGCGATTTATTTCAGATACGCTGACCTATCGAAATATAGTAAAAAAAAAAAAAAAAAAAAAAAAAAAAACCACTGAATATGTATTTTTCTCTTTCTTATAATGATAAGCCTTTATTTTTTGTTTTCCCTTCGTTAGTCTCTAATTTTAATTCTTTTATCTCTTCATTCAAGCATAATATTCTCGAGTTTTATAATACTATTATATTCTTTCAGGTGCAATGTAGTGTACTGGAAATCTAATCTCTGGGTTTATCCTATCCTGGCCGAATTGAATTGGCCCGGTCGGATTCTATTCTTTTCCGGATGTTTGTTGGCAGCGACTGCAATCTGCTGTGGAGGTTGCTATCTGAACACAATAGTATGGAAAAAGAGAATTCAAGTAAGTGTACTTTCCGCCTTTTTTTTTCTGATATGTAGATTTAGTCACTTTGCTCCGCCGGTTATTCATCATCCAAACATAACCTGGCTCCTAATGGCAAACAGCTTTTGTGCATGTCACTTTCTGCATATCTATTATATAAAATGATAAGGCTTTTGTTTTTGTAATTGCATCACACCAATCTAATGAATTCGGACGAAATTTTAGTTGAGCATAGGTGTTTATGACTAGGGGTTTTTTACGAAGTTTTGTTTCTTAAAGTTCACCTTGAAAGCTGCAATTGAACTCATAAGGTTCAATTATTTTCACTAGTCTGAAAGTTACTTCACTTTTCTTGCTCTCGTATCTCAGCGACATGCTCACGTGAGTGGCTCAGTACGAACTTCTTACCGTTGAAGGTAAATAACCTTGATACCCCCTCGTTGATACAACTTACTCTCAAGTCTCAAACTCTTACTCGATTTTTAATTCGGCACATCCCCCAAAGTCAAAATTCACTTATTCATTTACCCTGCATAATTCAACAGTTAACATGTAGTTACTCTCTCGCTCATGTAAGCAGCAGCTTGCAATACTATATTTCGCTCACAGTTTGTTTATTTCTTTAAAACTCACTGCTTAAATTATTTTCTCAAAACCCACTCATTCCTCCATAACTTTTTCAATCATAATTTTGTTGTTTACTTTTGAATGTGGTTGCTCAGTGGTCAATCATGCTCTCAAATTCCTTTGATATGAGCGTTCACTTTAATCAAAACTCACTCGTTCCGCAATAATTTTGTACTCTTAAGTTATGATTTCTTCACTTACTCGTTGCTGTTGAGCAAAACTTTCTCCGATCAAAACCAGTTTGCAATTCTTTTATAACCTTTTCATGAAAACTCATTTGTTCTTTAGTCTGGTGGTCCACTAAGTGTGCATTCGCTCATTTACTCATAATTCACTCGATATTCGCTTACTCCGTTCTTCTTAAAAATTGTTAAAATTTGTAACTAATGTGTTGAAGAGTTTTTTAGCCATTATTAGGTACTCTAATTTAGTTGCAGTCTTGTAAACTTTTTTTCGTCCGAGTTTTAATTTTTTTGTAGAGTTGTGTTGTTGCTAGTGTTCATGATGTTAGAAGGTGACCGCATTTGTAAGAAATGAAATTACCATTAATCATTGCCATTTATCCATACTCCTTGCTTCTGATAAATTGTGTTCTATTTATTATTTTGTTTTGTTTTCCTCTTTTAGAATTAAATAACCATCTAAAAAAATTTGTGATAAATACACAGGTTTACAATGCGCACTATCTTCCGTAAGATAAAAAATTAAGGTTAAATTAATGAAAAATGTTATAATGTTCCGCGAAAAAGTCTTCAAGTTTGTTTATCAAGGTGTTTGATACCTGTTCCTGTTGTAGTTTCTGTTGAATCGTTATTCGAATAGTTAGTCGAGTTTATTCATAACACAGCGAATTATTTGGTCAACTCGAAAAACTTTTTTTTTTGCCACCATGAAAAATTAGAGGTGTGGTGTTTTGGTGGTGAAAATAATTTGTTCTTGAAGCAAATTTTTCCTCATAAAAGAATCTATCTGTGAAGTAAGTGGAATAGAAATTTAAAAAAATCTACAGTAAACATTGTTTTGAGGAAAACACGTTTAAATAATTTTCAGTCTGAAATATTTAATGAAATAGAATATAAGAAGGAAATTAGGCATGCCGAAAAATTATTATATCTGAGTAGTAAAATATTACAGGATTGTTTAGTAAATACTAAAAAATGTATTTTGTTTTTTATTTTCAAATTGAAATATGATGATTTACGAGATGAGTAATTTTTAAGGTGAAATTTCATGAGGCCTCTTAAGGTTGTAGTTCATTAATTTTTTACCTTCACATTTTTACGTGACGAATGAGTAAAGAGAGAATGAAAAGTTCATAAATTTGATCGGAAGATCACGCCTAAGCACGAGGGAAATTGGAGAAGGAAAAAATTGTAATAATTTGTTCATAGTAGGCGTTTTTTCCATGATAATTGGGTGGCTTTTGTAAGGAAATAAATGACGATTTATTTCAGTATTGTTTGATAAATTGATAATGTTATACTGAACAGTGTAAGAAGTATAGATATTAAAAAAGTAGAAGATGGGTATATTGTGGAATTTTTTCAATGGTTTTTAGTGAGTTTTCAATTAAAATTTTGGTTAGAAAGCCCTGGACTAATACGTTTCAGTGGAAATTATGTTTTGTGTTTGAGAAGGAATCTTAAGAATTTCATTTGAGTTAGTTCTCTCGCAAAAAAAAAAAATTATTAACTAAAAGTAAAAAATTATTTTTTCCTCCGTTTTAAGAAGTGAATTCATTTTATCTTTGAAGTTGATAACATCAAATGTTGATTGCTCATTACAAGTACTATTTAAGAACTTTACCTATATACCCATTGTGGAATACCTTGTCCTGAGAGATATTCTCACCAGAAGGAAATTCAACAGAATTTAAGCGTGTTCAACCACTTCGTACATAAGTACGGGTAAGCCAAAACCAAGGCGAACACTGGCGATTTTAGAGCCGGTTCGGGTGGTTTATATACGGCTTATTTGCACGCACACAAACACACATACGTAAGATAATACGTACGTTGGTGAGGGCTGCTGGTTCGTGTACGAATTGTGACATCATCCTATTGTGTCACAATTCGGTACTCGTACGATACCTGCAAGTATGTACAGGTAATTACGATCGAACGTATTTTGTGTGTTTAATGTCACAAGGACGATTGTTTGCCTGCCCTTTGGGGCGGCAACTGTTGTTGAGGGGTCCGAGCCCCTACACCTCATACGGGAGAGTCCCCACAGCTACTCCCCCCAGTTTTTGCGCCACAAAAATGATCGAAATGCGCAAGGCCTGTGGGGATGTGTGGGATTAATGCCGTTTTTGGTCGGCCTCCCACTTTGCCAGGGCACTACCTACTGCGGCCCCGACACACTCGTAAGATTCCTTACAAGCCTGTGCTCGGGCCAAGTAGTTTGCCCAGATGTCCTCTCCTCTACGCCTTGGTGGTTGGTTTTTGGTGAAGGCGTAGGGATGATGGCAGGAGTGAGGGGGCATCAGCTGGAGTGTTAAGTTCTCCACTTATATACTGAATGTCGGTAGTCAATTGACCAATATAGTCTAATTGTCGTGCTCTTCTTGGCGATGCCGGTTCTGCTTTTTGTGTGAAGGCATATGTTAGGGGTTTATGGTCAGTATACACAGAACTACATCTACCGTCTAATTGGTGCCTGAAATGCTTCAACACAGCAAAAATGCCGAGCAATTCCCTATCATATGTGCTATAATTCTTTTCTGTTTTTGAGAGCTTCCTCAAGAAGAAAGCTAGCGGTAACTTCTTGTTGTCTTTATCCAATTGGTACAGTGTTGCACCAATAGCAAAATCAGATGCATCGGTACTTACACATAATGGCAGACTTTTGTCTGGATGAGCCAATAGAGTTGCATTTGCCAGTGTATCTTTGATTTTCTCAAAGGCCTGTTCGGCTTCTTTATTCCATTTGATTGGAGTTTTGTCTTTCTTTTTACTTGTCTTAATTAATGCAAACAGCTTACTTTGTTCGGCTGCTACATTCTTCATGCAACGTCTATAGAAGTTCACCATCCCCAAGAAACGCCTAAGTTCAGCGACATTTGAGGGTTTTGGGAAGTTCAATATTGGCTCTACTTTGGTCTTCAATGGGGAAATGCCTTCGGTTGAGACTTTGTAGCTGAGGAAGTCAATTTTGGTCTGTGCATATAAGCTTTTGCCTACATTGATAGTAAGCCTGGCAGCGTGTATACGTTGTTCGACGGCTCTTACATTCTCCTCGTGCTGATGCCACCACCTTCTGAGCAAATGCAAATATCATCCAAGTATGCATATGCAAACGGCAATCCCCTAAACAGTCCATTGAAAAATCTCTTGAAAGTTTGTACTGAGTTGCGAAGTCCAAACAGCATTCGAAGGTATTCGAATAGTCCAAAGGGGGTTATGCGATCAGAAACTGTTTTGGCATTTAAGGCCCTGTAGTCTCCAACAATTTGCCACTCTCCACTTGCTTTTTTTGTCATGTGGATAGGGGAGCTCCATGAGCTTTTTGAGGGGCGACATACACCCTCCTCAACGATGCGATGGAAGTACTCTCATGCCTCTTTGAGTTTGTCAGGCAGTAACCTTTGTGCTCTAGCATGGCAAGGCGGTCCTTTAGTCTCTATGTAATGAACAGTGTCATGTTTATAGGTAGGATGCCTGCGAATTGATGGTTGAGTGACTCCAGGATAGTCAGACAGGATCCGTAAGAGTTGTCCGTCGACTTTGGTACAGCTGGATATATTTGTGTCCAGTCTGTAAGCTAGCGTTTTGCCATCCACACAATGTTTAGATTCACTATCGATCAATTTGCCATTTTTGAGGTCAATGATCAGGCCAAAATGTGCAAGGAAATCTGCACCCAAGATCGGGTTTGAAACATCTGCAACCGTGAAGGACCACGTTGTGATTTTATGAGTACGATGTCAACTTTGCTGGTTTCTAGTCCGTAAGCTGGAAGGTTTTGAATATTCACAGTATGGAGATAGTATTTCGGAGGGAGTATTTTTTGGGTTTTGTTGACTGGCAGTATGCTCAGGTCTGCTCCCGAGTCAATTAAGTACTTTCTCCTGTTTGTCCTGTCCTTAATGAACAGGCGGCATGAGTATTTTTCCAAGGGGTCTTCGGCCGCATAGATGGCCCCTCGTTCTAGTTTGACGCCTCCTTGGTATAGGATTTGCCCCACCATTTGCATCTGTTGTTACATTTGGTGGCCTCTGCGCCAAACTGGTTGTGAAAAAAGCAACTTTTATCATCCCAATTTTGAGAGTGGTTTTTGGGAGATGATGTTCTCTGGGGAGTTGAACTCTGACCCCTGTTACTGGAACTAGATCTGCGGTCTCTGGACCGGGACTGTCGTCCTTTGCTATTGCCACTGTTGTTGTTGTTGCTTCTACTTTTAGATCTTTGTCGCCAGCTACTATTGGATTTTGTGGAGCTTTGGCCTTTGTTCCTTTTTACTTCATCAGTCAACTGAGCTATTTGAGCTCGAAGTTAAGCGATCTCTCCAGTCTCTTCAGATACTGCACTGACCACGGGCTTTGCCCTGGTGTATTCGAGCACATTATCTGCGGATTTTGCAAGGAAGTCCAAGTCTGTGGATGTATTTATCACGGTCGAACCTACGGCGGCTAGGCATTGCACAACACTTTGGGGAAGTTGTTTACAAAACAGATTGCCTATGACAGAAGGGGCTACTATATTATCCGCCTTCTCCCTCAATTTCGCCATGAAGATTGAGGGTTTGTCGTCCCCCATCTTTATACCACCCATCACATCGTCAATGATTTGGTTTTTAGTTTTACCAAACACATTTCTTATCTTCTTGACAAACCAGGCATATTTATCCTCTTCTGTCGAAGGGCATTCCATGATGTCTGGAATGTGGCGGATTATCTGTGGGGGCATGCCTCCACAGATGTGTAGATACCGCTGGTTCAGGGTTATATTCTCCGTCTTGAACCTGTCTTCTAATAGGGTCAGCCATAATTCTACCTCATTGGGCAGAAATTCCGGGATCTCTATCCTTTTTCTGTAGAAGCTGGGGTTCTGTCCTGGCTGTAGCTGCAAAAGCTGCATAATTTGTGCCAAGACTTCAGGCGTCAGCTGTGGCTGAGCACTTCCTCCTTGTGATGGTTGTGGGTTTTCATTTCCACTGGGTGGTGGGACCATTGCTATGTCTTTCTGATGATAAGCGTATTCCACAGAACTACTTCCTTCCTTGCTGGTCAAAAACACTGGCTCATGTGTTTGTAGGACAGGTGTTTTTGGGTCAGAACTTTGGCTTAAAGTTCGACCACTTCTCAACGTTTTTACTGCTAGTTGATCTTTATTTATTGCATCTCCCAGTCGTGCTAATTCTGGGTGTTGAGGGCCTTCTTCAGTATTTGGTAAATTCTTAGAGTGTCGAGTCGAAGTTGGGGGATTTGGGGGATGAGTCCAACCTTCTTCCTCCAGGTCTACTGTCTGTTTTCTCCTTGTTTATATATTTTAAGGAGAGGGGTATAAATTCCCACTTCAGCAGACTCTACTTCAACGACTTAAAAGGTGTCTTAGTCTGCAAAAAATTTTTGTATTTGCGGAGCAAGCGAGTTTCTTGCCAGCGCACCACGCCAAATTTATGTAAAAGCGTAACGCGCCTAAGGACACCTTACGACGTAGCCAAAAATCACGTCGAGGTCACCACTGTGGAATACCTTGTTGTGAGAGATATTCTCACCAGAAGGAAATTCAACAGAATTTAAGCGTGTTCAACCACTTCGTACATAAGTACGGGTAAGCCAAAACCAAGGCGAACACTGGCGATTTTAGAGCCGGTTTGGGTGGTTTATATACGGCTTATTTGCACACACACAAACACACGTACGTAAGATAATACGTACATTGGTGAGGACGGCCAGGTCGCATCATCCCCTATCGAGATAAGAGATGGCTGGCTGGTTTGTGTACAAATCGTGACATCATCCTATTGTGTCACGATTCGGTACTCGTACATTACCTGCAAGTACGTACAGGTAATAACGATCGAATGTATTTTGTGTGTTTAACGTCACAAGGTCGATTGTTTGCCTGCCCTTTGGGGCGGCGACTGTCGTCGAGGGGTCCGAGCCCCTATACCTCATACGGGAGAGTCCCCACACCCATATTAAAAATGCATTTAATATGTCAATAAGTGGTGCTTACTATTACAAAATGTTCTTGAATATATTTACATGTATTTAATTTTGTGCTTTGAAAATTGATAGAAATTATAATCTCGATAAAAACTCAAACTTGATTATATATTTTCTTCAGTGTTGTGTCCGGAATGAATAAATTTATTTTTCATTTCCGTGTTATGTAATTGCATTATTTTTTATCGTATTTGCTTTCTGATATGATTTTTCCATTTTGGCTTATCGAAAAGTAGGCACTAATTTTTGCGTATTTTAACAGCGGGGATGATCATTAACAAAGGAAATACAAAATAAAATAAGCCCATAAAATTGTTATATTCTTGCTGAATCAAATTGAATCGTAACAACAACAAATCGTCGTCTTATTTGTGAAAACTAATGTATCTGTATCAAACAAGTATAATATTAGAATACACTAATGTCACGAATTATACTACACATCTGTTTAATGTAAAAAATGTTATATGATACCTATATTGTTTGTAATTTTTCATTGGTAAATTATATTATCTTATCCTTTTCCCATGAAATGTAAAAACTTTACATAAAAAGAAGTAGATGTCAGAATCGTTGAAATTTTTTGTTTTGAAGGTAGATTATGAGTTCCTTTAAAAATTTTTATTACGTGTCATTAAGGGATCACCAAACCTGATTTATTGAAATAAAAAACAGATACTCGTTTATTCTGTAGTATATGTATGGGAAAATTAGTCTGTTTTACTACTTCTTGCACTCCGTGTTCCGATAGCCTATGATGCATCCAAGAAATTGGGGTTAGCTGCTTTATGTGAATACTTATTCTGTAGCCTAGTATATGATGCCTATTTGGATACTTTTTAGTTCTTACGCGAGTTGAGGGTCCTTCTGGTATTGGTCTCATTGCTTTTATCCTGAGGCTCCGTTTTCTCTGTGTTCAGAACCATTTTGAAAAGGTTCACTCCAATCCTATTATCCAACATTACCAGTGTTTGACCTCCACTAATGCTCTCATTCTCCAGATGTCACTAATACAGTAGGCCTTAGAATATTGTCCCTATCTTCCTTACAATAAGTGCTGTCTACCTGGTTTTAGTTTATATGGTGGGAGTTGTGGTCATCCACTGTCCATAGACTACATCACTCACCACAGCGGTTTCCATCAATATCTCTGCCTTCTACCTAATACTAAGCCCTCAGTATTCCATTTTTCAGTGTTGAGTTTACCAAACTTCGCTCTTATTGCTGTTCCTTTAACAATATCTGACAAATTACTTTACTCCCTGTTTGATGAGCTACCTCTGGCATAGTGTTACGTAGGCTTGTATTGCTATTGACACCCCTACAGTGTTTGTTTTATTGTGAGTATACTGGAAACTCGCTGGAGAAAATAAGTAATGTGGCAACTCATAGTTAGTGGTAGTACACTTGCCGAAAATATCTGTGTGTATGCATGGTGTGGGTACTGTTTCGCCTTGTTAGCCCATTTTCTTGGAGGTTTAGTACGCATGCATAAATCATTGTGCGCAGACATGCTCTACATTAGTAATTTTTGGAACTATTGAATACATTTTATGGATAATGAAAATGATCGTATTGTGGATGAATCGATAGGTTTTCAATGTTATTTTTTCATTTCATGGCTCTATAATTTTTCATACATGTATCAGTGACGGTGTCGGTGAATTGCCTCCCAAGCTCCAGTTTTGTATGAGTTTCCTAACCTATAATTTTCGGTGTTATTCCTACGAGTTGTTGAGTCCCCTTCAAGACATATTTATCGAGTGCCTCTGTTCAACCTTTTAGCATTACCGAATTCTTCTCACTTCACGGTGTTTAATGCGTCTTGATTTCTCTAGACTTGAGACATCCACGATGTGGTTAATACCAATAATTTTATTTCTGTGATGTATTTGAGACTTCCAAATTCATTTTCCTATCCTCTTTCGCGTGTTTGTTGCCTATGGGCGTATTTCATTAACTACTAACAAAAAATGCGTGGGTGCCTAAATCTGGTGGCGGTGGTGTGTTATAATATTATATTTTCTTCAATTATTGGTTCTACTTTTTCCCGATTTTTTTATTTTATTTTCAGAAAAAATCTTTGCAATTAGATCGTGATTCCAAATCCTTTGGCTAAAATAATTACGGAATGCCAAATAAAGATTTCGTCGTCGTGTCGAAGTTTTCGTATTTGACTTAAATCACATCGTCATCACTAGGCTGAGTCAGTCCTTATTTTTAGAAAATACGCACCTAGTTCCAATTTTTTTAGTGTGTGCTACAATGTATCTTATTCTTTAAACGTGCCATCGATTGCCGGTAATCACTTTTCTCATTTTTCGCGATTAAGTCACTTTTTCGCTACAGAGTCTTCCTTTGACAACATCACACCGACTGTAATTTTTTCCTCTTATTATGTTTTTTGTTGGATATCTCCGTATGTGCTTGGTTCATTTCTTTACCTTTATTTTGGGTGTCTTGCTAGACGGCCGCGTTAATAGAATCAAGTTTCGTGTATTTTAGATCTAAGAGAAAATTGAACTTCAATTAACCTATTTATAAGTTAGTCGTTGCTAGATTTGATCGGTCATAGCTTTTTCATCCGTCATAATGCTAAGTTGATGGCTGGTTGTTCTACGAAAGTACACACCTTTCTGTCTTTTTGATTTCTTCTCTTTGGTTCGAGAAGTGTTTTTACCTCTTCATCGTACATCTTTCTAAATTTATTGGTGACATCTTGATATCACCGCACTGCATGAACCCATATACTTATAATATCGTACACGTCATCGAAAATCTGAACAATTAGTGAAGTGCACTCGAACAGAAATGAATTGTCTGTTTGCAAAATAACTTAAGTTACTATGCTTGCAAATTTTTTTAAAAACTGAAAAAAAACTTTTTTAATGTGGTACACATTTCTACTTTCACTACGCTGAATTCAGAGTAAATTCGGAAAAAATTATTTTGGTTAAATTTTCATTAAAAAAGGGTGCTACAGCCAATCACAGAAAGAATACAAATTCCTACAGCCAATCACAATTTCCTAACTAGTCGAAATGAGGGAATATCAATTAAATTAATATCGATATGTAATGTTTTTTCTTTTGTAGTGTAGATTTTTGTTTGTAATCGACTAGTTTTAACCTACTTTGTAAAATTTCAGATATTTAATTTTAATCATATTTTGACCTGTCGAAGTGGAAATAAGAATCAAGTTGTTTTACTTGCAAATATTATTCTATTTTTTTACTTAAAAAGGACAAATTTGAATTTAAAAAAAAGTAATTACCTAAGTATTGAAAAAACGAAATTAATATTTAAGGAATTTTCCTGTCAGCTGGCACAGATTACTCAAACTTGAGAAGACCCTCGATTTTTTATTATTTTTTTTTTATTTTTGGTGGGAACGAGGATTCAAATTCATCAAGCCCAGTTGAAGTTTATAATTTAAATTTTAAGAGAGATCATTTTTTTCTATTCTGAACGTTGAATAGGTATGTTTCTTGTCGAACTAGTTTTCTCTTGATAGATTTTGCCCGTAATTCCCGTAGGTAGTGATTGAAGTTGTTTCAAAACATTTGAAGACGTTAAAGGTGTTAATTTTTGGAATTTGCATTCACCTTACTTACATTTCTGTTCAGGAACTACGAGCTCTGTTTGACTGTAAATGAATGGTCGAAATAGGTGTATTGAAAAATTCTGACTTATTTTATTTTACAAATGAGCTATTCAAATAGGGAATGAATAGTATTCACTTACTTCGAATATTACTTCACATTTTCTTTTCAAAAAATTTTTTTTCCCCATTTCTTTCATACAGTGAACGTTGTTTTTGTTACTTTAATTAGTCAAAAATCACCTTTTGTGGAATGAGGAGGTTTTATTAGCCGGTTGGACTAGTTTTGTTTTGGCAAGGGGATTTCCATTATTTGTGAGACACCATGTATGCGCTAACATGAAATACTCGTATGATGAATATGTTATCATATGTTATAGCCGTCGTAGTATATGTTTAAATTTTTTAATCGTGAAATTTAGGTAACACAAATTAAATATTTTCAAGGAAAATGGATTAAAAATGTTGAGATGTTTGCAACCGCCCTCTATTTTCGTATTTGTGCTGCGACACAGAGGGTAATCTTACAGAAACGTGCATGACCACTGTTTTGATTATGATTTGTGTGAAATTTCAAACTTACAACATTCTGGTACAAGGGTAAATAGCAAAGGGTCGTCTATGTACCAGCAAAAAGAAGCTGAAAGCTTTCGAATCCTGAGGAATGAATATGTAGAAATTTTACTGCTTTAAGTTTACCTTACAGAAAAAATTTCGACCTTGTGTCACAATTGCATTACATTTTGTTTTGGTTGCAAATTTCATATTAGGTACTCATGTCTTTATTGACTGATCGAATAATTATATCGTTTGCCTAAGTATCCCTGAATACTTCCTTTGATTCGAATCTTACCTATGCATGAGAAATACCTCTACAACACTCCCACCGGAGTCTTCTGCGATGAAAAAGCTATTTTCAATCGATCACTTTACTGTGTAAACGCGATTAACCGAATTTTTAATATTTAATATCGTGTTCAAGATGATATCATTCTTTTAATTACCTATACGTGTATATCGTATATTTGTGATATTTTCTAAGAATTACAATTTTCCGTGATTACCAATCATTGTGTCGTTTTTTTTTCTGGTAATTTCAATTTATTGGTCTGGAGAGTTCTACAGTTTATTTTACTTTCTTAACACGTTTTAGTGTGGAAACTCCTATTAATTGAGTGATACTTTTGAGCTTGTCTTGAAGATTTCTTGATATCAAATAATAAGACTTGCATAAAAAACATCGTGTGTGAAAAACCAAACTTTTTAAGGTCAGGAAACAATGCCTCGTATGGCAGACTTGCGAATGAAATCGAACTGTTTATTATACCCTTTTATTCTACTCACTCAATTTGTTGAAGTACGCCGGATGACCAACTTCAGCGCTGCTTTCACGTGTTGCGACACACGCACACATACACTTATATTCGTTTTTATTATCAATTGTTTTTTCAATTTTTGTTTGTTTCTGTTTCGGAAAAAAAATTGAGAAATTTTATTTTCACTTTCGTCGTTATTTTTTTCTTCAAATTATAAAAGCGTATTTTTTAAAAACTCATTTTTAACCTAGCTTATTTTAATCATTCATTCGTAAAATTAAAGGTTTGCCTAGTTGCCGCGATTCCGGATTGAAAACAGAATATTTCGTCATTTTAATGACATGTTTTGTGATAAATAGTCCAAAGTTTGATGATTGACACTAGTTTTTTCTATGAAAAATTAGAAGATGATTTCATGCCCATACCCATCAAAAAAGTAGCTTTTGCGTCCATATCTGTATTATAAGTAGATGAATGAGAACAAAATTTTTCCAAATTAACACGTTGATGTTACTAGTGAAGAGAGAGCTGTAGCTTTGAATAAATTTGTACTTTTCATTGAACGAAACATTTGATCCTAAATAAATTTTTAGCTTGTTGAATTTTGATATTTTAGCCTGGAAACGACCACAGTTCTGGAGGGGCGCATGTGATATACTGCTATTCTCATAAAAAATGATCGTTTTTCGATCCGATTTTTTCTTGCCATCCCTCTGTTAGCTATCTATTAGTTCCCTTACTTTTTTTCTCTAAAATGCAAAAACTATTGAATTTTCAATCGAATTGATTTTGATTACTGCAAAAGAGTAAAAGAACCTCGAATCTTGCGTAAATTCTGATATTCTTTATATTCCTAGCTGTTATCTTGTAATGCATCTCAACGAAAATATAAATTTTGTAAGTTTTTCATTAACTCGAAATTTCTTATAAAGTTTTCAACAAAAAAAAAATTGAACGTCACTTAATCACACGAATCCGTGTCAAACCCATTGGCTTTTGTTTTCTCAGATAAATCAGAAATTGAGAGTAGCTGTGCTTGATGTAAGTAGGCATTAATTGTAAATATTTCATTCTTTCCTTTTTGTTAATACATTTTAAATAGTAACAGTCTAATATCCTGGCAAGTAGTGCCTACTAAAAATATCATTCCATTGATTTTGAATAATGTATTTTTCGAATGCGTAGCTCGCAGTTTCATTTTCGTCTTCGCTGTTTCACTCAGCCAGCTCACTGTCTTATGTAAAAATATTAATAATCAGTCAATAATAATGGACCCATGCTTCGGTTAATTCGTGTCTCTACTGGTGCACGAAATACCGACGCAAATTATTACTTTACCATTTGAAGCCATATTTTTGTCAGTTTATCTAAAATGTAACAACTGTTAACATTTTCCGGTGGCAAAGGGAAAACCAAATAATATGTGTTTGTAATGTTTACAATCGTATTTTTCGAGCGAAAAGTATATAACTACGATGTAGAGTGATTTTCCACTATTACTTAAAATTTTTATGCATATGAAAAATTCACAGCCTTTTCTTTGATTTGTTTTCAATCAATTCAAATGTTGCTCCTGAGAAATTGTATCTTGTAAAATCAGTACTTTCACGAAATGCATGGCCCTTGGACTACCAATTTGTTTGGCTGTTATAATCTGACCTTGAATTAAAATTTGTAGCGAATACAAAGATCCGCAAATGTCAACTAATATAGAATTTGAAAATTATTTCGGCTTAAATTAAAATTGATCGAGTATTAGTAAAATTGATTGACTATTGATATCATCAAAATTGATGCCAGTGTGAAAACTTTTACTGGAACAGACATTAAAAAAAAAGTTTCAACTTTTTGTTTTTCAGATTTCGTTAAAAAACCAAAATTTATCACCAAATTGGGATAGAGAGGTTAGCCGTGGCTATTGTAAGGAAAATTTGAAGCTACTCAGTCACATTCAGCAAAAAATCTCGGCCTATATTATAGGTACGAACTGTTTTTTAATTAGGAATCTTGACAATTACAAGTTTGGAACTTACATCTGTCAGCTGCATTAACTAATTTTTCGAATTACCCAAACTGGGATAAACTGCTTGTTAAAATAGCATGTGGAAGCGGGACAAATGTGTATATTGTTAGGAAGAGAATTTTATTTTTGAGTGAAAAATCTTGTGTGGAATTTTACGCCAGAGAAAAAGAAAAGATGGGACCAGCAAACTCCTTTTCAATAAGTGTACAGTATTTTGGGAAGAACTTGCGACTGCCATCTCTTTGTAGGCAGACATAAGTTATCTTAAAGGTGATGTATTTGTGAAATTTTATGTTTTAGCCTTTGCCTATACATATAGTACTGGACTAATAAAGAAAGATGATTTCCGGTTCGACATGATGGCGCTAAACAAGCAACCAGAGCGTACTTTTTGACGTACTTTGTGTTCATGTACGCTATTCTTGTGAATTTAAGGGATGTCTTTATCAGATGTATTCTAAATTGATGAACTCAAGCAAAACGTCGAAAATACGCAGAAGATAAATACTCTAGGTTGGCCTACTTTTTCGCCGGCATGTCTTAACATTAAAAAGTACATAGGTCTTATGGAGCTTTAATGGTCCAGTACCAAATAGTCAAAGGTTTTAGCCCTTTCTTTTTGAAAGTAATGGAGAAATTTGAAATTTAGAATCTCAATTGAGAAATCTTCTTTGTACAATCCTTAGATGCTTGGCTCTGCATCTGAAGGGTTCGAGCTTTGAGCTCCGCAGCGGCTTACATTTCCAACCTCCACTACCAAATACAAAGTTACCTTTAACACAAGACGCCATTCTCAAAAATCAGTTTTCATTTTACCTTCATACCTGTCTTTATTTGTGTATATGCTAGCTGATTTATCTGCTTTATCCATGTTAATACTCCCTTATATTTTCATTTATTGTTGTGGTATGAATTAACTAAACTTTTTTTTTCTTCTGTCCCTTGTTTCAGTCAGTTGGTAGCAAGAAAAAAAGAAAGTAAAGTAGTAAGATGAAGAAATTTTTAGCAGAAAAGACTGGAATCACACTGCTTACTTCGTAAATTTTGACTGTACTATCGTTTATTTTAAGCTCATTAGCCTGTTGTTTTTTGGTTAAACATTTTAAATTTTTAATGAACTAGTTTTTTCTTCTCATTTCATAATAAGTTTAAATAAAGTTGTTGTTTTCCTGAGGTATTGTATCTGTTTTTCTCATTCTGGCTTTTTACCTTGCACCTCTGTCTATTTTACCAAAAATATGATTGCAAAAATACTGAAAAAAGAAACAATAAAAAAAAATAAAATGGATAAAATGCTCAGTAATACAATACAAAACAAAAATTGTATAAAGTCAACTTAAGTTATTATTCTTTGGAAAACACAATGATATTCGAGTAAAGATTAGCTAGATACTTAAATAATATTTTATCTGCGACTCCGATGTATAATTATAGGATAAACCTGATCAAACTAGGACTTATAACCAAAACATTTTTGTGGTTATTGGTTACTGGGAACCAATAGAAATCTATATTGGTTTCTGGTTACTGGTTATTGGTTAAGATAAAATTTGGGGTAAAATATATAAAAAAAATTTCTCGAGGTTAAATTATCTATAATTAATAATTTTTCTGGAAATAATTAGTAATTTTTGAAAATAATAATCAATAATATTGATATTTTATGAAAATCAATAAAAACCAATTCTTTCTGCGTATCATTCTGGTTAAAGGTTTCAGCATTTTATGGGAATTGGTTATTGATTATTGGTTAGGTGAAAGTTTTTTGTTTTGGTTATGGGTTCCCAAATTAATGTTGTCAATTTGTTTTGGTTTTTAGGGGTTATTGTTCTGGTTATGGTTGTGGTTACAAGCCCTAGGTCAAACGAGTACTTATGTCTCACTTAACAATAACAAACAGTCTAGAATATTAGTGTATTTATATTAGTATACCTGCATATTTTCAAAGAGGGCTTCATTTTTGTTCATTTAGTTTTACATGTAATGGAACAAATTTTAGCCAAAACATTTTTGTTATACGTACTTTGTTCATGCCAATATAAGAAGTGTGTAACAGAATTATCTATAAGTGTAGTTGTTGGTTGGGGAGAAAGGAAAATTTATCGAAGCACATTGGTATACGGTGATATGCATAATTTTGTGGTGTAAACAAACATCGTTTTTTGAGTAGGCAAGTGTGGATGTTGTTCATGATGTCATATACTTTTTGGTGTGAACACAGAGTACATCAAAGACAAATACTTACAGCTAAAGAGATGTCCAATGCCAGGTCAAAAACTTGTCAAAGACAGAGATGTCAAATAAAAATTGATCATAAAAAGATCAATCATGATCAGATGATTTTGATCAATCAATCAGATATGATCGATCTCTGAATTTTCAACAATTGTGATCTTGTAATTTTGGTGTGATAGATTAGATGATCACTTTATGATACAAAAATACATATTCTTATCATCATATTAGTGATTAGTCAGCAAGTTTAGTGTTTCGGAGGATGTTATTGCGTTGGAATTAAAATTTAAATACGTAACATTCATAGAAATGCCTGCCAAATTTTGTAACCTACCTATGTATAATAATTTTTTTTTTTAAATTACTTTTTTTTAGCAAAACAAGAGTAACTAGGTAGTATAGATACCAATGAATTATTTGTGAGAATTACTAGTCTCCTGTGATCCTGACTTCTCAATCATAGTTTTTCTCCATTGACTATATAGTACTGGGCCAATAAAGAAAAATGATTTTTGCTTAGACATGCAGGCACTAAATAGGTAACCAGAGGCCAGAGCATACCTTTTGATGTATTTTGCTCTGTGTTTATGTGTGGTATCCTCGTGAATTTAAGTGATGTCTTTATCAGATGTACTCTAAATTGGTGAATTCAAGCAAAATGTTGAAAATACATAGAAGGTAAGCTAGGGTTGCATATTTTTCCACTGGCATATCTTGACATGAAAAAGTACATCGGTTTTATGGAGCTTTACTGGTCCAGTACTAAAGCTTTTCTCACTTGAACTGAAATTACAGA
Organism: Ericerus pela; assembly: GCA_011428145.1. Taxonomy (NCBI): domain Eukaryota; kingdom Metazoa; phylum Arthropoda; class Insecta; order Hemiptera; family Coccidae; genus Ericerus; species Ericerus pela. The sequence goes on from WOFM01000399.1 coordinate 353,030, forward strand.
ATTGGTTTTCTGAAAAAAAAAGATGATCGATTACAAAAGGATCGATTATTTTTGTGCTTAATTTGATCAATTTTATGATTGGAAATATTTTTGATTGATCGATTCTGAATCGATCAAAAATTCTTCTCGATTGAAATCTCTAGTTAAAGATAAAAGGTTTCCAATTTTGATATTTATTATTGTGTATGCATTGTAGCTTGATAGTGTGTGTGTATTAGAATGGAGATGTCTATTTTTGCAACAAAATATGCGCAGCTTGGAAGGAGCAGAGAGTATAACTGAACTGGCTTCTTCTGTCTTTTTATTTTTCACATACAGTCGACTCTCGATAACTCGAAATCGAAGGGAAGTAAAAAAAATTCGAGTTATAGAGGTTTTTGACTTAACGAGGTTCGAGTTATTGAGAGGAGGCTTGGTCAAATTTCGAGTTAAAGAGAATTCAAAGTACATACATAGGCAAAAATATTTATCGAATGCAGAACAATAAATCACAAAAAAAACTTACAGATTGTATACATATGTACAGCAAATAAAAAAATCATCTGCAGACTTTTCATAAATAGCATACCATTTTAATAAAAGTAGTTGTCCAATGTGGACTGAGTCAAATTGTTGCCCATGTTTTTATCTATGAAAAATTCCAAGTTGTGTAGGCTGTTGAATTCTTGTTGAGTGGCTGACGATGAACATTCCACGTACCTCCGTAATGTATTTAAAGCCTCCTCTGCCTGCAGTCTAGTTGGTGGTGGCTCAGGTCTGTCTGTAGTATCATCTTCATCACACTCTACTTCTGCATCAGTACCTTGAATATCAGTGAGTAAGTCTTCATCTGATAGGAGACCAGTTACTGCTAGATGATCGTCAAAAGTCACAAATTCTTCAAATGTTGGGAAATTAGGACCAGTCATAAAATGAGATGTAATTCTGTCCCAATCTGGAACATTGTCACCAAATGTGGGCAAATCTTCTTCCACAGCAACACTTGGAAACCCAGCTTTTCTGAAGCAGTTGCTTATGGTTCCTTATTGTGCTGTTAAATCAATTCGAGGTTTTATTTCGACTTATAGAGGGAATTTTGTATACAGATCTTATGGCGAGGTGCACGGAAATAGCTGCGACTTCGAGTTATAGAGGTTTTCGACTTAACGAGGTTTGAGTTATCAAGAGTCGACTGTATTTTTAAACCACAGCACATATAGAGCGTTGGAAATCTCTTTAGCCTTTATATCTCTCGAGTATATGCGTAGAGTATTAAATATAATAGAAGAGGCATTTTTGAAGTAGTGTCTCAGAGGCGGCCCAACAGCGTGTTTCTGTGGCTAGAGCCACTCATTTGAAAAAGGTTTCCAAAACGACGCAAATAATTAACGTTAAAAATTAATTTTTTTAAATACGCTTTTACAATAAAAAAATTCAAGTGCTGATGGGGTTCGAACACGATACTTCCGGATTAAAAAGTTTAGATTCATTATATAATATATTTTTTCTGAGATGGTTCAAAAAAATTTTAAGTGGGGTCTCAATGCATGAGTGGCGCAAAAATATGGTGGAGCCAGTGGCGCACAATTAGCTCGGGCCGCTACTGTAGTGTCCCCATCCTTAGGGAACAGAATTCAAATTTGTTCGCCCGCATTCGAATACATTAACAATGATGAGAATTTTTTTTCTGCAAATAATTGAATAAAATAAACAAATACGTGTAACTGATAATACAGAAACCATATTAATTGAATTTTGTAGATTAAAATGAGACGAAAATTGTGCCATTTTTTAGGAATGGGGATACTTCTCTCAAAAGCGGTGGCGTTTTTCGTCTGGCATGCGTCTTCTTTTATGTTGTATTTAATACTCTGTGTGTGAGCATTTATGTAGAACTGACGTTGACCTTCAGTTAATCAAATTGATACCAATGAAAGAAACGGAAAGTAGGAAGGTAGTTGAGCATAAATTGAAGTACATAGTATACGCATTACCTGCTAACCGCTTCAACCGCTAAGGTTGCAGTACACGTTTAACCGGTTCCCAATGATATTGTCGGTTTTTTACTTGTTGACGTCTCGTTTAATGTTTACTTTCTTCTTTTATCCCTGCTTTTACCGTAGTTCAAGGAACTTTTTGTGAATGTGTGTTTTTCTTTGTTGGCGCCTACCGTTCCCGCCAAACTGCGTTGTCATTTTGCAGATCGCTGTTTACTCGCGCGGAGGCGGAAGTTAATAGTTATAATTTAGTTTAGTTCGTATCGGTATCGACTCAATATATGTTGGTGTACGTTCGCTGAGTTCGTCTGCCATTTTCGTGATTATTGCTATTTGTTACCGAATTATTACTGCGGAAAAATGTTGAAAGGTGCTAACGTTTGTATACATGCGGTCGCAGCCATTCATCTCTCGTTCGTCGCCTATGTGCATTTCAGTATGAATTTTCCGAAAGAGTTGGCACCCTTCATCCCTGACATGGGTGGAAAGACTAAGTACCTGACGTTTTGGGGTTGCGTAAGTATCAAACTTAAATTCCGTACTTATTGATTTTATTTATTATTTTTAAGAAACCACAATGGGGAAACGGAGTCTATCAAACACATATTCTTTTTATTATACGCTTTTATTCTACTCGCTCAATTTGTTGAAGTACACCTGATGACCAACTTTAGCGCTGCTTTCACGTATTGCGACACACGCACGCATACACTTCTATCCGTTTTTATCAGTTTTTTTATTATACGCTTTTATTGGGGTTTGTTATTTTCACACCCGTTTACTTCTGTAGAGTAATAGAGATATGAGGATGAGATAATATTTTTTTAAATTATGAAAGGTAAAGAATGTAACTTTTTTCTCTTCATCATTGCAAAATCTTAAATAATTAATACGTTCTTCTGTACCTGAGGAAGAACTTCTATTGCAGTATGAGAACAAATTAATCGCAAGTCTGTTACTAAACCTAACCAGTTCTTTTAATGAACATCGGTGATGTGTTCAGAATAATTGTGGATTTTCAGGTTAAGTAAGAAGTAATTTTGATGTTCAATTCTTTGTCATAATATTCCATCATGTAGCAATTAAATTATTTAATTTTAGTTCATTTCATATTTTTTATTCTAAATATAGTAATATGCTTCGAAAATTTCTATGAAAAATCAATCTTATCAATTATGAAGGTTTTATCTTTACACAATTATATTCCTTAGAACTGAACAAAATTGCACATACTTTCGGTCCACTGATTCACTCACGAGTTCATTGGGTGTGAAAATAACAAACCCCGCTTTTATTCTACTCACTCAATTTGTTGAAGTACACCCGATGATCAGCATCAGCGCTGCTTTCACATGTTGCAACACACACACACACATATATCCATTTTTATTAGTTGTTTTTTTCAATTTTTGTTTGTTTCTGTATCAGAAAAAAAGTGAGAAATTTTATTTTCTCTTTTGCCATTTTCTTCTTCAAATTATAAAAGCGTATTTTTTAAAAACTCATTTTTAATCTGACTTATTTTACTTCATCTGAACTTAAGTTACAAGAGCGGGGCTCCGTTTCTATCAACCTTATGAAAATGATAAAACCATCACTTATCTATTAATAGCCACTGTAATTCATAAGCCGATGAAATAGAGTTATAATATAAAGTGATATTTTTTTTTTTTTTTTTTTCAAAAATGGTCCACCTTGTTTATTACTTTATTCTAATTCATCTTATAAAGTACTGAATCAGTGTAGCTCCATAAGCCCCAAAGTTCTTTGTAATGTCAGCTGTCAAGACATGGCTGCATAAAAGTAGGCAACCAGAGTGTACTTGCACGTGGTACTGTTTCCGATGTTTTTCTTTAGTTCACCAGTTAAGAATATATTAAATTTTATAAGGGTCATCTCTTATAATGAAGGATGGCGTATGTATAATGGACAAAGGTAGTTTAAAGCTACGTCTACATAGCCAACAACAAGCAGCAGAAACAATCTCAGGAATTTACAAAACAAAAAAAGAAAGTGCGCTCCAGGGTCTGAGCAGACTGGAACATTTTATACCTATGGGATACTGAAGTTTGGGAGAATGAAGTTTATATCGATACATTTTATATCATCAAATTCGTTTTTAAACAAACTGCCAAACAAGAGCTGTGTTTTCATTGGCCTATGCAGGCACCTTCTAGATTGCTGTTGGTTGAAGCACCCTGGTTTTTTTTTCTGAATACACCACCATATAGTGAAAATAGAAATGGGTACCACATTAAAAACAAAAAACCCACAAGGTCACCTAAAAAAACCGGAAATAATAGGAAAAACTGGGAAAAAACGATTAAAAATATTTAAAAAAAATGTTCTAGAACCAAATAAAAGCGTGAAAAATTATTTTCGCTCACTTTGCTTGCAAAATATCTACGTCAGGCATTTTTTAGAGATGCAGTTGGTCACCTTGTCGAAGGTAATACTCATGAAGTATAACAAAAAAGTTATGTGCGCATTTTGCCTGTTCTTTAAATTGAAGGGGCTATAAGGTTGCAAAATTCAAAAATTGTGTATTTCTATGGGTCAATTTTTTAGGAAAATTATACGCTAATCATGTTTAAAAGGGTGACAACATTCAGTACCTTGAAAATACAAAAAACAAAAAAATTCCTATGTTTCATTATGATATCAGAAATATTAAAAGAACTACAGAAGTTTGAAAATTTCAATTGTTTCAAAACTTCCATATTTCAAAATTTTGCTAAGATTACAGTTTCCAATCTAACTCACTCCCCATAATACATTATAATGATCTTTGAAAAAAATTCCCTACATAAAAGAGAGATTTTCTATGTTTTATGTAAAACTAATGGCGATAAAAAAATAAATTTTGTTAGAGACCTCAAGCAAATTTTCTTTTTTTCTCAATAGTACAAACCTCAGCTTTGTAACTTAAATAGTAGCTGAGATATCGTGAAGTGAGAAACGAGCAGTTTTTTTCAAAATTAAAATGTTGTGAATGTTGCAAAAAACGCGTATAAATATACAAAAAGTGGTATTGAATTTTATAATATAGATCACACATCTATCTTCATTAACCAGCATGGTCATAGGTAGTCTACTTTTTTGAAGTTCACTTCGCAATTTCTGTTCACATTGCTGGACCACTACCTTTACTGAATGTGTCGAGAACTACGTTAACTTTGCTAGGGCGTATGATTATTATGATCAATGACTAATGAAGTATGAGTCAAATATTGCGATCTTAATTCGCGAGATATACGAATATGATAAAACCGAAGGAAATACCTAATATTGCTAAAATTTTCCAGCTTGATTAAAATTAACAAAATTTTCTATTTTTTCACATTCGAGCAAAACTCGGTGAACTAGGTACTATGTTATATCTGAGAAAAAAATCTTTCCCTCCCCGATGTGGTGTTTGCTCACCCTGGAATTTCATTCTTGTTACGAGTCTGGTTTTTCCAAAACGGAAGTCATAGTTTTAGAATGACATTGGCTGTAGAAATCGATTCCACCGTATCACTCCCTTACCTACTCTATATTCCTCATTTTGAATACTTACCTATAAGCCTGGCCTATTGCGTTTTCAAATGAAACTTGAACTCATCTCAAACCAACCTGGTCAGACTGAAAACATAAGCCTATACTTTTTTCTAACGGCCTACCTGAAAAACATAGTTTAATTTTTTTCTGAAAAAGTGAACTATCGGATCATCAATCCCATAAATAATAATAAATTTGACAAGAAATGTTATTTGTTGGAAGTTAATGTTCTGGAAAATTTTGCTAAAGTAAATGGTGAATTTCCATACTTCATTGAGAGTACCTGGGTATCTTTGACCAATTCAAGGAACCGGTTTATTGATGGTCTTGAATTAAATCAGCGCACATTATTTGTTTTCATTAATTTGCCAATTATTGGAGCTGCTTTCGAACGTAATGTAGGCAATTATTTTTTATATATTTTTTGTTACCTATTAGGGAAAACTTTTATTTTGGTATGTTTTTCAGCAATAAAAAGTAAAAAACGAACGACGAAAATTTACCGAAGTCAAGTTTGTACCTATGTACCCGAATATAAAAAATTTACATTCAAGTTTCATGCAATTTTCTATTGGTACTACCTAATGAGAATACATTTATAAGGGATGCGCCTATGGGCATAGCTAAGGGGTAGGAGGGCCGAGCCACCTAAATTTAAAAAAAAAGTTTTCGAAGAAAAATTCAAGACTACCCTTGTCCATTACTTTTTTTTTGGGTGGGTGTTCCGGGAAATATTTATATGAGCCCCCCTCCTAACTGAAATCCTGCTTACACTCATAGATGCGCATTCGTAATATCCATATTTCTTGAACATTGAATTTTTTTAACTTACTTAGCTTGTATTAGTGCACATTGTTTGTATTATAATTATCTTCGGGTGTAAATAATTTTTTGGTCTCTACTGAGGAAGATTTATACAAGTGTGTAAATAAGGAGGTTCCTGAGGATCTGGCCATAATATGTTTCTAATTGAACATCTCTCCCCTGAAACTACTTGCCTATCTCATGTACTGAAGAGAAAGCTCTTTTTTAAATTTGGAGGCCGTTACAAATATGCCTACATTTAGACCAGTCTCTGAATTATCCTTATAAAATGGTTTGGCTTAATCACTTTTCATCAGAACTTACATTAACCAGGTAGGCTAATGAAGTTCAGCAAATTAAAGTTGGGTCGCAAATAAGAATAGCATTATCAGAAACTGGCCTATGTTCCGTACTCTCCCAAATAGAGCAGCGTGTTACAAAAAAATAGCAAGTATTAACACTCTTTTTTCTATTATCTAACATAGCCTTTCATTATTGTCACATTTTTGTACTATTTTTCATAGTTTGGTGCTCAATTTAAATCGAAAAGAAAAAACTAAGCTGACGACTTGGCAGAAACTTCGTTAGAATTCCAAATGCTTATGAACATATTTAAATTTTTCGTTATTCTAGTTATTTTCCTAGCTTCTTAAATTCTGTTTTCGCTTGCATAAATTTTCATTTTTCATGATGTTATAATTCACGAATAAAAAAAGCAAATTGGTATAGGTAGTTCAGCTTCATTTTGATGTATACCTTCTTCATTAGAATTTACGTGCCACGTGGAATATAATACGAGAAATGTTCACCAAACAACTGGATACTTGGACTGTGTATAAATGTACCTACATGTAATAATAGTGCACTGTTCCGAAATTTTAACGTTTCTGTATTTCTATTTTTAGGCACTATCCGCTACCTATTATTGGATTGCCCTGTTGAATGATCTGATTTCGGGATGTAAAAATGATGAAAATAAATTTATCACCAGAGTTCGCGATTTTATATTTTTATCGATCATTTTTCCTGTAACAGCGGTAAGTATCATCTTGTACGTAGATATAAATAAGGCTACTCTGTAAATTAAATCAGTCACTTAAATATTATATGTTCTTACCTATTTTATTGAGCACAAACGCATTTTACAGAAATTTAGATAGGCCTATTATAAAATAAAATAATTTCCCAATACCAACCTGTGCACTCTAACGCACATTCGTTGTAGGTACAGTACTTTAAAATTTTCAATCACAAATATAAGGTTACAACAGTTTCACAATTGTGGGAGATTTTTAGATTAAAACCTTCCTCTCTTAGTCCCCTCTACCGAGACCATCTAAAAAATAATTTTATTCATAGATATTCGTGGAATTAATAAATTATTTTAATATTCGGTGTTTTTGTTGTTGTTGTTTTTTTGATTGATGAAAATCCTGCCCAGAATTTTGAGTTATCCACGGCTCTGGTTTATAACCAGTCCAATGTGAGCAGGTCCTAGCTCTACCTTAACAAAATAATGAAAATAATGTTTCAACATTTTTGTTGTGAAAAATAATTAAAAAAGAAAAATAAGTAATACAGGTGGAGCGCTGATAATTCCAGGTGATGACATAGGCCATTTTTTACCTAAAACGAAAAGTAATCAAACTGAAAATAGGGCATTGGTTTTATCTCCTCATCATTCAGTGAAATCCAGTTTGTTGTGAAAATGGAGAATTTAGTATTGGTGAAGCTCTTTACTACCAGGTATGAGCGTGAGACTGATAAGAGATTCACCAACATTTCGATTTTTTTTTCTTGTTTACATTTAACAATGAAGAAGAATACCTACACTGATTTCTTTTAGCATATGTGAAAGAAATTGTTGGTTTTTCCAAAACCTCAAAATGATGGCTCATCTCTTATCACCCTCATGCACCTACTCGGCAGTAAAAAGCCTTAGTATAAAACTATAGATAGGTAGGAGTGATTTGGAGTACCTACTGAATAAAAGCATACTCTCCTAGCCTATAAAACCTCTTCCGAAATATTTTCACAACCATTTTGACCTATTAAATGAAACTGCCGAAAATAATATAAGAATCAATGTTGTAAACTTGTTGAAGGTGTTCAGGACGAGAACGTGATTATTGATAAATAAAAAAACTACTGAAAAAATTCCAAGTCACGTAGTCACGATACTTGTTGCCAAAATTTCTGATTCTCTATTAATGCCAAATAATTTGAGCACTAAGCTGAATCTATGAACATATGATTAAACAAAATGGTATAGGTAACCTACAAACTAAAGTAACCAGTTAAATGAATAATTATACAAAATGCAGGAATTTAGATGAATACTACAGGAGTGGACAAAATTCTAATCAGACCATAAAACTCGATTTAAATAGTTTTTATCAAAGTTAGTTGGGAGTCATTCGAGTGAGAATCAATAATAAAATACCCCTGCAACTAGACGCTTATACAGAGGAAGTTTTGGGGGCTAATTTCCTCTCCAAATTCTCTTCATCTGAAATTCGTACCCATCTTTCCCTCTCTTCCAAAAATTTTCTGCATTTTCATCTGCCTTTCAGAAATTTCTGAAACCCCCTCTCCACCAAAAATTTTTCTGCATATGCACCTGCCTGCAGCGAACTTTCCTGAAATTTAAGAGTGATTAGTTCTTTTCGAACTTCTGCTCAGTTTATGGCAGTTTTTGAGTGAAAAATGTTTTTCCAGATTGACTGTACTGATCTCATTTTTGAAATCATTATTACATTTTTGAAAAATTTTGCTCGACGAAAGGCATGCAAAATTGTTTTTCGCTATTTAAAAAAAATGAAAAAATTCTGAAATATTGTAAATTTTAGCTCACATTACGATCAATTCGGAATTTTTTTTTGGAATCATTCTGAAGTTCTTCTTTTTTATAAGCTTTCATTCTACTTACTCCCGTGATTTTAAAATATACCAATACTGCAGCCAACCTTCCGCAACGAAATAATGTTTATTTCGCATGAAACTAAAGCCGAAAAAAAATAAAAGCTTATCTTTCAAAAATTCGTTTTTAACCTGAACTTATTTATGTTGAATTCGAACCGTGCTCTGAATTTGTCTGGCTAAAACGAATATAATTATTATATGTATATCTTCACCCTTTGAGATCGTTTTATACTATTTATATTTTTCAGCATTTATCGTGTGATTTGTTTTCAAAAACCAGCCTGAAAAAATTAACTAAATGGATTTGTTCGACATAGAAAAAAACTGCTGAACACTTAGCAACGGTGTTCAGTGTTTAATGCCCCGACTGATCGAAAAAAATTGCTTATTTTAAGGTTAGGTTGGTTAGTTTGTTAAGATTTTTTTTCAAGGTTAAAAAAATATTCTTTTTACCATTTAGTTACGATATTCGCAACAAACTTCTTAAAAATTAGTAGATAAGCACGAAAATTTTTTGTACTGCATTCTATGAGTATTCCTTTGAAGATGCTACGTATCGCAGAAGTATTGCCTTGATCAGAATAACTTAATTTATGCGAATGTAAAGTGGGTGATTACCAACTTATACCACTGAAAAGTGAAGGTCCTACATTAAAATTTTCACATTTAAAATTTTTATATCAAAAACTGTATGGATTGCTCGTTGCATCCACGAGATATGTAATGTAAAAACCTATAGTTGGAAAAAAAAAGTCACCTAGGAAAGTTGGTATTTTTTATGCAAAATGTGTGAAAGAATATGTCTACTAAATTTTCAAGTCCAAAAACTGGTCAAAATTTAATTTAATTTAGAAAAAATGCGAAAAAACTTATTTAAGAGGGGTTTTGAAAAATTTGTAATCAATGTGGGATACGTTCTGTATGACTTATTAACACTGAATATTTTGAGGAAAAAAAATTTATTGTCGTGGGAAAAAATGTTGAATTTTGAGCAACTTGTCCCCCATTTTCAAAAATAAAAAAAAAAAATAAAAAAAAAAACAAAAAAAAAAATCTTGCTATTTAAGCCTCTGATTATACTACCGGAATTATGGAAGGGGTGGTTATGATTTTGCAGTGCAGATGTCACAGATTTGACTCTTATGGTTATAACGTAATTTTAATATTTCATTCAATTTTTTTTTCAACATATTGTCTATCTTCAAATTATTTTAAAGGGAAATTAGTCAGCAAAATATGCAGAACAATTTGCCTGTATTCAGTTCACATGATTTTTATGAAGCACGGTGTGAAAGGTTTTATAGCATTTTGATCATTTATTATTTCGAACCCCACTCGCCATATTTCAACCATAAAAATTTTTGTTACCGTATGAATTCTATTTTATACCCTTATTTTACTGGACTATTCAGTGAATTTTTTTATTAAACGTAGGTAAGACTAAAAATAGTGGAAAGCTAATGCTTCATTGCTGAATTTTGCTAATTGAAGGTAATTGGGATTTCGATAAAACCAGGTACAAAAAGTAGGAATTGTTTTTTTACATACGTTGCCTATCCTCTAAGGGTGCGTATACATTTGCGAGCAAAATGCTTGCGAACCGTTCGTTAGATGCTCGAGAACCGCTCGATAAAATATTATTTCAGTGAACAGTTCGCGAGCATCTAGCGAACCAGGGAAAAGAGACGAACTAACTGCGAACCATCCGCAGTTATCGCAAACCTATAGAATGGAAACATGATGACTTCTCGTGAAGAAAATAAAACAATGTTGGTGATGAGTGGCGCGGTTTTATTGATAAGCTCGCGAACACAAAAATGAATAAACTGCACACAAACGCCGTCCCAACTGAACTGCGAACATCCTTTGTGTTCGTCGAAAAAACCGACTTCCTGCGGTTCACAACGAGCGACGAACGAACGGTTCGCAAGCAGTTCGTGCGACGCAAAAACGTCGTATCAATTACGCGAACATGGTGCTTGCGAACGGTTCGCAAGCATTTTGCTCGCAAATGTATACGCACCCTAAGGCAGGCATGCTCAACCTTTTTCACCTCGCGTGTAGCTTTCAAAATTTTTACGAATACGGCTGGCCATGTTCGATATAAATTAACAAAATAATGGAATGAAGGCTGATTGTGTCCTGCATTTTTACACCCCTATTGAAATCCCCAGCCAAAAATTCACTTATCTATCTTAGGGTAAAACAGATAAAAGAAGCATATGTTGGCTGTTTATTATTTAGGTTCGGTTCACTGGCTTAAATGTGAATTCAAGTGACAAGTCTTACTCCCAATGGGAGCAAAGGGGGTGATCATTCCCCTGTTACTGAAAAAATGGGAAATAAGTGAAAAATTTAATTAAAAACTATTTTTGACCCCCCTCCTTGTAGGTTCGGATTTTCTATGACCAAATTTTCCCCCTCTATTAAAAAATGCTATCTTTGCCTATGTTCAAACATCGCTGAACTTGCTAAAAACATCTAAAAACAAGGATCATGCTGATTAAAATTCAATAATCAATGTAGGTAATCTAAATTCTGATTAATTGCCTTTCAAATTTTTGAAATTTTCTCAAATATTTTCATGGGCCGGATTAAAAGGTTTCTCGGGTCGAAGGTTGAGCACGCCTGCCCCAAGAGTTAGGTATAAACAAAAGTAAAACACAAACCTATTTTCAAAATTGAAGGAGCTAATGGACTACAAATTCGTGTGACGTGACGTTTATTAGGGTCACCGTCAATTTTTTTGGTAGTGTACTTGATTTTAATGACGCACTGACGTTAAAAAGGCTAAGTGGCGAACTATGAGCCTTCTGCCCCTTGGCTACGAGCCTACCCTCTGAACTTGAAAAAGTTGACTTTGTTGTCCATCAGTTAGGTTTGAAAAATGTAAAGAGCTAAATTCTGACTGGAGGTTAAGTAGTTGAAATCAATCTCCAAAAGTCTTTGTATATATGCCGATATCGCTGCGCAGATATTACAGCAATTGCAACAAATCTCAGTTTTCTTAGAACTCTTCATTTCATCCGGAGTTACTCTACACGTTTTTAATGCTGAGTTTTGTTTTATTGCAGGTAGTTGTTGTTATGTTCTGGAGTTTATACGCTGTGGATCAAGAACTTATTTTGCCAAAAAGGATGGAACCGTATTTCCCACCATGGTTGAATCATTCTTTGCACACAGCAGTTTTCATTTATGCTATTTTAGAACTGTGCACAGAATATCACAAACCGCACTCCAAACGTTCGCATTTGCTGATGATCGGAACTTTAGCCTTTGTTTACGTCGCATGGTAAACATAACACTAGCTTTCCAAAAGATAGCGCGTATAATAAGAAGGTGAAAAAAATGCAACAGATTACACTTTTTTTTTGATATATAATGAATTCATGGTCGCACAGGTATCACATTATATACTTCAAAACGGGACTGTGGGTTTATCCAGTTTTAACACATTTAAATTGGATTGGTCGGTGTACGCTGGCTGCAGGAAGTATCGCCATGGGTATCGCGTTCTTTTTTTGCGGTTATTCCATTAATAATGTAGTTTGGAGAAAAAGAGTTCAAGTAAGTGAATTTGCACGATTTAAGCGGCTCCACAAAATTTCAACTAGGCCAATTCGTTTGAAAATTGTCGTGTCAGCAGTTAAATGCGCGATTAATAGGTGTAATGTGATTCGATTTGTTTCATTTCCTGGTAAATGTTTTGGTTGTTGGTAAATTGAAAATGACAATCAGCGTAACATACATACTATATTTTTTGAACAAAATATAATTCAAATAAGTACACAGCGAGGAAATGTTGTATTTAAAATTATCTGAAACGCTAGAAGAAATGGCCGCACAGCGAGATCCTTATAAAATAGGGAGCTTCTATGATTGCTGTGGATGGCGGCGGGGGGTAAAGAGATACATGGTGTATTCAAAGAAAAGTTAAATTTTTGATGTGTAAACATCTTAGCGCCGGTGTTTACAGTACAGATTCGTAAGTAACTCTCATTTGTGTGTGTTATAATGACGTGTAGGTGTGTGGTTGTGGGCGTGCGCAATACATTTCGCACGCACACAACCACACTATTTTATGTTTACCCATCAATCCTTCATGAGTATGCGCCAGTGGAATTTAGGCCTTTTTTTTAAAAAGTATTTTCTAATTACCGCGATAGATATCTAAAATTGGGGTCAGATTTTCAAGTGTGAATATACTGGTCTATTAATTTTTTCTTATTGAAAATTGTGAAACTTTTTACTTATCTTCAACATTTTCTCACCAGTTGAATACTTTCCTTTTTTTTTTAGAAGTTATTTGCTGTATGTATTCTGGAGTTAAAGTTGGTAGTGGTATGAAATTGGTGAAGCGAAATGGTTATCATTTAATATTTAAAGGTTTGAAAAAATGTGCAAATATCAAATGATCAAATGATAATGGACCCAGGGCTGTGGAGAGAAAATTCGGACTCGGGGAGAAAAAATTTATGCGTCTCCTAAAAAATTGAAAATTGCATGTATGTTCAGGTATAGTATCAGGGATTTACCTTTGGAAGGGGTTTTATAATATTGGGAATGCCTATATTTCACTCGCTCCGCTCGTAAAAAATTTTTTAAAGTGTTTTTCAATAAAAAATCTACTTTTTTCTATTTTTTTTTTTTTTGAGAATGCAGTGTCAGTAAGAACCTCTGTTCGAAATTATACTATATTTTCACCAAGAAATACGAACACGATTTTCGTAGGTTTCGCCCCCTATCATTAACGCAACCTTCAGATGTGAAAAAAATAAAATGCGCTTCGAAGGTATTATTTAAACTCCCATATCTCGTATGCCTTAACGATAAATCAGTGGACTAGAATTAGTTGAGCTAAAAACATGTAGACACCCTATCCTAATTTCCCCTTGAATTTTGTAAGCCATATGTAATAAGCCATTCAGTGGCATCGGCGTAACTAAAAATTTTAGGCCGCGTGAAAGTTTTTGGAAGCCCTCATATTTTTACCTAACATTACGTATTATTCTCTTGGTTTCATCTTCGTGGTGTGACCGGGGTCCCTTTTGGCTCAGACCCGCCGTATTGTGGGGTCTGCTGACCATCAGGTACGTCACTGTTGCGGAGTGCATCCATGGGTATGATTCCAAAGAAAGACTTATTCGAGAATGGTTAATCATGGGTGAACGGACCTTTGTGCCTTTCAGGGGTTTATGGAACCGCGATAACGGAGAGAGTGTGAATTGAAAAAGTGGAGATGTCTGTTAATGTGAGGTTTTTCGATAAAAATCAAATGTCCGTTTGTTTTTATGAAATTGACGTTTTATACGTAGATGGCCCCGGTGTAGTTTTGTGGCAGCCACTACTATTTCACATGGAAGCTTCACCTGACTAACCTCGTTGACTATCCTAATTATAATACGGTGCTTGTTTTCAATAATTTGGTGTGGGTTTTAGGCGGAACTAGTGAGATGCTAGGGAGACAGATACCCCCAGCCAGTTGCTCAGTCGTCTATTTATTTTCAAAAAATGATGATTACTGCGTAAACATTTTACATAAGTTTTCTTACGTGGAGGGATTGAAGATCACCCCTCGTAAAATCTTCTAGTTCCGCCTATGGTGTGGATTTACACGATTTTTTATTAATAATCGATGCTGGTGAATTCAAACAGAAACCTAACTTTTGCATGATTAATGTTATACTTCCTTATAATACAAGCATGAATCCTGTTTAAATAACACTTCGTAATACATCTACATTTTTTCTTCTAGGATAAACGCAAAAATAAAAGAAAATGAAGTCGCAAAAATGTTTTTGACGATGAAATAAGGTAAACTTTCTGTCGTTATTACAAAGCTTTTGTAAATGCACAGCTCAAAATAAGGTAAATAAAAGGCAATCTGAAAACGAAATCTAACTACGAATAAAGTAAATAATAGGATATCGTATCTCTACCTACCTAAATTCTTCGTGAATGTTGGAGGTACCTACTTGCATGTTAGGTAGACATTTTTTGAAATTTTATTTTAAATTTTTTTGCGAATGCTGATGCAAACAATGATCGCAGCCTTTGTCTTTTCATTGAAGAACTCCAACTGTGTAATCGATTTTTTTTTTTTTAATTTTCAACTGTAATTTTAACTCTAAAAATTTAATATTCTTTGCGATGAATATTGTTATTTATTTGTATCCGAGTAGGTAGATACTTTTTATATCACTCACACTCATACAAACGTGAAATATCTATACACACCCTTTATATCACCTCATCCCTTACCTCGTACAAGTATTTTTTTAACTAATACCTCGATGGTCACGTAATTCAAGGCACTTTGATTATAAAAATGGATATTTAATCGAAAAAATTGACACCAAGTTTTTCTCTTCAGAAATGGTGAACGTCAGATTCTCCCCCTCCCTCTCAACAAAGTCGTAGAAAACGTGAAAAATTTCTGTCAAATGGATTTTTCGCTAATACCTCCTTTAAAATTTAATGTATCGCAAAAATAATTCAGTAAAAATATATTCAACCCTAAATTTTCTATTAGATGCTATGCCAAAAAAATGTAACTGAAATCGTTCCTTTTTGACGTACAATATAAATCACTAGTTGTTATTGGTCAAATCAATGGACTTTTCTTTCAACAAAATGAGGAAGTAATTTTAGTGGAGTAAAATTATTTATATGAGTAGTATATTGAATTAAGACTCGGCCAAAGTTACAAAATAGGACTTCAGACTTCTTTTCAAACACACTTTAATCAACAGAGTGGAAACAACTTATTTGAGACTCCGGATTAAGCTTATTTGGGACAAATTTGCAAAGTCCCAAACAAGCTTAGTAAAACTAAATGAAATTACGTCTCTTGAAGGGTACAATTTATCGGTTTATTAGGATACTGCTGCGTGGGAGTAAAAAATAAATTATTATTGGAATGTAAAAAAAACTATCATTTAGCCCAGCAGTTATGAAACTGCGTGCTTTGGCAACCCTGTGTACTGTGGCACCGTAAAAGCCTTTCAGAGATTCCGAAAGATCTTATTGATTGTTTAAAATTTTTGGGAAAAACTCAAATTTTCAATTGGTGAAAATGTAAATGAAAGAAAAAAAGATTTGAACCGAGTTTGTTGTGATTATAGTTTGGTAAATTTTGTGTGAAGGTACTACCACATTCGTATTGAAGGTGATGTAAGGAAATTGCAGCTCTCAAAATGTGCCGTGAGTCAGAAAAGTTTAAAAATCCCTGATTTAGTCATTAAAAATTATAAAATTTAATTGTTTGAGGATTTTGTTCCGTCCCATTTTTGCGGATGATTCAGTTCGTCTACAAAAATGTGTCGAACAAAATATAGACAACTATTATTTCTAATTCTTGGAATAATAGCTGTCTATATGATACCTAGCTTCCCATAGACAAACACCACCAGATATGCTGACAATAAAGTTTCATCATATTTGACGGATGTTCCATGTCACGCCACCTTTTTGGTCGGCCATATTTGATTAGAACAAAGAAAACGAAGGTGATGTCTTGTCTTCTCTCAAAGGCATTTTCATTCCTGAACTAGAAGTCGAGTAGAAATGTTAAGGTCTATACTCGATGTTATAGATATCAGGCATCACTATTATTAAGAATTAGTAATAAGTTAAAGTTTAAAGTGTTTGTAATAATTTGAAGTTGAAATATTAATAAAAGGTAATATTCAGAAATTATCTTATTTGTCGAGATAATTTAAAGTATTGAATTACTCTTGCAACAGATTTCTATTAGTATGTATAGCGAACTGCGATCTCACTTGAATTTTTTCCGATTTTTTATTGGTTTTTGTTTTGGGGGGATGGAATGTAAGTCTCCCAGTATGAATTTTCCAATAATATGTGAGCACCAACTGAACTATCGCTTTCAATTACATTTTTTTCCCCTCATCTTACCACTCACTTTCATTTTTGAATTATTTGATTGGTTGATTCTGATCCAGCAGTTTGATTGTAAAAGGTGAGGAAGGCATTTCACAGAAGGATGAACGCAGAACTGTCAGAATCAATAAGATTCGAAATTCAGGAAATTTTTGGTGGTATGAAGTCATTTTTAAGATTGTGTATATGACATTTCGGTGTATTAGACCCTCGAATAAACGATGGGACGTTATCAAAAAGAAATATTCGAATACAAAAGAGTGCGCCTTCGATTTTTGGAATTCGTAAGTTTTCCGATTTCGATGGGAGATTCATATACGCTACTTCTGTTCTTCATGTTTAGCTAATTTGTTCGTCTGTTTAAGAATAGAAAAGGTAAGTCGAATGTAAATTATCTTAAACAATGCGTATCCCAGAAAAAAGTGACCATATTGTAGCCGTCAGTGTGTGACAGTGTGGGCCACTTTAGGTATCCAGCTGCAGGTGTAATCGAAAGGTGTTTGTAGGATACCTTGATAATAGGGAAAAAGTAAGAATGAATTGTAAGTAGTGAATAACATTTTTTTGTTGAGCTGTAGTCACACGCGAAAAAGAAAATAATTTTAATTTGTCACGGTGTGGTCAGCGAGGTTGGTGTTAAAACTTTCAGTGTGTTATTTCTGGAAATTCATCATAAAACCAACTTATGAAAAATAAAATTTAGTGCATATGTTACGTAACAGATACAAAAACATTGTGGGAAACTTATATTCTGAGCCAACAGATTAGAAAGAGTAGGCTATTAAGTAGTCATAGCTCATCAGTTATCATATACAAAAACATTTTCTTCATTGATCATGATAAGTGTATTTCATTTTTTCATTTTCGATTTATTACCTGTAGGTAGTTACGATTACATTTTAGAAAAATCCTCGATTGCATGAATTACATTTAAACGTAGTTATGTTCATTGATGGTTACATTTTATTCGAACTTTCAACATTATAGTTAGGTATCTATGTAGTTTGTATAGGTATATATATATATAGTTCTCATTTAGTTAACTAGGTACTGAAAAATCGCGTCATTTTACCGAGTTTATCAATGTTTTATTTACGATGTTTACAGAAAGAAACTAGTCGTTGGTGCTGAAGGTGAATAACCTATGTATTTTGTCTTGCTATCTTTGGTACTTTCAGTTGATAGCGGTGCAAGCTGGCCAACACCCCAGTAAGAATGATCAAACAATATTATTTAGTGAAAGTATAAAGAATTTGAAACAACTGCAAAGAATTGCTGTTATGTTTTCTCACACATTCGAGCTCGTGTATTAAATAATATTTTAAGTCATTAAATTCAAGTTGTATTTTTCTCAGCTGACCGCAATCATTTATTTTGCTGAACGTAGTGCTGGTAAATTAGACGTTTCGGAAAGGGTTCATTGTAAGGGCTGAATAATTCATCGAGGTGCTTGATCTATAACTTGGCAAGGAAGAATTTTTCAGCATTTTGCAAGAGGAACTTTTTTGTTTTTTCAACCTCAAAAATCAATCCTGCTTGTAGATATGTCATTTTTTTTTAAATTTGTCATTAATTTTTCATTTCCTCGAGGAAAGGGTCTGTGACCACATTTTTTCTCTCATTCTCCACTTTGGCGCACACTTCAAAAATTTGGGCCCTCTGTTTCAGTGTGCTTACCATTATTGAAAAAGTTTCTATATTCTGACTTGTATTGTTTTGTCTGCGATTTCAATCGCACTATGTTTCAGTTTATATTATAAGTAACCTTGATAGATACCTACAAAAATGCATTGTAATTATAAATAATTCAGACAATTATTTCATTCATGTTAGTGCATGTAGACTATAGATAGGTGTATTAGATTATGCAATACCTTGTTGTGAGAAGTATTCACCCATAGAAGGTAATCAACAATTTTATTGTTCTGCCACATCATACACAAATGTATGGGAAAGCCAAATCCCGGGTGAACACTGGCAGTCTTGTAGCCAGTTCCGTGAATTTATATATGGGATTTGGCCCACACACACAGATACATATATGTACATATACATATGGTATTATGTCATACCGTTACATCATTTCTTATTCCATAAGGTGATAAGAAACGATATAGCGCATTTGATACCAGGCTGTGACATCATCAAGATCTTTATCAGGTAATTTGTTACAGTCCATATAATGTATCTTGCCTATATGTACATACAGGTAAGAACTTACAAATATACGTGTTTGTAATTGTTTAACGTCATAGAGACAAAAATAAGCTAGTCTTCTGGAGGTGACTGTTGTTGAAGAGAATAAGCCCCTATACCTTATACGAGTATTGTCCCTACATAGATCTTGCCTATATAGTTATTATAATGACTTTTCACTATCTGCAGAGCTATAGGTGGGTCAGCATTGGTCATGGCCCGTCTAAAAAAATTCATGGTCCACTAAAAAATTTTGTGGAGGAAGAATAGTATTTTAGAAACAAGTTTGGAAAACTAGCGAATATCAATTGTTGAGGAGCTGCGAATTGCAGTACAAGCCATAGGCAAGTGCTGTAATAATTGCGCAAGTTAATTATCGCGAAGATGCGAATAAGTTGTGTACGATATTTTTCGCAACAAATTCTCCAGAAGAAGGTTATTATGGTATTCAATCAATTTTTCAAAGTTCCTGATCACAGATATACGATAATTCAAGCACCCTTATC
Organism: Ericerus pela; assembly: GCA_011428145.1. Lineage (NCBI taxonomy): Eukaryota > Metazoa > Arthropoda > Insecta > Hemiptera > Coccidae > Ericerus > Ericerus pela. Next base: position 372,876 of record WOFM01000399.1, read on the forward strand.
TATAAAACTGAATAATTGAAGCGAAACCTCCTTATATATCCACTCACAAAACAACTTTCTAATGATGCCATCAGTTATGTCGATTATTAATCAACTTTTAATCGAATAATCAATTATTAGCCCAAAAATAATAGATTTTTTTAATCGATCATTTGACTCTGATTAATTGTATCTATCATTATCAAACTTTGCAAAGCAATCAAAGAAAATAATCGGCTTTAAAATTTCTCCTGAAGTAGTAAGTAATGGTAGGAAAAAATCAATTGAAAACAACGGAAACTGCAAAGCCTAAAATTCCATAAAATCCCCCTAAAATAATCAATTATTCGATTAAATCGATTAATAATTGTTATCATGATGAATTTTAATTGGTTTTTGGCCAATATTTACATCACATTTTAAAATAATCGATTGTTTTAGACTGATTAATCGGAACAATCGATTAGGCAAAAAATAATAATCGATTATTTTTCAATTATCGACATCTCTGCGCGATCGCTCTTACAGATGGCCGAATCAAAATTCATTAAAATTTACGTAAGCATAACAATTTGAAACTGAGCCAATGATATTAGGCTAATATTTTCTTAAAACTTTGAATGGTACATTATCGAATATGTTTTGTAAGGCCTTAAGTTCTAATTTACGGTTCATTTTAGGATTGAGCCACTCATTGGGCTCACGTGATCAAAAACCGGTTAGTTAGGAAAATTTTTTTACTGTTTTATTGTGTGATACCTCCTCGGATATTTTTATTGAAGTGAAAAGTTTCACTTCTAACGTAAGTGTGATGTGGCCCAGGTACACTTTTTTTTCAGAGTAGGATAACCCACTTCGCTTCAGTTAAGGTTCTGGGATTCTCTTGCGACCCGCAAATTCTATCTAGTTGAATGTAGAGGAAACAGTGAAGAAATAAAAACAAAAAAATAATTGAGAAAAAACTCATTTCCACACTTGTGAAGAAATTAAATTTTTTAACACAGCTTGGAATCCACGTATTTGGAAATCTCTCACTTTACTAATTAATAATAACTCCTTTTTGGAGTATCAAATTCAGAAAAATCAGTTCAGTGTAGCCCGCACCTCAAATAATATTCACCGGTCGGCCGTTTAAAGTACTGTAGCGGACTTCTTGAATTTTAGTTGTTTTTGTTGTCACTATCTACAGAATGCCAAATTCGATCTATAATATAAAAAAAAAAAAAAACTAAAATTCAAGAAGTCCGCTACAGTACATACAACCCGAATGATCTCAAGCGGAAAATTTTTTTGTGCTTACTAATTATCGGTAACTTGTTGGCAATAATTTCTGTGTGTGCTTATCCTATTTTTTTTTATAGGAGAGAGGTGTTTGATATCATCCCTCTGAAAAAAAAAAAAAAAGGCATTACCATACTGATTATGACTCGCTATTTCTTTCTTGGTCCATATAAGAAAAAAGCCAGCTCCACCGCAGTGCTCTTGTATAGTTTTGTTGGTTAAAACACGAAAAAACTAAGTAAACCTGTAGAAAAATCAACAATGTATATGCTCTCCATATTTCCCACAATATTCGCTTTTTGTGTAGGCTATATTTTTTCCTTGTAGCCTAAATACTGTAGGCCTAATTATGGATTGGTAAATACATAAACGAGAAGGAAATTACTATAGAAGTTTCAGACCGTACTATTATATTCAATCTGTACCCTTTTGAAATTTGTATTGATCATCTTGTAGGATTAAGGAAAATAAAATATTCAATGAAGTATAAAAACAATTTCTTGTTGACCTTTTTCAATTGGAAAACAACTACATCCGATAATATTAATTACATACAAATAACAAAAAGAATTCGATCACTTATAATGAAAAGTTTAAATGCAATGTTTTCGTCGATGTACTATGTATATGTATAAAAAAAAAGTTGAGATTAATTTAAGAAAATGAGGGAAAAAAATCGTGTTGGATATTATTCCTTCAATCGTACAACTGATTTCTTCTGTATCGGTATCGATTTTTAAAATTTTATGGATTTTCCTCTTTATGTTTGTCGTCTGTAGTCATTCCTTGGCGGTAACTACGAAAAAGAAAGCAGCAGATAATAAGTTACTATGAATTTTTCTGATATGCAGAATTTTTACTTGAAAATAATATGCTATTTATCTTTTAAACTTTTATATGCTTGTCGAAAGGCCAGTCCTTGTGAAAACAAGAAAACAATTATCTTGGTTAGGTATGTTTTTATTTGAACACAGATTTTAATGTTTTTTAAACAGAAGAATTAATTTAAATTTAAAGAAAACTCCCAAATTTGAGCGTATAAGTAGGTATAATCAAACAAGAATACTTTAGGTACTTACGCAGGGACGGATCTTTCGACAAAAAAATAAAATAAAATAAATTTTTCATATTTGAGTGCAGTAAAATCTCGTTATTTGATCGAGTGAATTTGGGAGTTTACTTTTTACATCAACAAGCTACGAATACGTTTATTACACAATGCTTTTATTACAAAATTAGTGGTAAGTACACTTTTTTTCAATTATGAATATTAATGCATGGTAAAAACGAGATTTCACTGACAATTCACAGTTTGCAGGATTAAAAAATATTAAGTGAACAGAAACAAAACCAAAAAAAAGAGAAAAAAGTACATATATATGTATAAATTACGATGATATTCTTTATTTCAAGCTTGACGCTTCCAATCTTTGCATTAGAATGCTATTTAGAGGCTTGACCATTCGCTACAGTCTCCATATAGGTAATTATATTTTGATCGATGGAATTCATATCGATCTTCTACCCAACCAGGAAAGCAACAGTATGGTGCCAGAGCTAGCCAGTCATTTTATTTCTTATTACTGGCGTAATACCCGGATGACTACATACCCTGGCTGGAGTACAGTACTTATATGCTTCAGTTTGCTATGAGTGAGGTATAAGTACACCAGGCTACATATTACACTCAGACATACAGCTAAAATGAAATCCAATGCCTTATGACCTATACACACTGGGATACAAAAATATGCCAAAGATAAGAAAAAAAAGCCATCTGAGTTTCACATTCTATGCATCCAAAGCTGCGCACACTGCATGAAATTTATAACTGCATTTTTTGACATGTCTATTGGCCTTTGAGGATATATATATAATGGAAATGACACGGAACAATTTTAACATGGGATTGAGTTTTCAGACTATAGATGCCCCGTGCTAGCGTACAAAGTACCCCAGACTGAACACCCCAACTAATCAGAATTAAAAATTGTTGTAAAAGTGAGGTACTTTGTACACCAGAGTTTATAAATAAATGCACGTTGTGAGATTTTCCTCCAATCAGATATTTAGTCGGAAGTACACGTGTTTGTAGAAGCGCTTCTATAGGTAGGACATTGAAACTGCACATGTGTTGTCTCCATCATATATATATCCTCGAAGCTATTGTCATATCATTAGAGCCATATTATCCTGATTGGAAACCTTTCATCTTTGACATCTTTTCAATCAGCTCATTAGGGATCTTTTTAGCTGTATACTCTCACAACTTGCTTGGCCTCAAAACTGATGCCAGAACAATGTGGCTTAGATGTAAAGGTGGAATTCTTGCTTTTTATGCAGAATGATCACACTACTTCTCTCCCCAGTACCAATGATAGATTAATATAATAGGCAGGTGTACTCATGCACCATTTTGTGTTCAGAAAAGTTCAATATATTATTCACTAATGAGACGATTAAAGTTTTACTTGTCAACCTATTTTATGTTGATGGTCCTTCAACTGAAAGAATTTTCAATTTTCAAAATAAAAGATGACTCGGTTATTTCCAAAAAATCTACGTAAATTACATCAAATTCTTTATATTTTTTATATGAGTTACCGGGTGGCTGATACACAAATGCATGGCAAGTATTCTAATTTTTGGTGTCCTTTTCTTAAAACTGTAGGGATAGCTACTTGTTCGATGTTAATGGTATTTTAGTGGCGGCTTCAAAGAATGAAATGAGTCAAATGTTGAGAAATTTGAGGCCTTAGTAGCCATGTATATAAGCTTTGAGGATACTTATATGATGAAGACGACACAGCTGGTAAATTGATATATTGACAACAGATGGCGCTACAATGATCACGTGTACTGCTTTTTACAAATTCTGTTATTGGAAAAAAATCCACATGCATTTGTTTGTAAACACTGGTGTACAAAATACCTTACCCCAGAGAATCTGATTGGTTAATGTGAGATATTTTGTTCACTAGGGTACATATGCTCGATTTAGATGTTAATTACTCTCACCAGTTTGTAAAACTAGTGTGTCATCTCTATTATATATAATTATATATTTGAAGAGCATTAGCCACCCAATGAGATTTTTGATAACAATTGTGATACAATCGACATTGCCTAATTATATTCCTGTTACCAGTCTTTTTGTATACAAAATGGTGTATGAGTGCACTCTCTCTCCTTCATACTGATTTACTAGCGATACAAGAGGTAGGCAGGAAGTAGGTATAGAGAGAGCACATGCTCAACTACTTTGGACACACTGCTGATTAGGGAAGTGGAGTGGTGTGTTGCAGTTGACTAGTACAACCTACTAGTTTGGCTGCATGCAAAAAGATAGAACCATTTACAAACTATTGATCACATTGATGGTTATTTGTGTGGCGTTACAGACACTTCCACCTCACCTGCTACTGAAACTGACGCCATAATTGCCATAATCATGTTGCTGTGCATATTGCTGGGAAAACATGCTCAGGAGTGTGTTCAGAATGAATGTCTGAGTAACAACCAAAACCATCCAACCATTTAGAATGACTGGTTTATTTTACCTGGGTGAAATAACTTTCACTTGTAAATAGTTGCAGAAAAATTACCCTAACAATTTTAGTTGATTAAGGCATTATTAATTTGTTAACAACGTGAGATGGTTGATAGCAGTCTATTGTGTTTTAATTATTATTTACTCGGACATTGGGAAAAATTGTTTGTTTTGAACTGGGTAAACTTGGGGTAATGTTTCAGTTTCTTCACAACAACCATGATTGTTTTAGTTGTTCATTCTGAATGCACTTTAATTTTTTGCTATTATGCAGGGTTACCTCACTTACCAAATCACGTATCTACATTCAAAATAGTGTACTAAGTATTCAAGGATAATTTATGTAATAACTCAGGTGACATGACCCTATGCAATAGTTTTATCAGATGCCAGTCATTATGATTAGAGTGCAAAAAGGGTTGTCTGCCCAATTTCCAGTTGCATTAATATGTAGGTTAATGAGTGGCAGGGTAAAATGGAACAAAAACCATGAAAGGTATACTGTGAATAGAATGATTGTAAAGGCAACCTATACTCTATTCCAAATAAGAAAGATATGGTGTCATATAAGTTGGACCAGGGAGGAAAAAGAAAGGTAGAGATTTACCCTATTTAACAAAGGCTGCATCAATAATTGTTTTTTTTTACAATATTTTTTGTTATATGTCACTGTAAAATGTCAAATGTGATTATTTCTATGAAGTCATGTCTTTCTTATTTAGAATAGATGCTTTGCAGTTCGCCACAGTACAAACCACTTAGTATACTTGCATTGCACAGCCCCAGAATGGTCCTACAGTGTTACATGGTGATTTCCTGGCTGGATATTTAGAAAAATTTTATGCCTTCTTTTATTCAATGCCTGGAAAAAAGATAGCTATAAAAAAAAACACGTATATCTGACAGAAAAAAAAAGAGAGTCACCTAGATCGAATACAGTGATTTTGTTTGAAAAACAAAATGGTTTGCACCAAGTAGATAACTTTTTGGCCCCACAAACCAGTCTTTTTTTTAGTTAATCCTATATTTTCTCTGCCCTGTTTTAAGTTTTCACAAGTAGGATTCTGAAAATTCCATATCTGAATTGCTGGCTCGAGACGATCTGGTTTGTATAGATGTACCACCATATGCCGAATCTGATGTACCTTCTCCAGTTATAAAATCCGCTACAATAAGATTATCTTTATTTACCGTTAGTGTGTTTGTAGTTTGATTGTCTGCTTTGATGACGCCACCACTTGCTGCTTTCTCAGCTAATTTCAGTCTCAGCATCATTATTTTGTCCTCTTTCTGCAATATATATATACATTTAAGGAAATTATAAATATGTACCTATTGTGTTCATTTAGGAAATGAAAATTGAAAATAACTACATGCTGATGAGGGGGTGAAAAGTATGTGATGCCTTAAATTTTGAAAAAAAAAAAAGAGGAAGAAGCAGGAATGGGTATGTTTGTTTATATAGAATAGTGGGCTAGATTCATGAATCCGTTGATGGATTTTAGATTTTTTCAAGTTATAGTACAACTTCACACAGTGGTGCTGATTTTAGCAGATTCATGAATCTATATTCGTATTTTGAACAGATTTGTGTTAAATTGTATCCACTCTGGAGTACATTCTCGTGGATTCATGTAATGTCTGATAAGAAGGTCCAACTAGAAATAATAATTTTTAAAGAATCGTATCAAATCTATACCTACTTATAGTAAGGCTCTTTACTAACAGGTATGCGCATGAGGGTGACAAGAGATGAATCACCATTTTGGGTCTTATATGTGTTAGGAGTACAAACAAAATTAACTCTATGTGTGAAAAAAATGCTCAGAACATGTTCTGAGCTATAGGCTTTATACCACAACACAAAATTTGTGTTGTTGTATTAGCCCAAATGCACAGAATGCATTGTGGAAGTTTCTCAGTTTCTCGTGTTCTGTGCCTGAAGTCCTATTCACAATACAAAAAATAATGCTTAAAACTTAGAGAGATGCTTTGACGACGGATGGTTCTCGGATCTGCTGATAAAAATGAAATGCTATTTCATTAACACTCCCATCGTTCAAGTCATTAAACTCTGATTTTTGTCGAATAGCATCACATTTTCATCAGCTAATTGCAAAATGTTATGTCGTGAAACCACCTTTCTACATTTTAGGCTCTTTTTATTGTGAACAGTTTTAATTTTATCATCACCATCCAAATTTGTGTTGTGGCAATTAAAGTAACACACAAAATGTGGCCAGAATGTGTTGTGGAATTGGGAAACTTCCACAATGCGTTCTGTGCATTTAGGGATAATACCACAATACAAATTTTATGTTGTGGTATTAGCCTATAGCTCAAAACGCATTCTGAGCATTTAAAAACAGCCAGAACATAAATTTTCACATTCTGGCAATTTTTGAATGAGAGAATACATTCTAAGAATTTTTTTCACTCATTGAGAAAATTTGTATTGTAATAATAAACAATGTAAAATTCATGAAAAAACGAATAACACAAGATGGCTGCTCATTTCTTATCATCCTCATCCTCATACTTGCTAATAAAGAGCCTTACCCATTGGTACATGAATGTGTTTTGAAATTGGATCAAACGATTGGAATTATATTCAACACTCCGCTAGTCTGAATAAATATATGAGAAGCAAAACTAATGCACCTGAAAATAGAATGTGGATGATAAGATATTGTGACAAATCTTATTCATTTGATGCGATTGCCAATTGAAGTAATGAATGTTAGAGTTTAAAGTTGTCTTATTGATTCCAGGTCTATCAATTTTCTTGGTATAAGTAGTTATAAATTGATACTATATAAGGTACCTAAGGTATGACGAAATTAGGCTTACCATTTTAATCAGTTTGTACAATTCATCGTTCTCTGACAACAATTTATTATATTTATCCTCTTCTTCTTTGGATAAGCCATAGTCTGGGTTATATTTTGATTCAGCCTTGTCTAAAGGATGACGTATAACTTCTATAACCTGTTATAAAACAGAAAAAAAAACTGATAAAAGAACATCCTTTTCAAATGTAGTACACACTTCTATTTTCACCACTGGGTAAAAACTGAAAGGAGAAAGTGTCAGACACAAATCTTGTTGCAAGTTTTGGTGTAAATCTGGGAGAAAAAGAAAGAGAAGTAAGAAAAATTCATTAGTGTGCATGTATATTTAATTGTTTTCAACATACATATACATACACTAACAAAAAAAAAAAACAAATTTCATTGTTTCCCAATGTTACTAGTCACAAAAACAGAAATGTGTACCACGTTAAATGATTCAGTCTCTTCGAATATATATATATATATGATGGAGATGACACACTATACTGTTTTACAATCGGATCGACTGTTGTTAATATCTATACAAAGCATGTGTACATAGGCATACAAAATACTTCACGTTAACTGACATTGACCAATCAGAACAATCAGATTCCCCAGAATAAGATATTTTTTATACCAGTGTTTATAAACAAATGCACTGGCGACTTTTTCCTCTAACCAGATTTTTATAAAGAAAAACACGTGGTGCTGGCAGCACTATATCTATAGGCGAGACACCAAAACCACCGTTGTCATCTCCATTATATATATAGGTACTATATCCCCGAAGTTCTGTCTGCTTGTTTATAGGCACTGAAGTGGGCTTTTTTCTAAAATTTTCTCTCATTTTTTTCTTATTGATGAGGGAGGAAAATATTGAACAGTACTGGCATGGAATCTAGGACCATTTTAAATTGATAAAGAGGGGCATTTATTTTTCTAAAAGCATTGGGGACAACTGCCCTCCTTGCCTTCCACAGATTTATGTCACTGTTTGTCCTTCAAAAATTCCTATTTCTCAATATATTCCGTAAGTCAGAGAAAATCTTACTTTACTAGAGTTAAACTGAAAAAGTCGATGATTTTTGTCCCAATCACTATTAGAAATTCCATTTAAAATAGTTCTCTGAAGAGGTGTCTGGTAGGGCAACCATCTTTGGTACTCTGTCTGTATTTGAAAAGTTTTTGCTTTGAGAGCCGCTTCTGCTGCTAACATTCCCAAGGCGTAAACATAAGTAAAACCCACTGAGTATTAAATATAATACAGGACGTATGTGAAACAAAAAGTGGCACCACTTTCATGATCAAAATGTCTGCCATTGCTAAAGTACCGAAATTTTTTAACCTCAATTTTATCTATGAAATTCGTGTTGATTGTGATTTCTAAATTAATAATTATATTTGTTCACTTATTTAATTTAATTATTTGAAAAAAAAGTTGTCGATTATTGTCCACGAGCCCGAATGGGGACAAGGAAATTTTAATTTGGTACCGAAGGAGTGGGGACAAACAGCTTTGAAAGTGGTGCTGTTTTATGTTGCAGTATTTAGATGAGGATGCCTCTTCTATTGTATTTAATACTCTGTGGTAAAACCTAAGTAACCTCCACTCGAACACAGGAGCTGTGACTGTGAGCGTGCATCCATCTTTCACGCAATCACATTATTCTATTTGATATAATATTCACTAAGTACTTTAAAAAATTTGGTGGCACGTAATGGAAATTAACTCTTACTTTAGGAATGAAAATCAACGCCATGGACAAGAAACAACAGAATATTATGGACAATGCAGTAAATGCAAAACTGGCATCTTGCTGCGCGGCAATAATCATTGTTACTGGTGTGGTGATGGTGCACAGAACCACCACATTGTAAATTGACATGCCAACGTATCGCGAATCATTAATCTGTTTCACTTTGATACTGCGAGTTTCGTAAGCCAGGAAAAGGCCGAATGCCAGCACCACACCTTTATAACCGAGAATGATTCCTGTAAATTGAGAAAAATCAACTCGGTTAACCTAGGTTTCTTACTTCAGGACATTCCCCAGCCAGGAAAGCAAATAAAGCAGCGCTACACCGTACCTATATGTAGATATGTACCTACATACTGCATTGACCAACACCAAGACAGATGGTGGGATTATATTGCACAGTAATTTTCATATGTTTTAATAGTAGCCAGTGGCAATTTCTCTGGGTGTGGTAGGAGTGCTCCTCACGCCTACCAAAAATGATGAAGAAAGTTTTAAAAAAATAATGCAGTTGATAAAATTTTCACCCACACAAACCAAAAAACGTATTTTACTCAACTAGGCAGTTAATTACTTGTGACAATTGACTTGTTTTCTGATTAGTTGAGTACGATATTTTTCTCAATGAATTTGCCAAAAGGAGGTCATTATATTTATTCGATTAAATATGTGAGTTTCATTTATGGACAGAATTTTAGACAATAATTTAATAATAAAATGGAGAGTGAACGTGGTTGTTGGTAAGCATTACTATGTAAAATTGTCCTTTTTCATAGCGGCTGCATTCTACACCATGAAGCACAATGCAGTATTTTCCAAATGCGAGGATAAGGGCTAAAGGGAGTGGGGTTATGATTGTCTGAACTTTCTAAAACACAAAATAGATACCTCAAAATAAGATATCTTTGTCGAAGCTCGGTGTGTTGCAATGGGAGGCAGGTGAGTAGTTGGAAGAGACATTAGAGAGCATGTGGAATCTTCCAAAAAATGTATGTACAGTATGCTCCATTTATTATAATCACTTCGGAACCCAAACGGAATAATCCTAATTAGCGAATGATTCAGTTAAGAGAAAGCTGAGATCTGAAAGAAATTCTAAGTAGGAACAAATTTTTTTTTCAAACAATGACCTACACATTTATCGCAGCACGAGTGACGGGTATGTAAATATGTAAGTAATATGAGCGTGATTATATGGCATATTACTTAAACAAGTTGGTAATTTTTGTCTGCATTTTTATTTTTCTAGAAGAGCAAAAATGAAGTTTCTGTTTTTCTAATGTTATTCTTGTTTGAATTAATCAGCTCAGTGATGCACACTTTTTCTGAACTTTGCAAAGGCTTCCATAATCTCTCTATTTGATTAATGGCTAAGTTTGAGATGGAAAGGAATGATGTTTATTAAAATAAGCTAAGTGTTAATTCCTATAACTGAACTTATTTCAATGCATTTATACAGGGATTATTGGTTTCTGCGTTGTTTGAAGCAATGAAGCGATTGATCTTATGCTATTAAGTGGCATCTACTGTATTTGCGCACAGTGATGTAGAATATGATGCGCAATACCTCAGTAGCATGTACCCATGTACCCGAGTTGGTATGTAGTCAAAAGTATGGTATTGGGTTCTCACTGGGTAGCATACCCTACAAAACTCCAGGCCCCCAGATCACTATCCTGCACAGAGCTGCTTATAGTGATTTCCCGGCTGGGATTGTTAATGGCAGTCATTAAAATTTGGTTCATTGCATACCCAGCCAAAAAGCGTGATTAGTACTTTCGCAATGCTCCAGCTCTGGTTGTATTTTTATGTCATCTTCCGTTGAAATTGGGAACTCTAAAGCAAATGTTTGAATACTGCGTTGTAGCGGATCAATAGACTGCCATGCGGTCAACACCAGCAAATCGATGAACAGCAGTCCACCCACCATGGAATACAATTTCCATGGTTGCATCGGCTGCTTAGTTAAAAATTCCAATATATTTTTATTGAGTTCTTAAGTAGGTACCGACTTATTTTTAATAGGTTAAAGATTTTTTTTCACAATAGAGATACGATAATGCATGTTTCACCTTGACAACATTTTTAGTTTTTGTAGCCAGCCTGTGAACTCTCCACACTTTACTGAACATAGCACCATAGCCAAGGGTGAAACCAATTGACAAAGACCAAGCTCGTCCTTGACAAATGAGCTGATATACAGTTGGTGATATAATTTGGCCATCTAATCCGAGTAATATCACACTGATGAGACAAATTATCACGCCAGTCAGCATGATCATATTGCATATTGGATGCGAGAATTGGATCACTCTACAGTTGGAAGAAATTTGACTTCCTTAAGATAGTGGAAAATTGAAAAGAAAATCAAGAACATGGTGCAACCACTGACCTTCGATGACGATTACAAATATTAAATACGATGAGACCGAGAGCAACAAGAATACCTACGGCAGACACAGCCCACATACAAATGAATAGTGGAACATTTATCGTCCTCAGTTCGGGCATTATTATTGTGCGATCTTGCGGAATTTTCCCATCTGGAATAAATGTTAAAAAGTGAGTGTCATGTTTTACGTTTAGATAATAACTAATACGATATACCTAAACATAATTCAAGTTACAATATGTATTTTTCCATTAAGGATGTGGTGTACAGGGAGGGATAAACTTGAGTTATCTAAATTTGAGAACGTACATAAGTTAAGCCATGAAAATTGGCGTATTATCCACAGATTAAAGTTAACTCATCACAGTAAACCGGATTCTAAGGTACAGATTAAGAATTTTCATCATGCATGTAAAATATGTTATACTGCCTAACTTGTTAGCATTAATCTCTAACAACTGGAGGGTGAGTCTTTCATAGAAATGTATTTTCTTTCAGAATTTCCTGCAGTATGGTTTTAATGAAAATGTTATTGATTATAGCTATTATCATATTTAGTACAAGATAAATTCATATAGATAAGGATATATAAAAAACAGTGGTCCAGATAATTCCTATATGGGTAGAGTTGGCAGCTTATACATTATTCATTTCTTCTGAGATTGAAAAAATTGATGCAAGATTAATGAAAAGCAAGAGGAATATCCACTAGACTCTAGAATTCTAGATCCTATAATAGTCTATTCTAAACCGAGATGAAAATAGATTCATATTAACATTTATTAACGCTTCTATTTTTCAATTTTGCTTATGACCTTCTAAAATGAAATTTTTGCTTTTCACTTTCCAACATTTATTTCACATTCAATTTTTGTTTAATGTCTTTTATAATTTGTGGAAATTTTCAATAATTTCATTTTTTTATTTATATACTAAATAATATGAAAGAAAATTTAAAAACTTCATTATTTCAGTAGCACAGCACATTGTCTAAAGAGATAAAGTTATCTAAAAATGCTTAAAAAACTTTATTAGTGACGAAGATCTTGGGTTTGATAGCAATTTCCTCAGTTTTTTATTAATCTTATATCAGTTTTTTCAACTTGAGAAAAAAAAAGAAATATACCTACTAAACCAACAAAAGGAATTGGCATGGCTCATTTCTTCATTTTCCTGAACAAATTTGTCTTTAACCATGTGTACAGTATAGCATAATAACTCAAAACCCAGACTAGTAAAAATGATTAATAAGTAAATATACAATCCAACAGGCTTTTACCGTAGGGTTATTGGAGATTAAAATAAGTCGAGTCTCTTGCCAAGAAATTCACAAAAGTTGTATAGAGCTTCCATCAAACATTTGGCTTAGAATGAAGTTTTTAAGTGGACACTATGACTTTTGGTTAAGTTTTAGATTCAGTATTTTTTCTTAATGTCGATTAACAATAAATTGAGACAGCTTACCAATCCAGTACGCATCATGCCAATCCCTATCGAAAGTATTATTTTCCGTGTTATGGTAACCAAGTACTTCGTAGCTTCCATTGACTAGTTGTTCGACCTGTGTTTTTGCGATTCTGTCTCCACGGGAGCTGAATGCCACTTTACCCTATAATCATAATTTTGAAAATTATTTTCATGCCTGACTTCTTTGCTGTGATTTTATTGTTTGTTGCCATTCTGTTAAGTAGAATGGGGTCACAAAATAATGTTCTAAACTTTTAAAAGAAATGAAACCAGTTGCTCAGGCCTTAGGCTTATTTTTATTTTTTCCTATCAGGGATGTAAAAAAGAATAATGACTTCTACTACTCATCTAAAGTTAGTTTTAAATAAAAACAAAAAAACAACCATAGCATTTTCAGTGTTTTAGATAACGATGCGGACAAACAAAGGAGATAAAAGCATAGTAAGTATATAGCAGTCTTCAAATTTTTCTTCCTAATTCTCTTTGAAGAACATTTGGTTTTTCATTAGACATTCCAAATTTAATAGAAGACTCTCAGGAATAAAATGAGACCAAGAATAATAATTTTGTGGCCTCAGAAGCTAAGATAATAAAATAATATATTAAAAATGAATTTTTAAAATATGCTTTTATAAGTATAAAATGTGTTGATACGAAATTCTCTTTCACTCACTCATTCATCATCATCATCATTATCATCGCTCTCATATATATATCATATGTTCCACTTTCCACTCTAATCATATACATTAGTTACAATCTACAGTAGCGCTGAGCTTCGCCATCATATTTATTTAAATATTATATTTTGCTTATTCATTTATTATATTTCTGTAACTATTTGTACCGAGTTCTTCTTTTATTCAACTTTCTTCGAACCTCTCTCACATCAAAATATATGAAGTGAAACCTAGCAAACTCTATTGCACTCACACGGGAACTAGTAAACTAACCCGTGATTGTAATCCAAATGTTTTGGTTATGTTCTTGCGGCGAACTTTGTAACTACTTATTTGCGGGTCTATCCATATACAAGCCAAAAACAAAGTCAAAATTTTGTTCCCAAATGTAGTTTAATAAAAACATACAATAAGTTTACGTTAAAAACGCGTTTTTAGAAGATAAGCTTTTATGTATTTTTTTTGGTTTTAGCTTTATGCGAAATAAATATTTCATTGCGGAAGGTTGGCTACAGTATTGGTATATTTTAAAATCGCAGTAGTGAGTAGAATAAAAGCTTATAAAAATAAGACATTGTCCCATTTTCACTGTTTTTGAGCGTTTTCATTGGTTGATTACATTGTTTATCCATATAGTTAAACTTTAGAAATAACCCCCATGACAGAATATGTAAATTCACTTGAACCAACTCCTATAGTTTTAAGCCTAACCTATTCTGTACATTCATTCTTTTACTTTCATTCATATACTAAACAACACTTTGTATTTTAATATAATATACATGGCCATTACAAAAGTTTAACTATATAAAACATAATAAATTTTATAAGCAATAGTCAATATGACAGTCAACTTTCTCCGTTAAGTGGTTGACAGGTTTAAGAATTATATTTTTCGCTAATGAAGTCGCAAGTTAAGGAACACTGAACGTATGATTCTTACCGAAATACCCTGAAATTCAGTCGAATTCATTGCTTCAAATATCGTCTTCCGAATATCTTCACTTGCGTACGTAAAACTTTTCAACGAGGCATCAGATGGAAGTTGGCCCATAGATTTATTCAAAGCTAAAAAAAGAGAACAAACAAATTATTAAATTTTCAAATAGTTTAGGATAATGTTAATTTTATTAATAAGTTTAAATTAAGTTTCCAGTCATCGGGGAGATTTTTACAAGAAAATCCTGATAAATTGCATGCATAGGTATACTAGTTGATAACAATCATAAACTAGGGTAGGTAAGCTATAGGTTTAACTCTTAAGTACCTCCTAACTATCCCGTCATAGTTATTGGGTTTTTCCCACGTTTTTTATTTTGCCTAACGTTTTATATTAGGTATCTATTTTTCAACTTACCCAAGGCCACTGCCCAAACTGCGTCGTACGCCAACGGTGCTTCTTGATAACCTTCTGGTCGACGATTATCTTTAACCAGATAACCGGCTTTCTCCAGCGCCTTATTCAACTTTTTTTCAAACTGATTAGCTGACTGAAAAAAAGAGTTAATGACGTATGTGTAGGTACTCTGTGTTTCTGTATTTGTTGGTTAAACTGCGGATTTTTCCAACTTTAGCCTACCATGCCGGAAATAGTTTTCTCATCGCGATCTTCATTCCACATAACTGCTTCTGTTGTAATGTGGCCTTCGGCTGCAGTTTTTAGCTGTTGAAGAGTACAGGTGGTATCATTAACCATATGCGTGAACCAGTCATCTTCGTACCATCCTAACAAAAAACAAAGCAGATTATTGGAAGAGAATTATTTTTGAACGTTTTCGTTATTTTAGACCAGGGGTCTTCAATATGTTAAGACGCAAGAGCCAAATTTTATTATTCTGATATGCCGCAAACCACAAAAAAATTTCTTAAAACAGATTTATTCACCTGGATGGACAAAAACATTTGAAAATTATCTACCTCCTCACTGTTCATGAGATATAAGAAATATATGGTAAAACCCACTTAATACGTTTTTGAAGAGACCATAATGGAAAAACGTATTATGTGGGAAAATGTAATAAACAATACCATGAGTGGGGAAAAGTTCAAAATTTAATTTTAAAAAATTGAAAAAAATTTTTTTTTGATGTTTTACTAAAAACATTTAAGGGGTAAAAATTATGTTGGAATAATGGCTTGTTAAATACAGCTAAAAGTGTGGAACTTTCAGTACTTTAAAAAGAAATAACGTTAAAATTGAAATAGTGTGGCACTAATTCTTTAAAGAGGCTATTTGATTTTCAAGGACAGAACTGACAAAAACTGTTTTCATCAAAAAGTTCCATATTTCGGAATATGAACCTGGTTAGACCTGTCTGAAAAATGTATTATGCAGGAAAATGTTACACTCAGCAACGTCTTACCCGGGAAATTTTAAATAGCAGTATGAAAAATCAAGGGATCACAAAAAAACAGTGTAATATGAGGAAAAATGTCTTATGTATGATCGTATTAAGGGGGTTTTACAGGAGTTGGGTATTTTTCATCGAAAATGATTTCTATATTTGTTTCGCAGCCCACAGGCTGAAGACCACCGTTTTGGACAATTCAAGTACATCAATAGTACAGCATATTATTTTGAAATGCATACCTATAATATTACTTACCAATGAAGAACCAAACGTAAGATTTTCCATAAAGTTGTTGCTTGTACATTTCACATAAAACTTTACGTGCAGCCACCACATAGAATAATCCGAATATAATTCTCGCATCTTGGCGTTTTAAATTTTTGACGGCGTCGGCTGGATCGCTTATAAAACTTTGCCTGGTAACAATTTCAATATCTTTTTCTTTGCATCGAGCTTCCAGATCTTCCACAGTCTATAAATTATAGTCTGTATAGGTACTGTGAACATTAGTCCTAGCACCTTCCTACCTATCTCAAATTTGAATTTTTTTTGATGATTAAAAACCAAAATGTCCCTTCCTAGGTGAATGTGTTAGTTTTCTAAAAGAAGGTAAGTAATTGAAGTAAATGATTTTTTCATCTACCAGTTAAGGGATGAGATATGGGCCTACATCATGGTAATCAAAGGACTGCAAGAAACTAAATAAAATTTGTTGTTGGTATCAAAAATTGATTGCATCCTGTAGTCTATCAACAAGTATAGGTGTACTTAGAAATTAGGTATACCGTCATCCACAATCTACTTTTGGGTGATTTCAGTCGCATATATCTATATGTTACGAGTATATACGGATGATGAATATTATTTTATGATGAAAAACTGTACGCCTTTTCAAGAACTGCACAAAGCCATAAACCTTGTTTCTCAGTTTTTCACTCAAAATTTCAAAATTATTTAAAAAATATTTTGTTTTTTTTTGTTCCCTCATATTTGAGCTACTAGTGCTGGTAAACCTCGAATAGCCCTACGTAAAAACAGCAAATCTTGTACATTTGTTGGCAAATGTCTACACTGCACTTGAATGCCCTAAATCTCTGGAAATTAATACAAAAAGTCATGAAGGCTTCGTATTCAGCTCTATCTGTGTGCATATTGTAATGGGATGTCTGTAACTATAGGCTCTAATTTCTTGAAATTCCAGTGGATGCTCAGCTACGAGAAGCAAATGCAGTAAAGGGAATATACGAGTACGTTAATTGTAAACTGATACGCTAACCTCTCTCCCCACCACATGCCCGAATGTGGAATACAAAAAAAAAGTAGAATCAAACATATGTATTGTACCAATTCCCAAAATAGGCACTAAACAGATAACAAGGCGGTTGCATTTTCAATCAGAGTTTGATCAAAATTATGCTATAAGGTACCCCCATGGGCAAGATTTTCATTTGTCTTTCCACGTCAATCTTTGTTTGTTATTCATTTTGAATTTCAAAATCATTGGTACTAACCGAAATAAATACTTCCTCGGTTTGTTGTAAAATAGCGACTCGTGACCATCCATACTTTATTAACAATTCGACTCTAGTCGGATTATGAACAGTAGCTGAAGGATGAGTTCGAAATAGATAAGGAAATCGATCGCGATCTGATAGAGCAGGTGAGCTGGCTCCATAACATAACTGGATGAAAATGAAAATTAAATTACTGTTAAATAATGGTCAGTATAGAATAAAAGAAGGATTTTCAAGGTTATCTGATGTTTCCATTGCTTACTACATTCAAGTTCCACATTTTCGCTGCTTCTGCGACTGTGGTGCAAACGGTGCTACAGCCAGCTAAAAGCATCAACTTTTGAGGATTACTGTATAGTAAATCATACATCACTAAAGCTGCTAGTCCTGGATCGCACTGCAAAATAAAATATTCTCTTTGATGAAGAAGATATAAAGTTTTGGATTTTTAGATGTAATATACAGTGTCTCTTGAGAAGACCTCTAAACTTCAATAGCACATAGTACACCTTAGAATAACCAACGAATGTTTACTAAACCTACGCCCTTTTCTTGATAGTAAAGGAGCTAGCTGGTAGGTATATGTATACTGAAAATGTATATGGCATTAACAAATTTAATTTATATGATGGTTATTTGTCTATGGAAAATATAGTTCTCATCATTAAAAATGGAAAAAGGTTCTCTTCACTTTTATCCTTTCCTCGTCAACTTCACAACCAATTTGAAGAATTAGAGGTAAATATTTTATATACATTTAAGGACAAATTTATACACCATTACTGTACAAGATAGTGCAAAAAGAAAAATGACTTATTCTATTCCTTGGTGGTGAGTGGATCTACTTTATAAATTTATACTATTTTGAAATAAATTTCTGAATGTCATGCTTTTAGTATAACTAACTCCTTGACATTTATTTTAAACATTTATTAAATTTATTTTGAGGTATATTACCTACAGTTAGGGAGCCTCTCTTGAAACACCTTATCAACCATGTGTGAGCCCATGTCTTTAATGTTTTTTCAAAGATTTCAAAACTTTCTCATAGGTAATGGAAAAATTTTCTACGTTTATTGCACAATTTTGATTTCGACGAAATACACTGTGTTTTGTGCACCTATTCTAGTTTATGAGTGAAAATAATACAACTTTACTTGACTGTCATTCGAATGCATTCTTAATTCGTATCCGGGTAGTATATCGTTTCTTTCATTGACATCTTTTAACGCCAATTCCGCTGCTGGTTGACAAGCCTGTAATTGATAATGATCAATTTTGAATTAAATAAAAATTGAATTACAGTTTGAGTATATGACAAGAAAAAATTCCGAATTTGATTAAGCGAGTTGTTCAGGGAAAATAGTTAGAAAGACACCTGTCTGTGTTTCAATTTTAAAAGAAAATTTTATATGTTATTAGATATCTTTCTGTAAAGTTCGATTTTTGCTTGAAATTTGGCGCCGATTAAAGAAGTTTTAATCATATGAAAAAAATCTGACGTTAGTGTTAATTCTGAGAGTGCCTAATTTTTTTATATATTTGTTTTTATGTAGGATTATCTTTTTCTATATCATTTGTATTTATTTTTTTGTGAAATTCATTATTTTTTAATTTCTAAATATGAAAAAAAAGAATTCAGTTAATAGAATTTGCTGAGCTTCACACAGATTGGTTAAATCTAGAATTTTAGATCCACCATACCTACTGGATCTACCATTTCGAATTTTGAAAATCTGACAGAGAGTTCCTTTCTTAATTAGCATCAACCAAGAATATTTTCAAATACCAATTTTCACAGAAAATGGTTGACTTATGAATTCTAGGTTCGTAATTTCAGATCCAGTACGGATCCTGTATTCATTCGATCTCAACGAAAATATAACAGGACCACCTCAGGAGTCAGGATCATCATCTTAAAATCATTGCAGCCGTTGCTGAGTAATCTGTTTTAAAGATCAATTTAAATACTTAAATTAACAAAATATGCTGATAGGTATATATGTACTTATATTAGACAAACAGAGAATCTCTTCTTTTTTTTAGTAGGTTAAAAATTTAAAAATTTTTATTGACAATAAAAATTTTTAGTTAAATTTTTTCTCAGAAAACTTACTCAAGGAGTTAGCTTTTCAGTGGTAAGTAGGTGAGGTAGATAGATAGGTATATATCGATATCGCAGTCAATGATTATGTTCGAGTATCATTATTGATAAAAAAAACGTCATCAGCAGTCGGTCTAATGAACCCATGAGTCAGAGGCGAAGTTTAGGGGGCCTGAGGGGGTGAGCCTTTTCACAACTTGGTGAAATCCAACCAGAAAAAATCAAAAATATTTACTGTTTACTGTTAAAAAAAAAGTCCATTCTATTATGACTTTTGTTCGAGAAAAAAATGAAAGGACCTTCAGTCCCCTCGGAAGTTTTGAGTTAGCTTCGCCTCTTGAACGAACTCATGGACACGAGGGTGTAACCTGTAAATGAAATTAAAAAGCTCCGACCTGAACGAACACAAATATTTTTATTTCCACATACTGCGAATATTTTAAATTAATGTACCCAATAATGATCAAAAACAAATTAGTAAAAAATAAAATAAAATAACTTATTTTTGCTACTCGAGAAAAAATGGTTTCTTTTGAAAAAGCCTACCACTGTAATTGTCTTTGTCTCCATAGTTTTCAGGTTATTAGAGTTTTAAGTGCGCTATTTACAAGAAAGTTAGGTAACGAAAATTGAGAAAAATAAAATTTGTCAGAAAAGTTGGTGTTTCTGTCCTTCCAGCTGAAATGCCCAGACTAAAAGGAGTGAGCTTCAATGAAAGAACACCCTTTATTCAACATTCTCGAAACATTACTTATAGTTTACTTGACTTTTTTCCAGGATATTTCAAAAAAATAGCTGTCAGTCTTTTGTAATAATTTTCATCTTCTCGTTCAATTTTCTCAACTTATTCTATGGACACAAATTTTTTGCTCTTTCTTCTAATTTATTCGTCCCACTTTCCGAACTAACTTTTCACTAAGAAAACTGCAAATATGACGAATGTCGTTATTTGTAATGTGAACTGGTGCTGTATTATTTACAACGGATTTAATTCAAAACCAAAGCAGCAACTGGGTATGCAAATGCTCTAACACGTATACGTACATATAGCGTCTGTATCACCACCAGGAGTTACAACTTTTACTCCACAAACACGAATTTTACCATTAATTGATATTTCAATGGGCGCGATTTTTGGTTGAATCGTATTCTTTAAACAACAACCACTCGACGTAGAAAATCAACTTACCTGACCTCCTTGCCATCCTCCTTTACCCTTTATGGGAAATATTGCACCGAAATCCAAAATATTTGATTCGGTAATGGGACCGTTATTGATGCGGCCACTCGATGCCTGCAATACCTGAGCACATAACACAATTGTGGCGGTCGTCACGCATGCCAACGTCATCTTCGTTTGTGTCTTGATCTCCGTTTTTTCAGATTCTCAATTTTATCGTAAAATACCGGACGCCATGGTGGCGTACACCATCCATATTCCGAAATTTTGATTTGCCGATCGCGAAGCAAATATTCAAAAAACGTTTCGCAACAGAACAACGAATAACGACATAAATTAATTTTCATTTACATAATATTATTCGGATCGATCACGAATTCATTTTGTTGTTGTCAACGACTGTGAAAGGTCCGATAATGGAAAAGTAAATAAAAAAAAAATACGAAATTACGAATTGAAAGATAAACAAATTAAAAATAAAATTGTTCCATTAAAGGTCCTGCGTTCGAACGATGTCCGCATTTTTCTGTTACTTTTTTACTCGCACACCCGTTTGTAAATTTTCTGTGTATCGATCAACCAAAACCGCGTAACCGTAACCTATAGCATGGCCTATTTTCGGTGCTTTCAGCTAAAAGAATATACTTTACGAAGCGCATCTCGTGCTGAGCTGCGGTTCAGCTCATGTCAACTGAAAAAAGCACAAATTTTTTTTTGTAAGGTATACAGCTATAATGTTTCCCTCGTAGTATATCTACACACTACACAGTGAAACGCCGGACTCCAGTGCGCAAACTCCAATTTCTTCTTCCGCCAAGTATGTATTATTAATATTATGTGTATATGCGCTGAATTACTACGGAGTGTTTCATGAAAAGTTCTCAAAACCTGAAATATGGATACGACCGAGTACGACAAAGAAAAACTTCTTCTCACGATTTCCCCTAGTTTCAATATTTATTTTCGTAATTTTGGTTTCTAAGTGGGCTCCAACGTCTAAAAATTTGGAATTATTTAATTGTTAAATTTGGGAAATCTAGTTTGAGAAGGGAGGAAACGGTTGAATTCATCGTGTACGCTAGGGGTACGACTGAAAAGCTGGCGGAACGATTTCAAATCACTGAAGTAGAAAAGTTGCACATGCTTGAAATGGAGGCAGAGGCACTACTCAAATACCTAGAAATCCGCTTTTTTGGTTACTTCAAGTCTGATGATAGGAGACATTCGTAAGAGGTTAGTTTTTCTGTTTAGTACTGGGTTGTATCTAAATTTCTGGTTTTGTGAAATGAAGCAACCTGTATAATACATTTCATATCGTTCTTGCTCGCTCTACTAATCTACTTCATGCTTCAGAGGTTAGAAAGAATAAATTTTATTAAAAAAAAAAAACAAACAAAAAACCGACTGCCTTAATTCGAATGATTATGACAATAGTTTTTTTAGTCTTTAAATTCTCATTTTCTTCAATTACATCCTTTTAATTTTTTAATTTTCAACTATGAATAGCGTACCACATTCTCCGGATGGTCAGGAAAATTTTGAGCTTACTTTCGTTAGAATCTATAAAGTAAAATAAATTAGTGATGGGTAGTTCGTTCACAAGTTAGTTCTTTTGAACTAATCCTAGAAGTGAACTAATCGATCATTTAGTTCACTTCCAAATGAACTAGTTCATTAGTTCTTTTTTTTTGATAGTTCTTAGTTATCAGTCTACTATACTGGATCCGTTGATGGAACTGAAATTGAAGTAAGTAGCAGTTGATGAGTGAGTCAAACAATTAACCAATAGTTCTAGCATGAATTTATGAATACTAGTCGATCATAATATCATATAATAAATTAGTTGATTTAAATGATATGAGCCAATCATGAATCAGCTGATTGAAGTCTGCAGTGATCGAGTTGAAAAATTTACTGAACTACTGAACTAATTGAACTAGTTCAGTGAACTAGTTCACTTTGGTGAAGCAGACTCGATGAATTAAATCCGAAAACTGAACTAAAATTCCCATCTCTAAAATAAATGCAATTGTTCTGAGCGAACGAAATTCCGTTGCTCCTTACGCAGTCGGTGAAAACAAATTTGTGCTATTCTCGTACTCGAAAGTTTGAATGCTGGTGCCTGGTAGTGGTGAGATGGTACAGAACTACAGATTACAGAATTAGTTGACTACTGAAACTGAAGTGTACAACCTCTCGAAAAATGTTCGTTCTTTTACACAGGCGTTGACAGGCTGTAAAATCATAAATTACAAATCCTAATAATTCGTTTATACAAACTGCTAGCTTGAAGGACGAGTCTACACTCCCTCTCCACCCACTCCAGTTATAAATCCTAGATGACCAAAATCATATACGTATGTTATATGTGCGATATAGGTGGCAAAATATTATACAGAAAGCCCTTTGTATATGTATACCAGTGTTGCCAGATGTACGGCTTCGGCCGTAAACATACGGCTATTTTAATGTGAAATGGCTGTACGGCCGAAGGTTGGGCCGTACGGCAAAATGTACGGCTTTCAAACCTTGATAAGAAAAAAAAAATTGTTTTGAGGGAGATTTAGAAGTAGCCTCATAGCTCTATGGTTCTCTAAACAGATGATGAAAATTATTAATTAATTATTGATGTGAACTTGGAAATTTCTGAGAAGTAATAAGTATGAACTTGGCTTGTTGTCATGATGGCTGCAGTTTTTCTAAATTTTAATGATATTATTAATTTCTTCGCAATTTAATTTTTAAGTACTTTATTTACTGTTTTTAAATGTTTTGCTAATAGAATTTTCAAAGTAAATATTATTCATATTACTTGAACGTAGGCCAGAGCAGAGTTTATTTTATTATGAAAAATTTGAAATTTATTCATTCAATTCCATATAATCATAGTTATCGTATGCAATTGTTGGAGAACCATTGACCATAGAAAGCTGAAATTTTTTGGAGTCATGTAAGTATGTTAGCTGAATATTCTGTGAAAATTTAGTTGAATTCGTACGTTTTATTCTCGATATATCGCTGAAATTCTGTTCGAATTATGTGATTCAGGTGATATCAATTTGTTGATACGAAATCCCACCTCATCTCATTCTTCATCATCATCATCACATCATTCTATATATATATATATGTCATATGTACAGTCTAGTCACGAAGTGTTTCCCCTACTACTTTCGATCGTATATCGCTGTTGCTTCACCATTTGCTTTTTCGTTTGTCAAATATATTTTAGTCGCGAAATAAATGTCTTAAAAGAAGAAAGTCTCAAGTTCTTTCGATCCTCGTTCTGCATACCTCACATCATGGTAGCCATCACTACGGTAGAACTTTGAGGAGAGACTTAGAAAATTTAAATTCGATGGAATAATTATTTTTTTTGAAATTTAATTTACTGCTGTGCGTAAAATTTTTTATGTTTTTTATTGAGTAATACACGAAAAGTTATCGTGTTTTTCGAGAAAGTAACTCGAATTTTAATTTATTTTGAAAAAATCAAAATTTAAATTTGAAGAATAGCTGAAGTTCCAGACTCAATAACGGCCAATACTGGAAGTCATCAAACGCTAAATCCAGAGGGACCGCCAAAGAGATCGTGAGAACAGCCGAAGGAAACCTGCTCCTGTTGTCAAGGACTCATCGTAGATCCAACATCGAAGACCCAATTTTTCGGACAACCCAGAGCAAAATTTAGGCAGGAAGTACCAAGGTCGACAGCATAAAAAACATAAATCATTCGCCAGCGCAGCAGAAATTGTAAGGTGAAATCATTGTAAAGGTAATATTTATTGAAATCATTTATTTTTCGTATTTTGTAATTGTATTTGAAGTGAGGCCAAGAAATTAAGAATAAATAAAAAAAAAAAAAATTATATGTCCCAAATAATAAACTTGTCTGAATGCAAGATTGGTGAATACAATATTAAAAAGGAAGATTTAGAGGAATTGGTCAAAAAGTTCGAGGGGGAAAGAGTAGTTGATTTGAAAACTGAAATTTATAATTTACCCCACGTTAAATATTTCACAGGTGAAATAATATTAGAATCCTGTGAGAATTATAGCAAATTAAATTATACTCGTGACTATTATTCTCACATATCATTTGTGGTGGTAACACTGTTTATATATTTTTGTGATCTGTGATTTTTAGTGTTTTGTACCTGACTGTGATATTTTGTAATCATACGCCTCTAGTCGCTTTTTGTCATTCATGTTGTTAACAACTCCACTACTCTTAATGTGGAAATAAAAGTTCGTAATTAGTGAATCTTGTGTCTTTATTTATGTGTTCGTAATGTGTGTGTCTAGTCTCTGTTCGATGTCGTTTTTAGTTTAGGTTCGTTTCATAGGTTTTTAGTCGTCTCGATCCGTTGACTTCTTCCTCAACTTCTCACAGGTTATGGGCCCAGGTACCTGGATGTCAACGTGGTCGCCATTGTCATAGTTCGTCAATGTTGTGCTGTCGGATCCTGCTCGCCACACCCAAGTAGTATCATGCCTGCTAATTGTTTTTCGATTGTTTGATATGTTCTCTGTTCGATGTTCCTGTGATCTCGTTCGTGTTGAATTGTTGGTCGACGTGTCTGAAAGTTGCTGAAAATCGCTGTGTTTGCGGTGTAACTGATCGTTCGTACCTGTCAACGAGATGGAAGCGCGAAAGAAGAACATGATTGAGCCGTTCAATGGGCAGAATGGCCGTACATGGAAGTTCCGGATGGAGCTGTTGTTGGCAAAGGAGTCGTTAACTAATATTATAATCGATTCTTTGCCGACTGTTCGTAACAGGGGAGATGCTTGGTCCAAGGAGAACGCGAAGGCGATGTTCCTGATAGCAAACAACGTGACTGACGAGTACCTTGAGATGATCCAGACGTACACGACGGCGAAGGAGATGTTTCATGTCCTAACGAACCTCATCGACAACGGCAATGACCAGACGCTGATGGATTTACGAGGTGATTTGTACGCAAAACGGTATGTGTCTGGTATTGATTTGCATAAATATTTGTTGGATTTTCGTTCTCGTTGTAGACGTTTGACTGAATTAGGAGATTTAACGACCACGAAACAGTTTATTTTGGTATTGCTGAGGTCATTACCTGCGGAATTTCGTCCAATTAAGGTTGTAATTGAAGATGCAGAAGTCGTCACCTGGGATGGTGTTTTCATGAAATTGAATAACTTCCAGCGTGAGCTATCTTCTGATAGCAAATCGACAGTTCGAGGTAACACTCTGAACACTACATCTCTAAAACCTTCATCAGTGGGTGCCACTGGTGAGGAGAACATTTATTTTGGTAATTGCAATAATGTTGGACGAAATTTTAGTAATAGTAGTAATGGAAATCGTTTTAATCGTGGTCGATCTCGAAATAATAATAATAGTCGTGGTTTTAGTCGAGGCGGAAATAATAATTTTAATAATAATAATCAAAATTCGAGCTCAAATAATAATAATAATAGTAATAATTTTAATGGACGTGGTCGTAATAATAATACTGACGGTGGACATTCTAATGTAAAATGTCACTATTGTAACAAAATAGGGCACATAGCCCGAAATTGTTATGCCAAAAATCGTAACAATAATAATAGTAATAATAATAGTGAAAATCGAGTTAATGACCAAAGTTCCAATAATAATAATAGTAATAGGAGCTCGGCACAGATGTGCAATGAAAATTTTAATGCTAATGACGTCTGCTCTGAAGTGAGTTACAGCTTCACGTTGAATAATGACGATAATAAAAAAATTAATGACTCTTGCAATGCAAAAGAAAATTTAAACTTAATGCCTCGAACCACATTTATAGTTGACAGTGGATGCACAATTCACATTATTAATGATATAAATTTGTTCAGTGATTATATAGACTTGATCAGACCGCATAGTATCTGTGTTGCGAAAAAGGGTGTCTCTCTGTCTGTCACGTCGGTGGGTACTGTAAAATTAAAACTTTTGAATGGAATTGTAATCGAGTTGAAAAATGTAAGGTATGCTCGGGAGCTGCCGCAGAATCTGCTTTCGGTTAAACGTATGAGCAGGTCGGGATTTGACACTTTGTTTAAGGAAGAGTCTGTTGAGATCATCCAACGCTGCAGTGGAAAAGTAGTTACCACTGGTGTTAGCGTAGACTCGGATTTGTACACAATTGACTTTGTAAAAATGTCAAGTCAATCGTGTAATCTGACGTTGGGAGATGAATTGAGCCCACTGTTCGTGTGGCATAAACGACTTGCTCATTTAAATGTGAACGATGTTAGATTGTTGTCAAGTAGGGGTTTGATACCCAATGTTGACTCCAATCGCAGATTGCTGTGTGAGCCCTGTGTTATGGGGAAACAGAGTCGAAAACCATTCCAAAGGCATGAAAGAAAAACAAATAAGCCATTGGAGTTGGTTCATACTGACCTCTGTGGACCTATTAACCCTCCTGCATATAAAGGAGCTAAGTATTTCATGACCTTTATCGACGATTACTCCAATTTTTGTTGTGTTTACTTGCTGGCGAACAAGACAGAAGCTTTTACAAAATTTAAAGAATATCACGAGATGGTCTCGAATAAGTTTGGCTATAATGTAAAGAGACTCCGTTGTGATCGCGGCACAGAGTACTTGAATACCACCTTCCAGTCATATTGTACTGAGAAGGGAATTGTGATTGAACCTACTGTTGGTGGTTGTCCTCAGCAGAATGGAAAAGCTGAGAGAATGAACAGGACACTGTGCGAGAGGGCAAGGACACTGTTGTTTGAGAGTGGTCTTGGAAAGATATTTTGGTCGGAAGCCATATTGTGCTCCACCTATATCATAAACAGATGCCCCACAAATAAAGATTTTATTCCATTCGAGAGATGGTTTGGTGAGAAATATAATTATAATAAATTAAAAACGTTTGGATGCGACGCATATATGTTGTCATTCAAACATGACTCTGATAAATTTAAGAGTAAAAGTGAAAAATTAGTAATGGTTGGTTATTCTCCATGTGGGTACAGGTTGTTGGACTTAAGCACTAAGGAGATACGTCTGTCACGTGATGTTGAGTTCTTTGAAGGTGCTATAAGTAATCCTGAATATAATAAATACACTAAAAATGATGAATTATTAAAAGAAGTCACTGAATCCAACTTGGAAAATATTGAAGTTGATGGTGATTTAAATTTAGATTGTCTTTCACAGGAGGCGACTACACGTGATCAAGCAGCAGGAAATATATACCTGGCTGAGGATGGCATTCCTTTGACGTTTGAGGAGGCGAGTGCAGCACCTGATAGTCTGATGTGGAAGGAGGCCATTTCATCTGAAATAAGTGCCCTGAACTCCAATCAGACTTGGAAGGTGACCAAACGTCCAAAGGACGCCCCTACCATCACGTGTCGTTGGATATTTAATAAAAAATATGATAATGAAAATAATGTTTTATATAAAGCTAGGTTAGTTGCCAGAGGCTGTCAGCAGAAGAAAGGCTTCAATTTTAATGAAGTATATGCGCCAGTGGCGAAACTTTCGACTGTGAGGACCCTCTTGGCTGTCAGTAATAAATTAAAATTTTATATAGAACAAATAGATATTTGTAGTGCGTTCCTGAACGGTATTCTTTCTGAGGATGTGTACCTCGAGATACCTGAAGGTATTGAAACGCAGGTTGATAAACACAATAATGTACTAAAACTAAATAGGTCTATATATGGTCTTAAACAGTCGCCAAAAGTGTGGAATAAGCTATTTAATGAGTTCGTGTTGTCACTTGGCTTTGTACAAAGCATGGCTGATGACTGTCTGTATGTTTTCAAAAATAAACATGATGGAACGATAGTTTATCTACTCACTTACGTTGATGACGTTCTCATTAGTTCCAATAATAAAGAACAAATTATATATTTCAAAAATAAAATTAATAAGAGATTCAAATGTAAGGACCTTGGAAAAGTTAATAAATATTTAGGTTTAAACATTAATTACAGTCGCGAAGAGGGCATACTGGAGATCGAGCAGAAGAATCTCATCGAGTCTGTTGCTAGGCGATTCGGTGTTGATAAATGTGCACCTATCTACACACCTATTGACCCCAAACTCCAATTGGATAGGGACCTCAATGCGTGTGATAGTGTGCTGAATAATAACTATCAACAGCTCGTGGGATGTTTGATGTACCTAATGCTAGGATCACGGCCTGATATTTGCTTCGCAATATCGTACTTCAGCCAGTTCTCCAGTTATGCCACAGATGAACATTTCAAATACTTATTGAGAGTTCTAAAATATTTAGTGACTACTAAAGATAAAAAACTTATATATTCATATGAACACAATAATAATGGCAATATAGTCGAAACATATTCGGATGCTGATTGGGGTAACTGTGTTAACACAAGACGGTCAATCTCGGGTTACTGTGTCTTTGTTTATGGGTCGCTGGTGTCCTGGTCTAGTAAGAAACAACCAACGGTAGCTCTATCTAGCACTGAAAGTGAGTTGATCGCCATATGCGATGCTACCACTGAATCAATTTGGTTGAAATATTTAATGAGTGACTTTTGCATTCAAATTAATGACAGAGCTGTAATTTACGAAGACAATCAGAGTTGTCTGGCTATCTTGCACTCTGGAAAATGGAACACACGCAGATCAAAACATGTGGACGTAAAGTACCGTTTTGTGTGCAATCACGTAAATTTAGACTTTAAGTATTCATACGTGTCAACTTCGCGACAGTTGGCTGATGTTTTTACGAAGGGCTGCCCGAGGCCTAAATTTGATGTATTCTGTAAAATGTTAAAGTTGTTGTAACTTATTGTATATGTTTACCATTCATGTAATATTTGTTGTTGTAACTTTTTGTATTTTTGTTGACCTTTTGTCATTTGTGTTTGTAATGACTCTATTAGTTTAATAATTCATTTTTACTATTTTACCATATTCGTATAAGTTTAATTTGAGGAGGCGTGTGAGAATTATAGCAAATTAAATTATACTCGTGACTATTATTCTCACATATCATTTGTGGTGGTAACACTGTTTATATATTTTTGTGATCTGTGATTTTTAGTGTTTTGTACCTGACTGTGATATTTTGTAATCATACGCCTCTAGTCGCTTTTTGTCATTCATGTTGTTAACAACTCCACTACTCTTAATGTGGACATAAAAGTTCGTAATTAGTGAATCTTGTGTCTTTATTTATGTGTTTGTAATGTGTGTGTCTAGTCTCTGTTCGATGTCGTTTTTAGTTTAGGTTCGTTTCATAGGTTTTTAGTCGTCTCGATCCGTTGACTTCTTCCTCAACTTCTCACAAATCCTTTGTGATAGATATATCCGGGAGAATAGAAGAAATTAGTAGTTTAAAATATATTGTAATTTCAGAATCTTCAGTAAATTATTTTTCGAACAGAATTTATAGTTCTGCTAAATCGAAAGAAAAATTTATGAACAGATTCTTTAATTGAATAAATTTAGAAAAACTGGATAAAAAGGAAAATCGTGAGGAGAAAAATTTGATAGAAAAATTAGAAAGAGAGTCAATCGAAAATAAAAAATACACACCTGTTAGTAATAAAGAAAATAATTTGTTAGGTTTTTATAAAATAGAAGAAAAAATGGCATCCCCGAACAAAATTAAACCCATACAAGCCCCACTCGGAAAAGTTTTTAACGGAAAATACTACTTAGATTGGCGTAGAATGATTATATTGGCCATCCGAGGTGCGGGATATTACGACATCTTTGGGGAACATGAATTTTTACAGCCATATATAGAAAATATAGATGATCTAAACTTTCGGCCGAATAAAGATATGTTAAATTACTGCAAAATGCAGGATAATGCCAAAGCGTTTGTGTTAGAAAGAGTATCAAACGATATAACAAAACAGATACGAGATTGTAATACCGCAATATTAATGCTTAAAAAATTAGATAATATTTATGGGACCAAAACTTCAGTTACAGCCAATACGGCAAAGGCAAAATGGTTAGAATTTAGATTTCAACCGGGCGGAAACATGAAAGGTTTTTTGAAAAAATGGGACGAATTGGTAACCGATGTAAGAGATAGTGGTAAAGAAGTTACCGAGAATGAAGAATTAGAAAATTTGCAGTTAGCATTATGTTACGAGCAGCAGATTGCTAAAATACAATACGAAAGCCTACCACTTAATGAAAAGAATTTAGACAATTTCAAGAGAATATTGAGGGAAGACTCGGACCAAAAGTATAGGGATCAAACTTTAAAAAAGAATAATAATGGTAATAACCAATCGAATAATACGTATAGGAATAATAATGGTAATGGAAATAATAATAGAAATAACTATAGAGGCAGATATAATAATAATTATCGTGTTAGAAATAATTATAGAAACCTAAATAATAATAATAATAACTATAGAAATGGAAATAGAAATGGTTTTAATAATAATGGTCAAAATAATAATAATAATAGTAATTCGTCAGAACAAAACCAAAATAATGGAAATACGAATAATGGTAATAATGGTAATAATAACTATAGGGGAAACAATTATAGAGGTAACCCCAATTATAGAGGAAATAATTACAGAGGCAGTGGTAGAAATAATAACCAAAGTAATCCTAAATGTTATAGGTGTGGACAATTTGGCCACATAGCACAGAACTGCGTGAGTAATAATTCTTAAACGAATAATAATGAAAGTACGAATAATAGTCAGGGGAATTATCCACCAAAAACAAATTCAAATTCATCCAATAATAATAAAAAGGAAAATTCAGACCAACAGGTGAAAATGTCCTGTATGGTGAAAAGATTTAATAGTAATGGAGATTGGTTATTAAATGAATTAACTAATGAAAAGAAACTCTCCGACAATAAACACAATAGAGATAAAAACCTATTACATGACCGCAAATTAAGATAAATCGAAAACGTTGCCTTATCTCGAAACATATTAGACGCCACTTCAAATACAATGCAACGTACGAAAGATGATATACGATGCAACGAATGTTATTCTACAATCTTTTTCCTGTTTATATTTAAGATAAAATACGTAACGTACGCTCAATCCATTGAACCCATAGTGGAAAAACCTTTTGTCATATTTTTTTCTCTCGCCTTCTTTTATTTTCATTTAGTCGTATAATATGTTCGTGAATATTTTTTGAATTTTTTTTTCTTTCGACTCGAATTATACGAGCGAAAACTTATATATTATTCGAAATATTTTAAATAATTTTGCATGTTACCATTTTTTATATTTTTATTTTTTTTTAAAATTACATCACATATACCATATAATATTTACGTACACGATAGTGTTCATTATTGCATGCATGTTACCATATTTTTATACTTATTTATTTATTTATTTTTTATTTTTACAAATTTGTTTTTTACCATCTTTTAATTTTTTGAAGCACAGCGCAATAAAATTTTTTTAAGGAACTTAAGTTACCAAAAATAATAAACAGACAATGTCAATATTTTTCGAAATTTTTTATTATGCATATATTTTTTGTACTTGTATTTTTTTTTATGTATTTAATATTTTTTTTCTTCTTTAAATAATAATTATTAATTCATTTTCAGGGAACACGATGAAGAAATTATTCGGTAAAATTTCAGGGGGGTGTTGATACGAAATCCCACCTCATCTCATTCTTCATCATCATCATCACATCATTCTATATATATATATGTCATATGTACAGTCTAGTCACGAAGTGTTTCCCCTACTACTTTCGATAGTATATCGCTGTTGCTTCACCATTTGCTTTTTCATTTGTCAAATATATTTTAGTCGCGAAATAAATGTCTTAAAAGAAGAAAGTCTCAAGTTCTTTCGATCCTCGTTCTGCATACCTCACATCACAATTCAATCTACACTTAACTAAGAAACTTCAACTATATTTCGAGAATAAAACGTATAAATTTAGCCAAATTTTCATAAAATCTTCAACTAAAGTCATGTCATACCCCATCTTATCTCCAAAAAAAGGTTAAGAAAAAGTCAACCCTGCAAGATGTACGGCTTTGGGTAGTCATATACGGCTTTTCAAAGGTTCGTGTACGGCTATCGTACTCTCAAAATCTGGCAACACTGATGTATACATACGTACCTATATAAAGTAATACACAGTGCGCCCAGTTTTGTTCTTGTATTTTCTCTCGCGATTAATTCGTTTTAGATGAAATCTGATAGTGGAAACGAATTTTTCGTTGAAAAGTAGGGGAGAGGTTGTGGCTGAAAATTTTTTTTCGGCCATCGTTAGTTTTTGAAATAAATAACAAATTAAAAAATGGGAAATTTCGCAATAATTTGCAGTTTTTTTATGGCCGATTTGTGAAAAATTACTGGGATATAAAAAATAAATTTTGGTGAAGAACAGCAAATATTCTCCACTTTTTAAATTTTAATAGTACGAACCTCAGCTTTGTAGGTTAAATAACGTATAGCTGAGAAATTTTGAAGTGAGAGAAGAGCAGTTTTTTTTTTTTTAAATTAAAATGTGAATGTTGCAAAAAGTATGGATAAATATACGAAAATTGGGATTGAATTTTATTATACATAGATACTCTAAGTAAGTTTGAACTTTCAAAAGTGGAAATATGAATGTTTTTGAGTGTTTATCAAACGTGTGCTAATATGAACTATGTTGATAGTATAAAATGCTCTCATGGTATTCAATTTCACTTATATGGCTACATTTTGAGTCTAGCTCCCATTTCATATGAATGCTGAACTATATGAAGTCTGCCTGGTAAAACACACAACAAAAGTGGAAGACATTAATTTTCTCTATACCTATCTTATGCAGTGCATTCGGTTTTTGTGTTTGTTCGCGAAAACTTATAATATTTAGAGCATAACTTACAGTTTCGCTTAATTACTCGCCTTATGTTCGGGTACCTATCTTAGCTGAATGAACATAAAGAAGGGATAGTATTATTTATTAGAGCTTCCTTTTGCACTCATTCACTTACTTGTGAATTGTTAGAGTTATTACCTGTTTTGTTTGAAAAATAAATAACAGTATAATTCGTAATTCTGTTATACCGTACCAATCGACTTGTTTTGATGCTGCAGTGTAGAAAACCCTGTTACTTACCACGTCAGACATAGTGGTAATGGAAACGATCCTGGGCCTGTTTAGAAAGGTTACCACGGACGTATTCAGAAACATTACCAAGGAAGGTAAGAGTTCCACAGCACATTACCTCAAATTTACCCTACTCCGTAAACAATTTGAACGAGCATGAGGAGATTTTATTTTAGTATAACGAATTATATGAATTTACTTCTGGGAATTATTTTCCCTTTGTCCAGAGTTGGGGAAAAAACTTACTATCCCCCCCCCCAAAAAAAAAAGACATTTCTGAACAGTTTGCTTGGGAAAAATATTACTCTCCCGAGTACAAAATTCTTTTTGAACACATTGGGTAACAGTTTTCCCTTAACCAGTAACCCTTCTGAACATGGTATAAATTTTGCAAAGAAAATTAATAGCAAAACTGCCATCTGCCATGAGAAGGGAATTTTTGTTTTTATTATTACCTTTATTTGCTCCATTATCTGAGCAATACCCAAACTCCAAAAGGAACTATATAATACTTCGACCATATACATAATGGACTGCGTATACTGATAAAATTAACATTGGCTTATATGGAGACACCATGAAGGCATACATTTCATTCGAAAGTTCCTTTTTTTCAGGATTTATCAAATATCATACTTCAGTTGATTAAATAATTTGGAGGGATTTGCATTTTCATTTTAGGAAATGAAAGTGTTTTTAAAATTAAATAGCGTCATTTATTCCTTTTTAATATTTGTCGGTGAATTCTCCTCAATTCGTCACTGAATCCTAATTAATTTAACAGCGACAAATCGAAGAGAATTCATCTATGAATTCTCTTTGATTCGTCGCTGAATCCTAATTAATTTAAGGGTGACGAATTGAAGAGAATTTGTGGATGAATTCTCTTCAATTTATAGCTGAATCCTAATTAATTTAACGGCAACAATTCAAAAAGAATTTGTAGATGAATTCTCTTTGATTCTTCGCTGAATCCTGATTAATTTAATGGGGAATTGAAGAGAATTTGTAGGTAAATTCTGTGAAAAGTACAGTTTGATAAGGGAAGAAACTTTTGAATGGAATGTACATTTCATTTGGTTGCCCTCAACATTTTATCAGTATGCGCAGTCCATCTAGTATATGGTCAAAGATACAATATGACAATAATTCTTTCTAAATATTGCGGAGACAATTCTAAGATTTGTCAATACCAACACAAAATCACAAAAATTGGACAAAATTAAAATTTTTCCCTCTAAACTTCTAAAATTGATAGTTGATACTTGATAGCGATTGAAACAAGTTTTATGTCAGAAGATAAAATAATTGAGAATATATTTTCTACATTCATACATTGTTTACCTCATTTGTAAATTAAATTATTAAAAAAATATAAAATACTTCACGTTTTCAAGAGAAGTGTAGTTGCCATGTGACCTTGTGTTATCATTCAAAATAAATCTAAAATTTCTGTTTAACAAAGTAATTCAATTCTTTCGGATGTAGATGAGGAATAACAACCACAGAAATTAATTAGAGCTCATGGATGAAGTTGGGTGTATGGTATCAGGTATGGTTTATTATTTATGAATAAAAAACAGCTGTATCTAAGCGTAAAAGGTAGCTTTTTTATAATCAGCTGGTATAAAAGCAGGAATTCAGATAAAGCTACCACTATAGATAGCATAATATGCATGTAAATAGTTTGAGATGGTTTTAATACGCCAATTTCTGCAAAAACAATATCAACAAAGTAGGTTAACAAACTATATTTCTGTCTTATAAACGACATAATTTCTTTAACATTATCAGTAATAGAATAAAGTGGTATTGCTACAATTTTGTATATCATTGAGCAATTCTATAGACCCTTCAACAGGAGTTAAATATTCTTTAACAGTAGTCATCAAATTAGTTGTACCGATACTCCTTCTAAATTATTATAGTATAGTTTAACTGCTTCCTCTTCAGTGATTTTACCAAGATTAAGACTCCTCCAAATATAAGACTCGAAAATTTTATGTGCTAATAAGGACGGATCGAGGACATTGGGAAAATTTTTGATAACAATATCTACAGGACCCCATTTTAATAATACATTTCCTATGTCAAATACAATATTGTTGCGAGTGTAATTCGTTGATTCGAATTTACCTCAACAAATAAGATAATTTCTTTTATATTATCTTTTATTAATATTTCACGTTAATTATTACAAACACTTCGAAATTATACTTAATACTATTTCTTAAGACTAATGAAACCTAATGTTCACAACAACTAGTGTGAACCCTAACTTGTCTACTTGACTGTAGGTTTAGGAATGATCATGTCTTCCAAATGAGGACACGACATCACCTTCGTTTTCATTGTTTTAATCAAATATGGCCGACCAAAAAGGTGGCGTGATACAGAACATCCGCCAAATATGATGACACATTACAGTCAGCATATCTGGTGGTGTCTGATCGTGAGAAGCAATTCGGAATATAGACAGCTATTATTCTAAGAATTAAGAATAATAGTTGTCTATATTTTGTTCGACACGTTTCTGTAGACGAACTGATTTGTCTGCAGAAACGGGACGGAACAAAGGTCCCCGGGCGAAAGAAAGCCCGAAGCTCCTGCTTCGTTAAATTTTGTGTTCCTGAAAGTTTAGATTTCCAATACATAATACGTTCTTATTTTTAATTATATAACAATGTTAATTTTTTTACAATTATCTCTTAATTTTACGTTGCGGAATTGATCATCGCCTAAAATATAAAATTTAGCATTTGAGCATAGAAATTTATTACTGCAAATTGACTTAATTGATAAAATTTTGGCATAATCAAATTTATTATGCTTTTTAATGATAACTTATTATATTTTATTACAAAAAAAAAATCTTAATTTTATGGACCATTAACGGTGTATTGCTCCCAATGCCAAATCGTTTATCTGATTGTGCGCATTGATAGCAACACAGTTTACTTTGAGGTTGACGTAAATTAATATGGCTACCGCAAGAGTTAATAAGCCGCACCAGCCTAATAAGGCTTTATACTTTCTTGAGGGTAAACAATATCGCGGGTAAACAATATTCAGGGTAAATTTGCCTGGTTGTTTTAGTGGGCACACTTTATCGCGGGTAAACAAAACACAGGGTAACATTTATCAGGGCAACATTTCTCCGGGTAATTGATTGTGCGGGTATACAAAACAGAGGGCAACATTTTTTAGGGTAATATTTCTCCGGGTAATCAATTGTGCGGGTAGACAAAAGACAGGGTAACATTTATCAGGACTACATTTCTGAGGGTAATTGATTGTGTGGGTAGACAAAAGACAGGGTAACATTTCTCAGGGCAACATTTCTCAGGGTAATATTTTATCTTACAGGTTGGGCAAAAGTTAAACACTCAAATACTTTGCTTAGTACTATTGTGATTTTTAAGCATGCAGATCACACTACTATTATTCACTAGTCTTGGGGATGTTTTTTGATTATTGATGTGAGGTATGCAGAACGAGGATCGAAAGAACTTGAGACTTTCTTCTTTTAAGACATTTATTTCGCGACTAAAATATATTTCACAAACGAAAAAGTAAATGGCGAAGCAACAGCGATATACGATCGAAAGTAGTAGGGGAAACACTTCGTGACTAGAGTGTACATATGACATATATATAGAATGATATGATGATGATGATGAAGAATGAGATGAGGTGGGATTTCGTATCAACAATTATACTTTACAAAAAGACTCGAAAATTTTATGTGCTAATAAGGACGGATCGAGGACATTGGGAAAATTTTTGATAACAATATCTACAGGACCCCATTTTAATAATACATTTCCTATGTCAAATACAATATTGTTGCGAGTGTAATTCGTTGATTCGAATTTACCTCAACAAATAAGATAATTTCTTTTATATTATCTTTTATTAATATTTCACGTTAATTATTACAAACACTTCGAAATTATACTTAATACTATTTCTTAAGACTAATGAAACCTAATGTTCACAACAACTAGTGTGAACCCTAACTTGTCTACTTGACTGTAGGTTTAGGAATGATCATGTCTTCCAAATGAGGACACGACATCACCTTCGTTTTCATTGTTTTAATCAAATATGGCCGACCAAAAAGGTGGCGTGATACAGAACATCCGCCAAATATGATGACACATTACAGTCAGCATATCTGGTGGTGTCTGATCGTGAGAAGCAATTCGGAATATAGACAGCTATTATTCTAAGAATTAAGAATAATAGTTGTCTATATTTTGTTCGACACATTTCTGTAGACGAACTGATTTGTCTGCAGAAACGGGACGGAACAAATATTTTTTACCATTTTACATACCAACTCTTTTAATAAATATATTTACTTTAGTGTTAGGTAAATTATTAGGTACCCTATTTCATGATGACACACTATATAATAAAAAATCAATATTTTTTTGCATGATATAGAAAATTAGTAGACTTTTCTAAATATACTAACGTGGAGCAGTTAAATATTATTAATCATTCTTTTATCTCTAAGCAATATATTTAATATACGTATCAACAAATTATAGCTATAAATTTTAGTAGCAATACTGTGAGTATATCTCGTTAATATCTACATACTGGACAAATACTGTTAATTGATCCAATGAGTTTTAAAATATATCTAGTAAAAGTGGGTTAGACTATGCCATAGAACAAGAATTAGAAAATATAACCTAAAATAATAAAAATAAACTCCAACAATGCTTTTATAAGCTCTCACCTTTGATATGATCTAAAATATCATCCAAACGCACCAAGTCATTCTCAGTACATATTCCCAGAAATTTTCTGTTGTCTGCGGTATTGTCAATACATAAATTTTCCCATGCTTGCCTGTGACATGGCGATTCGATTATGTCTCCTCCCGAAAAATGTATTCTAAAAGACAATAGTGCATCTCTAGTATTAGAACCAAATATACCCTCTTCATCATCTATGATATACAAATTTTTAAGCTTATTTTGAATTTCAGTTACTTGCATACTATCAGTATTATTATGATCATATGATAATAAAATATCTGGTTCATGTTTAAGAATGAGGTCATTTTGTGGATATATGCCAAAATTTCTTATAACTTCTTCGTTATACAGATCTTGTGCCCTTGACAACTCTTTCCAGAAAAAATATGGACTTGGATCTATTTTTCTACCTGAAGACCAATCAGCATGTCCTACAATAAATTGAGGATCTATATTGTACTCATTACATAAATGTTCACATAAGAGTATGTTGGCTTCCTTTTGTGCGTCTGTAAATTTCTCAGTTCCTAAATTAACATTTTCAATACCTATAGACCAATTATTCATATCATTCACTAAACCTGTAATTGGTAAATCTTGATGATACCATTTGGATGCTGCTGATATATTACCTACTCCTGCATGATAAGCTTTATACTGAGGATCAACAAGCTTATATATAGTACCATCTGTATTGATAACGTAATGAGTAGACACTGGTTTTTGATCAATATCCCTACCAGTAAATATTTCTATAGTTTTATCGAAGCTTTCGACAGTATGGTGCTGCACTATATATAGAGGCTTACCGTCATTATGCCTTACACTAAAGTGATTACACTTACCTGGCTGTGGGTTAACAATGACACCAGTTATACTCCTACTGCTATAAGAGAGAGGATATTCATCAGTGTTTCTTAAGTAATCATTGTATATTCTAACCATTTTACTACCCGAACTGTTCTAATTATATTTATTTTATAATTGTAACGAATATATAATTAAACTCAAGATTTATTTTATAATAGATGAAAAATAAAATATACTCATATAACAGCATATAGCATAACTGTAAGTTTAATTATTATAGTAACATAAATGTGCAACTCCACCTAAGATTACTAACTACGTTTGTCATATTAATTTTAATTTTTACTAAATAATTTATTAAGCTGTAGTGTACAATAATTTTGAGCATCAAATACTTGGTTAATGGCTTTGTTTGCTAAGCTTAACATTTCACTTAATTGATCAGACGTAAGCCTTTTTTTCTCAGCCGAAATTTGTATTTCTGTAATTTCAGTTGCATCACCTGTACGACGAAAAACAAAATTAGCACGTACATCAGCATCACTATCTTCTTGATAATCTAAATCTACTAATATCTTATTATTATATATACTACAGGATACAGCTGCAACTTGATACATGATTGGATACTTAATGATGATCTTTTGCCTTACTAACTAATTTACAGCTAAAAACATAGCAATATAACCGCTAGTAATAGATGTGGTACGAGTACCTCCGTCGGCATTAATAACATCGCAATCAATAATAAGTGATTTTTCTTTTAAGCATCTTAAGTCTACACCCATACGCGTTGAACGAGAAATTAACCTCCGTATTTTATGAGTACACCCTGATTTGCCATGTATTCCCTCTCTTCTACTTCGAGGTAATGATGATCCTGGTAGCATGTTATATTCAGCTGTTACCCATCCTTTACCGGTTTTTCTTAGAAACGCAGTTACACTATCCTCAATATTATAGCTACATAAGACGTGTGTGTTGCCTACTTTTATTAAACACGAACCATTACTATTGATCACTGTATTTGGTTCAATACTAATTTTACGTATATCTTCATCTTTTCTATGATATGTTCTCATATCTTTATGTTAGCCTATGTATTATTCTTCACTTGAAAAATTGAATATAAAATTATATTTATTATACATAATCCTCTTTAACAAGAATAAATTTTAGAGAGATCAAAAAAACAAGTATCAGTAGGGATAAAAATATGGTTAACAATCGCGAATCTGAAGAGGAAAAAACAGTACCACAAGCTGCCGAAAATAGTGATCAAGATATAAATATACAAAGTATAGATAATACACTAAATCCTCAGGAACAAATATCACGAGCTGCAGTAGAAGATCTAGTTAAACTTAAGAATAACGAAATAGTTGAGCAACGTGACCGTCTACAACGAGCTATGGCGGATAATAATACTATAAAACGATATGAACGACAAATACAAGAAGCAAGAGAATATTCTATATTTAACTTTGCTAGAGACATTAACAGTACTAGACGATTTTAATTTAGCATTAGTGAATATGCGGCAACAGATAACTAGTGAAACAAACGAATATAGCGAGAAGATTCGGAACATGGTTACTGGTGTTGAAATGACCCAGAAGAAGCTAGTCTCTGTACTTAAGCAGTACAACATAAAAGTAGTACCACAAATTAGAGATAATTTTGATTATCATATGCATCATGCACTATCGCGAGTTAAGGATAAAAATTATTCTAAAGGTAATATAGTAAATGTAATGCAATCAGGATACCAGCTGAAGGAACGCTTACTGAGGCCAGCAATAGTAGTAGTAGCAGAATAATATAATAAAATGTAATGGTATCATAAGGCAAAATATACATGTATCTTGCAACTAATGCTATTTAACTATTCTTTATTTTAAACAATAATATTGGTGCAGAAACAAATATAGAAGAATAGGTACCTATCACGATACCAGTAAAGATTAACACCGCAAAGTTACGAATCACAAATCCACTAAATAATATCAATGTCAAAGTTGCTAGTAAAGTAGTAAATACAGTTAATTATGTATGAGCTAAAGTTTCATGAATACTAATATCAATAATATGTCCCATATTTTTATTACGAACTTGCCCCACTTGACATTTGAGCAGGTGAATCTTGTATAGCGCTATTGAGATCATTCTGCATGTTATATTCACTTATATCTCTTTCGTTAAAATGAACTGATCTTTTATGACGGACTTCAGTATATGAATCACTATAAGGTCTAGATATACTGTCATCATCAGCTTTAATTACACACTTTATAAAATTAATAATATTAATTGGAAGGAAAGAGTCTCTTAATACTCTATCTAGATCTGTTGTATAAGTTGTATTATAACTTTGTAATACAATGTTATCTAATAATATATCATTATAATTATGAAAAATAGTTAAGTTCTTCAGTTTTGAAAATAGTGACTAATTGAACGTACATTCACTAATGAAAATTAACATATCTTCTAATGATTCAAAACCTAATATCCTATGTATATCACTCACATTTAATATTTCATTATACAATGAATAAGCACATCTTAAATCTCTGACCTGTATTGAAGTATTATTCATGAATATACTGAAGTTATATATGTCGCAAGCGTGTAATAGTTTGATTGCGATTGTATCTGCAGTATTATTGAAAGTATATATCCGGATCTGATCATAATCTGTAAAATCAAAATGTAAAACATAAGGGCTATACTGAACATCAACAAAATGGTTTTTGATTGTTACAGATACCTTTGCCCGATATATAAGGTTAGAAAGTTCGGTCGGAGGACCACTAGGATACTTAGATGATGACCACCGTTTATCTGTAGTAGATAATATCAAATCATTATATTTTTGTATTACAGTTATGTTTCCTGGA
The DNA here is from genome assembly GCA_011428145.1 of Ericerus pela. Taxonomy (NCBI): domain Eukaryota; kingdom Metazoa; phylum Arthropoda; class Insecta; order Hemiptera; family Coccidae; genus Ericerus; species Ericerus pela. The sequence goes on from WOFM01000399.1 coordinate 415,525, forward strand.
TGAATATTGTTAATGCAGAGAACACCTAACTTTTGTTCAGTGTCTCATACAGGAGTTAATGCACCATTCTTTATCTTATGGTTGAACATAATGGTAGTATCTTTAACAAAATTCATATGACGTACGTCAAGACTACTATTACTATCAATGTCATCTAAATTATTAGTAATATCATCAGTTTTTGATGTCTTTAAGTTATCAAGAGTAGTTTCTAATTTTCTTAACAATGCATCAAAATTAGTAGGATTATCATAATCAAATTTTAAGGGAAATAATGAAATGTAATTGTGAGTATCAATACCACCATCATTATAGAGAAACATTTTCACCTCGCGGTTACCACAATGAAAATCTTCAATCTAATTAATCTGTTTCAACATTTAGTACCTACCTGTAACGGCATAAAAGAGATCTTATTGTAAGGTTTTAGACCACTTTACATGTTACACAATACACGAAATACTAATACCAGGAAAGTATCAATATCTCTGTAATATTTTAAAATAATTATTTTATTATCCATGAATTGTTGTGGACCTTAACTTTTGAGAGACTATAAAATATTTCAAACAAAGATTGATTAAACACTTCTAATAAAATAATAATTTGTACAACACAAGTACATTAAATAATATTTCAAACACTGATAATACAGTCACAATAATCACAAAATCAAAACTTGTGGAGAAAAACGTGAAAAACCAAATTTTGGAGGGTAAACAACCCCTCCTCAAAAATATAAGTGGTGGGGAGGGTGATTAGTATTTTATTACAGGAAACTCATCTAGCAACCCTATTTGGTTAAGTTTTCGTGCTTCTTTTTTTTTCTTTTATAAGCTTTTATTCTACATACTATGACGATTTTAAAGTATAGGTACCAATTCTACAGCTAACCTTCCGCAACAAAATAAAGAAAATAATATTTATTTCGTATGAAGCTTAAGCCAAAAATGAATAAGTAAAAGCTTATCTTTTAAAAATTTGTTTTTTGTATCATTTTGATGCTGATTTGACTGGACTAATAGTGATTTATGGAAAAACTCTGCTCCTCACAAAAAAAAAAAAAAGGTAAAGCATTATTTATAGATTCTTTAAATTTTGTTTGAAAAATTTTTCGCTCGAATGAAAATTAAAGGATATAAACGTGAAAAACCACTTTGCTACACCATTTTAACACCCCTGGGATCTTGCCGAAGTACTTCGCATTGAGACTTTTAAGTAGTTGTTGAGGCTGGTGAAGCCAACATATACCAAAAATCAGATTTCTTCCAATTATTTCCTTTTTAAATCCTAATTTGTCTGGACTACTTAGAAAAATTATAATGTTACGATATTGGAAACTTGTTGATTTTCATATTGTGAATTGGCACGTTTGAAAAATGACAATAAAATTTAATTTTTAATTGAAGAACAAAGCTGCAACTGAGTATGCAACTTCTTTAACACATATAATATGTAGGTAGTGTGTTGGTGGTGTACTGTACTGTCTTGCATTGCATCATCAATCACCATCAGAAATTTTGAGTTTTTACATTCATTGCGCACACTCATACTTCTTACTTTTCATGTTAGCCTATCTTATCAAATTTTCTTACTCTGTAATTGGATCTTGAATTTCTACGAGTACTGTAGATAACACATCGTAAAATTGTGATCTCATTTCGTAATACATTAGTGCGTGTCTTTTGCTCCGATGATTTATTCTTTAATATAAAATATCAAACATTCGGATTCAAGTTCTAATAAATTTCATTAAATGGAATAAAAACGAACAAGAAGTTTTTGTTGTCGGTTACATTTTGACTTCCATTTTGGGATTTTCTATTCACTTTCAACCCCAATTCAATGAAAATTTTCAGTATTGTCATTACTATGAAAATGATTTATTTATTATAATCAGTTTAAATTTTCCAGATTCTAGTCAAAATGACTTCTAACATTGATGAAATCAAGAAAAAATTTGTTCTTCCATCAAGATTTCAAAACCCAGGAGAAAGTATTTGGTAAGAAGCTTCTTACAAGTCATTTCATTTTTGATATAATTTTTTTAAATGTTCTATTCAATGAGTAGGTACATACGGCTAGATTGCTATGACTAGAATCATCGGGGAACTGTTGGTTGGAAGATATTGATGAGTGAGGAATGTGTAAGCGTGAGGAAACTTGTTAATCATCTATGGATCATATGATCATTGTTTAGTCTTGTCGGCAGTCAATATTCCCACTAGTAGACAAAGGTTTTGAGTTGAGAAATTTGATACCGGCAGGATTCATACCCCTTTTGGGCGCGATGCAGATTCGTAAAATTCTTACCACTGCACCAAGAAGCTCTCCCTTCTTACAAGTTACTATCAAATTTTGATGTATGATTGTTTCGTTAGAGTATGATTGTCCTTTCTCATCATTACATCCCAATAATTAATTGAAAATATTTCAGGAATATAACGACTGCTCTGGGCTTGAAGTATAGGTGTACCGACTTGGCTCAAGGTTTTCCTAATTTTATGTTGTCCAATTATGTTTTGGGTATTCTCGAAGAAGTACAAAAAACTGGTGGATATGAGTTACAACAATATACTCGCGATGCTGTAAGTATTTCCATCTAGTATTTTGCATACTTGAAATATTTTTCATCTTGAACCTCAATTTTAATCTTGTTTTCTGAAACATATGAGAAATACTGACTTGCTCAGACCTTCTCAGGGTGCTCAACTTTTGTTTGTCAACCTGTAAATATGGACAGAACTTGATAAAATAAGAAAAAAATCCATTTACAAAAAGTTGTATTCTCCTAAATTGAAGCTGTTACTGCGTTTCAAATATTAAAAAATCACTATTTTCCAACCTAATTCTTTTTGAAATGGAAACCAACTTTTTTGGTGCTGGAAACCAAATCTAACGGAAACAGCAAAACTTTTTAGTGGAAACAGGATTGGAAACAATGAACCAATATTACTGTCCAGACTAAAAACTGAAACATAATGGAAACTGAATGATGAATCGTTTCAGTTTCCATTTCTCACTTGAATAATTTTTAATCTGCTAGAAAAAATTAGAAAAAATACTCTGTGAAAAAATATCGAGATTTCTTGGAAAATATCAAAACAGTATTGATATATCAGTATTTTGACAGGATTAAAGATCTCTGGAATACTGAAGCACCCTCCTCCTCAATGATTATAGAGCTACCAGATGTGCTGATTTTTTTAGGTTTTTCCAATGTAATTCGAATCAAACAACAAGTTTCACAATGGAATAAATCTGTACATCTAGTAGCTCTGCGCTGAAACAAATTTCCTTCCAGACAAAAACTTATGCTTTTGCAGGGTGTAGGTTGTTAGTGGCGACCTGCAGATTTGGAAAATGATAATGCTGCTGGATGACTACCCTGCTGCCAATAGAAGGTAGTAGGATGATGCATCTGTATGTTCACAACACTACGTCCACATTCCTCCAAGTGCTGCGGCTATAATGTAACATGACAGTAGCAGAGGGCAGAGCTAGTTAGATTGCTGTTAGTCGTAAACTAACCAAACCTACTCTGACTTATGTTGTCATGCCTCAACACCAGTTGTGCAATGGTGTGTGAACATAATGCATAAGTTGTTTGGTCACTCACATCGGTGTCACCAATTTTGTAGGTTGCCGATGGGTAATAAAACTAGAAACCTACAGGTTGGAAAATGGCAATGCTACCACAGGATAAAATCTAGTAGAATGATTCGCCTATATGTTTATGTCCCAACACAGTGTTTTCTTGCTAATTATTACTTCTGCCTCTTGTATACAATTTTTCTTTTTGGAAAAATCTCTGGGGGGGTTAAATGTCTGTTCCGAGGGAGCTAAGCCCCCACTCCCCTTAAATCCGCCTATGCTGGTGCCGATGCAGTGCTGAAATGTATGAAACTTCAAATAAAGGCGATAACGATATCGAACATTGATGTGTAAAATATCATTGAGAACATATTTTCTTTCTTACTTTGACTGTTTATAACTATATGGAATGAACATAGTAATAAGAACGTGAAGGCAAAATATTTAAAAGTATCATTGGAAGAATAAGGTCCCGCCGATGTTGCTTTTTATTGACGATTTTTTTCATCCGTTATGCTTGAAAGATCGATAACAGTGGAGAAATAAAGTAATTTTAACCAAAATGAAACATTTTTCATATTCAATTAATGGAAAAGTTGCCGAACTTTTCGTAATAAAAATCACCTTCCGTCAATGATACTTATTATATTGCCTTCAACCGCACTGTACCGCCACTATGATTAAGCTCAGTCCATATAGTTATATGTATATAGTCAAAGCTTTCCCATTAGCTTTTGAGTTTCGATTTATTACACAATGAAAAGCTTCAATATAAGCAGAAAAATGTGCCTTATCTTCCAAAAAAAAGGGTAATTTCTTTATCCAGAAAGCTTAGTTGGCTTATAATGCATATCGTAAAAAGTGTATTTGCTTTCATTTTTGAGTAAACCTAGAAGTAGCGTAAATATAAATTATTCACTTTTATTTCTAGGGTCATTTAAGATTAGTGAAGATTGTTGCCTTGTTGTATTCGAAAATTATGAACAGGAATTTAGATCCTATGACCGAAGTCTTAATCACTTGTGGTGCGTACGAATCTTTGTATTGTGCAATTAGTGGTAACGTTGAGCCAGGTGATGAAGTAATCATAATTGAACCCGCGTTCGATTGTTACGAACCGATGACTATTGTAGCCGGTGGTATCGTCAGATTTATACCTTTAAGAAAAGTAAGATTGCTCTTGATGCAAATATGAATTTTTGCTCATCCACAACTTACCGGTTTCCGTGTTATATGTTCAAGTTATGTAGCCCAGAAGAGGAATCTGGCACATCTGCAGATTGGTCTCTTGATGAACAAGAATTGAGAGGAATATTTAATGAGAAAACGAAAATTATCGTCTTGAATTCGCCAATGAACCCTATTGGGAAAGTATTCAGCCGTAAGGAATTGGAGTTAATTGCAGAATTGTGTATCAAGTATGATGCTATCTGTGTATCTGATGAAGTCTATGAGTGGCATGTATTTGAACCTGCAAAACATATTAAAATCGGTGAGTATAGTCGGTATCGTTTTTTCTTCATACTCGGAAACTTTTTTTGATGAGCGAGGTAGTGAAGAGTGACCGAAAGAGAAAAAGTTTTGCGATTTGTCCACTTAAAACATTAGAAAAGAAGAAGGGAAAAAAAGGTCAAATTATCAAAATCCAGAATGCAAAATTATTTTATTAATTTTTAGAAGATATTTTGGTTAGTACTAGTTAAAACGCTGGGGAAATTTTTTCCCTTGTCCGTTGTTCCCCTATTGAACTCATCTACGTTTGTAACCATTCTTAAATCAGAATGGTATAACTTGCTCTATTATTCTGCTTTTAGCAACATTGCCCGGAATGTGGGAGCGCACAGTGACAATTTCATCTGCAGGAAAAGCATTGTGCACCACTGGTTGGAAATGTGGTTGGTCAATTGGTCCGGAAAATCTCTTGGAAAATTCTCGAGTAGTGCACAAAGAGAATGTTCGAACGTACATAACACCCATTCAAGTAGGCTGTAGAATATGTTCTTATCTTCGTACCAAATCATTTGGTCGAATGCCATTTTTTCAGACTATGAATTTGAAAATCTATTCATATTAATGGTTTGAAATGAGTTTTCTTGATTCCTTAAATCATGGGGGACTGAAATTTCTCATTTTTTCCCTTCTATTTTGAAAAATTAGCTTGCTGCACGTTCCCAGTGGGGCCAGTATTGCTTGGTTAACTTGCTAAAAGTTGCCAGTCTCCTTCCTATATATTGGGGAATGCCTGTGCTTTTCCTCTCCCTTCTTTTTCCCTACCTTTCTCATTTTTCCCCCTTCGTCACTGTTCCTCTTTTTCGAAATATTTGTTGACCTCTCCTTCTTTTTCTCCCTATCACGCTCTCTTACCTTCTGTTTCTGTCTGTCTCCTGAAAAAGTACATTGTCTGTCTCTATATTGCTTTCTCCATCGCCTTGAGAGAAAAATTAGAATGTTGTCCAGATGCGCAAAGTTATCAGGATACTCTGGAATTACAAAAGTCAATTTTTTTCCAAAAAAATTATTGATATGAATTAGAAATATGGACGCGAGATATTACGTCTTTATTAAGGTTTTTTTTTTTCCTTTTATTTTCCAACTATTTCCAGTTCGAATGATGTTACTTTCTTGATGTGTTCAAGTGCACGAATATGTGAACAGAGATGATTTATTTGAGTGAAAATATTTTTTGGTGTGCCAAAGAAAGTTCTTTGTCATTCGGTATTTCAGCCCTAATGACTGATATATAATAAGTATTAGGGACGAGTGGAGAATTTTTATCACTTATTCAGGAGTCTAACCCTATCACATTCAAGAATTCTTACGTTTATTCGATATTATTTCATTCTTATAGAATACACTACCCAATGCGTATTATCTCTTGATTTTATCTTTTTTTGGGAGCTCCTTGTGTGAAGAACGAAGTGACGTATAAGGGTGAAATTTTGAGGACCTAATGATATCACTGAGGACTACATGTTCCGAAAAGGAAAAAAAAGTTTATAAGGTCGGGAGTGAAAAATCAAAAACATTACCATGAAGGGAGCTACAGATTTGCTCAATAGCTTAAAACCTCTCTTGGAACAACACCAGTAAGTCCTAAAAATTTCAGATTGATCTGTTGAGTGCTTCTGAATTGATGACATTACCAAAACATGTACAATCAAACTTTTCCATAAATTTCTTCGATTGTTATGTCCCTGATTGGAGACTTTTCATTATAGGCCCACGTTGGTACATAATACTATTTTGTTATTTTCCCTTACTTCATGTCTGTCAACTATGATATACCCGTTTTTATTCCTCATTGTTCTGATCGTCTTCATTTCATTTCTTCTTTTTTTTTCTAGGAGGCGATAGCACGATGCCTTGAGAGTGAAATAGAATTACTGAAAACCGATAAAAGTTTATTCAGACAAGCGGCGGTAACCATGACCAAGAAGAGAGATTACTTTGTCAAATTATTGCGAGATGCTGGATTTGAACCTATTGTTCCGGAAGGGAGTTATTTTTTGGTAGCAGACTGGTCTAAAATGGGTACGTATGTATGTACTCGGATTTACGCTGAAATTAAATTATTGGAGGAAGGTTGTTTCTCGATTTTTATACATATATTATGTTGCCCGTCGCATAAAAAAATTAAATTGTTGATCACTCATTATAAATGATGTTTTTAATTGAAGGCGAAAAACTCGATCTTTCTGGAGAACCTGGTGATCATCAAGATTACAAATTAATGTATTGGCTGGTAAAAAATACGAGTTTACTGACCATACCAGGGTCCGCATTTTATTCACCAAAAAATAAATTTATTGGGGAAAAATTTATGAGGTTTTGTTTGTTTAAGGTTAGTTCTTTTTTCTTATTCTAATTTCTTCTCGACATTTTCAATATTTTGTTGTAATATAATTTGCCAAGATTTATTTGGTGCGGTACTTATTCATTTTTTGCTTAATTTTTAGACCGATGAATTACTTGATGCAGCTAGCGTATGCATGAAAAAAATTAGAACATTACAGCGAAAAAATTTACAATAATTGTTGTACATTCAACAAACAGAAAAATATATGACGAATGAGAAAAGTATAGTGGAACAAAAATAATCGACGCGAAGTGAGATCAAGAATCGTCCTAGTTTCAAGCTATTAATAATAGCAAGTTTCAAATTTTCCCAGTTACCAAAGGAGAACACTGTGTGATGAGCAGTTTTGTAGTCTGCCTTTCTCTTTGTTCGATATTGATGGCTGGCTTTCTGGAAAGTTACAAAAGCTGTCTTTTTTTTTTTTTCGTTGAATTAAAGTTGCCATTTTGTGATATGTACTTACCCATTTCTTTTCATATATAAATTTTAGAATCCAATTTGGTGAATTTAAAAACTGCACCTAGATGGAATTTGAATACAATTCTTTTTAATAAAAATCTATGTTAATAATCTTGAGAGAATAAATATGTCGACACGATGATTGACTGACCCAAAGTCATTCCCATTGAATATTTAAGCATATGATTCGGTTCATCTAATGTTCCAAATTTACGTACTACGTCGAACGTCTTAAGCGTACAACACGAACAATTGTAGTTGATCAAAAGGTTTATGTGTACAAAATGAGCGTTTTACTCTTATAAGTTAATTAATTATCAAAAAATGCTTCATAATGTGCATACGACAATACGTGGAATACTCTACCACACATGATGAACCAAAGAAATGCCTGTCGGACTGTATGTTAGGTGAGCTTTCCTCGTAAGTTGTAAACGAGTTCTCTTATATTTTTACATGTCATTACCAAATATGCTCTATGAACGAATATGTGAATGTTAAGTCCAAGCCAAAATGTATTAGAAAATTATGCACATAAAATGGGCTTAATCCTGTCTAATACAGTATTCTGGGTGGGACATTTGAATTATTCTGAATGAACTTTCAGTACCTTTTTGAACATAAACGAGTTATGATCTGATTCAAGTAAGAAAAAAATAAGGAATTGTTCGTGAGAAAATTTCGTATAGTTTCAATCATGATGGAATAAAGTTTCTATTCGACTCTGAAGAATTGAAAATATTTAAATATAATTTAATATTTTAGTAAGTAAATTATTTAAATTATTAATTTGTTCCTAGCTCCAATGTGATTTTTTTCATTGAAATGCCACAAAGAGAGATAAACATCAAGGATGAAGGGAAAAAGAAGGAAATATACATTACTTATGGGATATTTGTGGAAACAAAATCTAAAAATGTACATAATCCGTCACATCAAAAGGACCTGGAAACCTGATAATTCTACGTAGTATTCGACCAAAAACATTTCTTCATTATTCTGCCAATATCACAAACATTTACATTCATTTCACAATCATATTTCAATATACTTACGGAAGAAACATCCATTTTTGCCTCAAAAGCCAGCAAGTAAAATACAGTACAATTTCATCAGTATCTTTTCAATGATTTGGATAAGGTAAGAGTCAAAGGGTGAGATTCATTTTCAGCTACCGAAAAAAGATCGCACATAGAGTCATAGTTTTACAAGGTTGAATTTTTCTTTTTTGAGGAGAGGAGCTACAGGAAGACAGAACTCAAAGTTCCCCACAACCACACTACTGCTTGTTAACTGTTATTTAATTTTTTTATTTTTTCACTCTTAAATTTTTTTTTTCAATATCCACTATTTAAAAGAAAACAACGGAATGAGAAATGTGTAAAATAAGTATAATATTTCATATTCACATACCTACAATCTTGAATATTTGTTTAAGTAATTACAACTGAATTAAAATTTTTTCTGGTTGGTAAAATCTCAAATACAATTGGAAGAGCTTGCTCTTCTGTTCTTCGTTTGCAGCACCTATAGAGACTTCTCATCTTACGAGTAGGTGTACTCAAATTGAATGCGACAATAAAGATTGCCTTGAAACAACTTTCGTTGATAGCTCATTACCTCGTAATTCATTCTCTTTTCGCTGAGCTCTAACAATATTTACAATATATCACAAGAATTATTAATGGTGCATTCAGAGAGACATGATTCCTATTTGTTTGCGGTAAAATACTGTTATTGGTTCAATTTTACGTTGTAACTCCAGAAAGTTGTGAGCATATATTTAGAGCGTTTGATGATAGTACTGATGGTGTCAGTTTTTTGAGAGAAAACATTTTGTGACTCGAATTTCATTTAGGAATTTGAAGATATTACCATTCACACGAGTTTATATGTTCTCATCGCCGTGTTATGTTACTCTCAACTTGATTGTTTGAGTGAAGTCCCCTCAAATTTTAACAGACGATCTTACAAAGTTGGAAATGAGTTCAAATATTCTACTTGCTCACAGGTTTTTGTTTTTTTTCCTACGAATGTCTTCTGCTTATTTCAACGCTTTCTTTTTTAACTTTCCTTTACCATTTTGCAGATCAATGCAGCATTGGGAGATTCTAAAAATACCCAGCTATTGTACTGAATTTTGATTTTATGAAAGATTGAAAATGGTTTTTTTATTTTCTGAAAAATATTCGAAGAAACAATTTGTCCAACTTCATCATACCTCATACCTCAATAGATTGTAATTGAACTTTGAATTCGATCAGAAATCTTCTCAAGACCAACTAGAATGATTCGTTAAATAAAGTTTCACGAAGAATTCTCTTTTTAATTTTCGACAAAATAATACAGTAAATATTACAAAAAAAAAAAAAAATGAAAAAAATTAATGATGAAAAAATTTATGAAAATATCAATTATTCAGAGGTAGCTAGGCAATGATCAGATTTCAATGAAACACTATTGAACAATTTATCTTTGATTGTCTGTGCCATCAAACCATGCAATACTTCAATAGTTGTTTTGTTACTATCTTTAGTAGCTTTCGATAACTTATCTTCGATTCTTTTTTCATGCAAATCACCACCCAAAACATACCGACTCACTTGCGATTCAGATTGTTCCAATTTTTCAGAAAGATCGCAGATTTGACCGGTTAAGTAATCATCATTCGTGATCAAACTTGAGGAACTGAGTGTATTAACCCAATATTTATTCCAAAGCGAATCCAATAATTTTCGATCTAAGGCTGATTTAAAATATGTGATTTCCAGGGAATAATATTGTTTACAATGAACGCCGAAATCTTCGATTTTATTCAATGGGATTGTTTGATATTCTGATGGTTCCTCATTTGGAGGTTTATATCCCTGTAAAAGTTAGAATCCAAAAATTATGCAATTTCAATGAAGGATAAATGAGACGCAAAATAAGAAATAGCGTTGTATTACTTTAGGATAGGTTCTAAAGGCACCAATGCAAACTTTTCCAGCAGATATAGTTCGAACAGGATCAATAACAATAGCTACGAAAGGTTCTTGAAAGTTTTGATTAAGCATTTGAGTTGATACGTCGATACCAGATAACCAACAACCATAGCCAGGATGACTGTGATACCAACCGATAGCATTTTCTAGTCGACCAACCTTCAAAGAGAAATATTTCAATAAACGATTTCTATGCTACACCCATAGGTAAAAAAGAAACAAAAGTTGACTCACTTGTTTCGCAGATTCTATGTAAGCAGTCATATATTCGTATGCTTGGGCTTGAGCATTCACCCGAGTTTCAGTTCCTTCGACCGGCAGCGCGAATGTTTCCATGACAATCATTGTATTTCCGTCAACTTTACCCAACAGTAGACCCATAACTTCCAAGTTTCCACCAGAACGAGCATGCATAACCATTTTCAATAAAGCCAACGCCGATATTTTAATATCTTTGAAGAAGTGAGGACTATGGAGAGATATTTTAAGTTGAAACGAATAAAAACAAAATTACGAAAAGAGTAAGCGACACAACTAACGAATACGAAATAACATACTCTTTTTCCCATGGTTTGGCCCGTAAGATGTCTTGTTGTTGTTTTTTATCATATTTGAAAATTTCATCCACTGAACTAATATGTTCGACATTGTTACTAAATTCCCACGTTTTCTGGGCTACGTTCGTTTGACTAGTACTTGCCATTTTTGTCAGATAAAGGTAGACGCTGAAACTTCCTTCAAATAAATGCAGTATGAAAAAAAAATTAAGGAAATGTGCATATGAATTGCACGAAGACGTTCAATTATCTTGATCATACAACAGAAAAGGTTAATTAGATTTTAAAATCCTGAAAAAGTAAAACGGAGGAGCTATTTGATCCAACAACGGATAAGATAATCAACTAACACAATCTAATATTTTAAATAACTCACGATGACGAACATGTAATACGTCAAAAGTTAGTTACTTATCATTTATTACTTGTTATATTGTTATTAAAAATATGATAAATAATATTTCAGAGTGGAATTGCCGTGAATTGCATCGCTCTTTTTCTTTATGTATACTATACTATAATCTTAGTGTAGATTGGTAAGTGGTAACTGATAAGAAAATTATGTACATGAGCCTTCGAGGATATATATATGATGGAGACGACACATGGGCAGTTTCGGTACTTGTGTCTCGCCATAAATTCCTTTCTAGGACCTATCATGTGATTTGGGTTTGTGTGTTATGTTTCTGTGTATTTGGTTGTGTCTGTGTGGGTGCATGTCCTGGTTAACGTAATTTTCGTAGTTTACGTTTGTTTCAGTTCTTTACTTTTTTTTTTAACTCTAATAAAAATAAAACAAGCGTCACATAATTGAGTTGGAAAAATTTATTCCAGTATATAGTGCGAACGTAAATTTTCTTGTTAAAATAATTTTTCATGGATCCGCTTTTGTATTCTCAGAATTTTTTTAGACAGTTGTTGACTGGTTTTGATTTTTTACATAGTGATGTGAGGCGTACAAAGCAAGGATCGAAAGAACTTGAGACTTTCTACTTTAATGACATTTTATTAGTGACTAAAATATGTTTCACAAACAAAATATGAAATGGCGAAGCAACAGCGTTATCGAATCGAAAGTAGTAGGGGAAGCACTTTGTGATGAGAGTGTGATGTGAGGCGTACACTGGCGTCTAACATGTTTTATGATAAGGCAACTTTTTCGATTTATCTTAATTGTGGTCATGTAATGGGTTTTAATCTTTATTGTGTTTATTGTTGGTGGATTTTCTTTCATCATTCTTGTGGGAATATTTCGTGTATTTCTCTCACGCTTGTTTGAAAATGTATAGGGTTTTTATTGTGCAAATTGTAGGGTTTATTCTTGCTCGATTTTAATGCTGTTTTCTTTGTTGCAATTTTCGAGAAATCGAGTATCTATCTCTTGCAAGAATTTTCTAGTAAAATGGTTTTGTTAAGTATTATTTTTTGCAATAATTGAAGGTTAATTTTTCAGCAATTATTTTCATGTTACGACTTATATTTGGACTTGGGACGACTTGTACTTTGAAGGGAAAAATTTTGAACATATTATTACTTTGAAATAAACAAATTATTATTATATTATGTATATATATTAGTGTCGTTTAATATTTTGACAATTATATTCTCAAATTTTGAACGATCCAAAGATTTGGTCAAAACATCAGCCAATTGATTCTCAGAGCTCACAGTTCTAAAAAATATTATTTTTTCTTCTAATGCCTCTAATATCGAGTAACATTTAATCATTAGGGCTCTCGATTTTTTCTGACTACCCCCTGAACATATTTTTTGTGTCGAAATATTGTCTTCCATTACATCCACCATCAATTTGTCTCCAAAAATTTCATAATTCATATACTGTATTACTTTTATAGTATCAAGGGTGTCGAAAACTGCAATTATCTCTGCTGCAGTACTCGATGATGCGTGAATAGTTTGCTTAGAGCAATTCCACTCCACCAAGTCTCCATAAGCAAATAACATAAATCCAGTTATTAACTTTCCCTTTTTGAGATTATTTAGATCTATGTTTGTTTCATCAACTTGGGGTACATCTGAGGCATCAATATAAGCTTGTATACCATCCCCTTCCAATTTATATATTATATTATAATTTTTTGTTGTATTAACATATTTAAAAATTCTTTTTACGTAATTTTTGAGTGTATCATTGGAATTATATTGAAAATGGGAGAAAAAATTGACTGGGAACAATATGTCCGGCCTTGTGAGTCTTGCCAAATATAATAGCCCTCCTATTATTGACCTATATTCCGTATCGTCTCTTCCATTTTCTATTTTATCTATTTTTAAGCCCGTTTCCATGGGTGTATTAGTATTTTTTAATTCTGAAATTCCAAATTTCTTTAGCATTTTGTCTATATGTTTATATTGTGAGAGTATTATGGTATTATTTTTGATATTTCTTACTATTTCTAGACCTACAAAGAATCTTGGATTATTAATTATGGTGATTGTGAAGTCTTTCTGCAATTCTTCATTTATTTTAGTAATGGATAATTGTGAGTTCGATGCAATTAATCGAAGATATTCGAAGAGGCTGAATGGAGTTATTAGCGCTGTTTTTTCGATATGGTTTTTAGCCATAGGTATCTGGTGGAAAGCCTAATTAATATCAATTTTGGTAAATAGATCTTTTCCTTTCATGTTTATATTAAAATCCATGATATTAGGAACTGGATATCTATCTGGTTTTGTTTGAGCATTTAGGCGTCTGTAGTCACCTACTACTCGCCATTTTCCACCTGGCTTAGGGATGATATGAATGGGTGAGCTCCATGAGCTATTTGAGGGTCTACAAACTCCTTCTTTTACCATTCTATCAAATGCATCCTTAGCCACTTTTAATCTATCTGGAGCTAAGCGTCTTGCTTTTGCTACACAGGGTTGTCCTACAGTTTCTATTATATGAACTGTGTCATGTTTATATGTAGGATTTGGATTAAAAGTTGGTTCGGTGATACCAGGAAAATCTGTCAATATATTGACGAATTTATCATTTGATTGCATGCATGCATTAATTATATTAATTATTTGATAATTTTTAGTTTTTCCTTTTATGTGTTCACCGGTTGTGGAATCTATTAATTGTTTATTTTTAAGATCAATCAATAGTCCATAATAGACTAAGAAATCTGCTCCTAATATAGGGTATTTGACATCAGCTATGGTGAAAGTCCATTTCATTGGTTTGTTAAAACCTATATTTACTTTGCATTTTTTGATTCCATATGCAGGGAAACTATGGTTATCTACTGCATTTAATTGGGATTTCGGAGTGTTATTCTTATGCTTGATCTTGGCTGGCAGTATGCTTATATCTGCGCCTGAGTCGGCAAGAAATTCTCTCTTTTTTGACCTGTCCTGTATGAACAGGCGGCAAGAGTAGTTATCCGAGAGGTTGGTTGCCACTGATATGACCCCTCTCTTTAGTTTGACTTATTGGGAGATTTTTGGTTGTCTCTAACCTTGTCCAATTCCGTGAGCAATTCCTTTTTCTTTTGCTCATCTTTGATCATCCTTTTGGCATAAAATCAGCAGGTGATTTTACAAGTCCTGGCATTTTCTCCCCATTTATTATGGTGGAAGCAATAGTCTTCATGCCAATTCGGATTTTTGTATTTGGGTCTAGATTTAGACCTTGGTGGTGTTCTGCCAGGGCTGTTTTTTCTGCTGTTATTTCTGCGGTCACGAGATCTTGAGTCTCATTCTCGCCAATTTCGGTTTTTAGAACGGCTATTGCGATTTCCACTGCTATTGGTATTTTTATTTTCCATTTTCAAAGCAGCAATTTCGGCTCTGAGTTCCGCTATTTCGGATTTTTCTGCTGAGATGGCACTGATTACAGTTTTACCTGTGTATTCCAGTGCCTGTTCAGCAGCTTTGGCCAAATTTATTAATGCCTCATCACTGGTAGCTTTTGTAAGATTTAGAGCTCCAAGTGATTGCACAACTGATGTAGGTAGTTGTTGGTAAAATCGGTCAGCTATTACTAAGGGTGATACATGGTTATCACCTTTTTTCATTAGTTTTGCCATGAATACTGTGGGCTTGTCGTCTCCGATGGACATGCCTCTCATCAGTTCTCAAATTTCCTCTCGAGCGGTTATGCCAAATGCAGTTCTTATTTTATTCTGGAACCAACTATACGAATCTTCTGCTTCGTCAGGACATTCCATGATGTCTGGACAAGCTTTTATGATTTGTGCGGGCATATTTCCACACAATTGTCTGTATCTGTGCTCTCGAGGAATCTCCTCGAGTTGGAAACAGCCGGTCAGTTGAATGAACCAAGTTTCTACATCCTTTGGGAGAAACTCTGGTAGTTGGATCCATTTTTTGAGTGTATTTTTGGCTTCTTCGACTTTCTTTTTGTTGTATTCCGATATTGCCTTGGCTACAATCTCCTTCATATATTGATCAAACAGCTCTTTTTCTATCTGAGCCTGTTTCTCAGCCAGTAACCTACGTTCTTTTTCCTCTGGATTTTCAGTCGAAGTTCCAGGCATTTTAGTTTCGTCGTTTTTCAGCATTATTTTTCAAATTAATTTTCCGTTTCTTAATTTTTGGAAATCCAGCTTAGCCGAATTTGTAGCAGAAATTGTTCTAGGACTATTTCCTATCTAGCAGATGTATATGCCTGTTCTACCAAGAATTTGTTGACCTGTCCAGTTTATGGGGCAACGTTTATTTGGTATAGGGGGTAAATTTCCCACTCCGTGGTCGACTAATAGTCACCTAAGTTACACCAGCTATTTCTAGCCAATGAAAAAGTCGCGTCCAAGCCGCACTTATCAGCAGAGCGATTTCTCGCTTGTCGAGTGTTTTCACGACTGAACCACTGTAGCAACGTCAAGGTCACCACTGTGGCTTGTTTGGTGTAGGTAGATGCTACCTACACGGGGTTCATGGAACCTAAGGAGGAAGACAGTGGTTTACGTGCGGGGTGACCGAATTGTTTCTCGGTACCGGTAGCCAGCCGGTTTAAGTTGCCTTACCGTACACTAAGCATACTTCCTAACTGGGGCAATCGTCCAAAAGCGATGCGGTACCATATACGGACCGCAGCACGTATACTGTCAGTGAGTATGTAAATATTACATACTCACTTGCCTCCGTTTACTGCCTCAATGGTAAACACTGAAACGCATCGTCTGTATGAGTGCATACAGACGATGTAATTTGTTTAATGTGCAATGCACAATTAGTATGGGTTGCGGACTTTGGTCTGCAACCCGTCTGTCGACGCAGGGCCGAGCCCTGAGGAGGCAAAGAGGGAAACGTCCCCACAGTGTGCATTTAATAGCATTTATTCGTTGACGAATTTCCTTCGATTTGTCGACAAATTTGGTTTAATTCAACGGCATTATTTCATCAACAAATCTTAACAGAATGCGATGATAAATTTGCTGTGATTCGTTTACGAATTCATGGTAATTCAACGGCATTACTTCGTCGATGAATCGAAGGGAATTCGATGATAGTACAAAGATCATCCAATAAGAATCTTAAACTTAAACTAATAAAATCTAAAAGAATCTGAACCTGAAACGAAATAACACTGTTTACTTTTTCAGTTAAATCAAATCTTTACCAGTTGTTGTTGTTTGGTGGCATTTTTTATCAGTTTTATCAACTGAATGTGAATCGTCTTAGTGGTTTGTATTTTTAATTATATTTGCATTTATCTGTAACTTGATAAATTATTTGTTTTTTTATCTTGCTACCAATCATAATCATTTCACTATGTCTTCAAAATTAGTTTACTCACGTAACCTTTTTGTGGAATTCTCTGCCTATTCAGACTAGCAGAAAACTCACTATTCCAAAATGACAAATTATTTCATCCGTTGCCCGTGCCTCCATTGCATCAGTTTTGTTATGTTTCATTCTTTAGTTGATCAGGTAATGTGAATTGTTATATTTTATAAAAATGTTTACCATTGATGTAGAGGGTGTATAATGTATCTTGTACTACCACTCACAATCCTCTCAATCGACTCAAACGTTATCATTTTTGATACAGAGGTTTTCAAATATCAATCTCTGTAACTTTTAGCATCTAATTCAACCGATTATTTCCGCTTATCTGTATATTGTATGCATTTATTTGTAAACATTAAGAGGTCTATCATCTTATTCTCAATTACATATCTATATACTTTCTCTAATTTTTTGTACCAAATATGTCACATCTTCTTGCATGTCTGGTCATCTTTCATAGTGAACAGTCATGCATATCAGTATTAACATTTACAATTTCATGAATTATGTTTATGTTGTTCAAATTTCAGAATATATTTTTCTATTTATTTTCTTTGTATATGTTGTTTTAGGTTTGATGGGAAAGTATTCGAAGAAATTCTGGTTTTAATTTGTCCTGAACCACTTAAACGGGTTTTCTTTTCTATTTCTTCCTCCTTTTTTTGTTTCCTTGTAATTCTATGTTTTGTTGTCTTTAATCTCTTTCACATTCTGTACCTCCACATTTTACTCTTCTTAGTTGCCATATAATTTTGTTACTTTTTATCAACATTTCCGTCTCTCCCGCTATATCAGGTCATTAAAATACTTCAGGTTATTGAAAGCATTAGTTTATGTCGTCGATTTGGATGCTGTCAAAAATTTCGCTTACCATCAATATGAAGTCTGTGGCTGGTGAGTTTGTATTATTTTGTCTCTGTTAAAAAATGTTTAAATCTGGTTTTTTAATTATATAATTGTGCTCTTATTCAGTTTTTCTTTTAGTGTAACGTTGAATTTTTGGGTCAGTTGCATCACATTCAAAGTTTTGACAAATTTCTGCGCTAGTAACCAATGATTCGAAGCGCTAATATTTTGTAAGTTTCATGGTTAATCTTTTGTAATGTCGCATTGTTTATATGGTTATAAAATTGCATTATTTATTGTTTACTTCTCTTGACTGAGACTTTCATTCATATTTTTCAGTTGCTTAGACTTTGGCTGCTTTCAACTTGATTATGTAAACTCTACAACCACATTTTATATTCATGTAAGTGCTTATTCTTCAGCTTACTTAATTTTTTCTCTTTTAAAAATTAATTCAAAAATTTCTTGATCCCTATATACACCCTATCCATGAAATACAAAAATCATGTGGCCTCATCTGTGATGAATAATTTGTTGTGAACGAAATTACTCAATATTATTCATTGTTTTTATTTAATATTTTTATCATTTAATTTCCCTCCTTCAAATTGTTCTGGTTATTTAAAAAAAAATTATTTCCTTTTCATTGCATCGAGTTCGATTAAAGTGAAAATTGGAACCAAATATGATCAGAAGAACATTCATCTATTCCACTGATGATTCCACAGAAAAACATTCCACAATAATTTAATACAATATACTAATTACAAATTAATAGTATCATTAACTTAATTCACGACTAATAGTATGCGAAAGATATAGTATCTTTGCCTTCGACTCATTATTTATCGGTATTTTTTCTAGTATATCCAAAATTCTCATGTAACATAACCTCTGTTTTAAAACAAGATTCATTAAGCTCATAAGTTCTGAATGGGAACATGTCCTACAGGTGAAGCTGGAGGTCACAGGGGACTGGATAATGCTATATGATGATTCAGTTTACATGTCGCACGAACAGACTGATTAACTATCATTAAAAAAAGAAAATATAGTTGGTTTATACTGGAATTACTTTTTTCTAAAATTAATATTGAGATTTAGAGAAAGTTGAAATCTGAATAATTTTTCTGATAGAATTGCAACCATTAGTTTTACAGAGATATTAATGTATGTTTGCTGAAGAGTTTTTAAAATTTCACTGAAATCAAATGTGTAATTCTCGATATATTGCTTGAATGGCTCAAGTATGTTGATCAAATCTATCAGTAAATTGAATTTCAAAATATAATAGTATTTAAGCAATATCTTGAGAACTAATCATTCAATTTCATTGAAATTTTCACAGAATCTTCAGAAAATATACATTAATTTCTCAGCAAAATTTCAGCTCTTTGCAACCAAGGTTTGAACATAATTGCGCTCGATATTAATATCTATGTCCATTCATTGTAAAAAATAATCTATGTAGTTTTACTGAGTAATTTTTATGAAAAAGTTATAATTACCACAGAGTTGGTTCTATTGAAAATTATAGTTTATATTTTACTTGTCTTATTTGAAAAATTCTTGTTAGTCTTTAGTTCAGTAAGTACCTTTTTAAATTATTAAAGGAATTATCAGTTATCATAACAATATTGAAATATTCACGATAGCATTTTTTTATTTCTTATTAATTGATGAATTTAGCAATTCAACTGAACAATTTTATCAAAGTATTCATCATTGCACTTTATATTTCTCACAATTCTTCATGTTTCACAGGCTACCTTTGAAAAACTGGAAAATGGATTATGTGAAGTTAACCACATCACCAAGCTCTTAAAATGAAACTTTTACAACTTTTGCATAAGTGTATAACCTGCATTGCCTACTAACAAACTATCACCCACTTGGTTAGCTTCAAATTTTCTTCTTATACTCGAATGTTTAATAATCACAGTGGAGTCGTGAGAGCAAGCTGGCCAACAGCAAACTACATTTTCAATTTTTAATTCTGAATCATAAATTGCCATGACATCAAACTAAAAAATTACTTTCCAATATGATAAACTTCAGCATCATTTTCCTGGGAGACCAAATTTTGGTCAGAGTACCAGAAACTACATTAACACATTTAGGTAATTTTGTAATATTGAAAAAATCTTACACAGTTTGAGAATCTCATCGTTATTACCCTGAAAATTAACAAATTTTGGCCTTAGCATAGCTACATGTCGCGACACAAGACAAATTATTCTACTACCAGTTGATTTATGTATTCCCGCAGTCACTTCAAGTAATAACCAACGATGCAGATGCGTAATATCATAGGGTGAATAACACCTTCAGCTCCAGTGAAACAACATTATTCCTATGGCACAAAAATTCATGAAGGGATAAAAATAATTAATATTGATATAATATTACGTAGGGGTTTGCTGTAATCTGATTGATTTTCTTCAAAATAAGTAAGAATTGATTCATTTCATTCTTTCATTATTCAGCAATTCGAATGACTTTCTACTGTAAATTATATAAAACAAAAGATAGTTTGGATATTTTCCTTCAGGTAAACACAATGAGTAAGGTGCTACCATTTAAATTTCATTGCTTGTATTCCAATTAAATTAATATTTTTGTAAATTTGAAAATCAAACAAAACAAAAATAATGTATGATGAAATACAAACCAATTCATTGGTAAGGATATGGAATTCCTTATTTTATCAACAAGAAAATGTACAGAGGGTTTAAATAATCAAAAACGATTAATAAATGTATCATCTCACCATTTATCAGAATGATCAGGTCGGGTTTGAATAATTTTACGTGTTTGTGAAAAGGCCATAAGAAGTGCAGACTCCGTGAAGTCTTCGTCATCAGTTAAATTATCGTCTTCATCGATCAAGTTCAAGTCCTAGTCCTTAACTATCTGGAATTATAGTACTATTAATTTAGATTCAATTTACAGAAAAAATGAATCAATTTAATTTGGAAAATATACCAGCTATTTGCAAGATTTTGAAGTATCATTGTATAGGTATGAAACAAACTTACTTTTAGTAAAAAATAGTCCATGATTCAATCAAGTTAATTTTTTGTTCATCACCATATGAAAACGAAAGTTAATTAAATTACCAGAGGAGAAAACAATATGAATCTACTTCCACACTTTCCATACAAATCTAGACAAGAACTCTGAAAACTTTATATTCAAGCAGTAATTATTATTGATATTTGATGATGATAATTGATAACATCCAGAATTTAAGAACTAGCGAAGAAAAATACAATAACCAAATTTAATCTAACACTGAGTTAACCCATCAATGTTGGGAATTTACTTAACTCTGTTTTAAACCCCAGTTAAACTTCCATAAAACATATTTTTCAACTCAACTTACTGATAACAAGTTGACTGGAACTGTACTGTAAGTCGTGCAATGATTTGTCCCTGATGATCCATTCAGCAACTGCTCTACTAATACCTCTGGCTCCTTGTAGAGGATTGCCATTTATTCCAACAGTAAAAAAATAATTATGTACCTTGAAAAATAGATTTTGAGAATGAGTAAAAATTAATTAGTAAGATATTGGGTTAAAAATGCGATAGCAGATTCTCAAATATGAACCTTCGTTGTTATGCCAATAATCCACTTTATAGTGTAAATGTATCTTGAGAGGTGGTCAGTGTCGGACTTATAGTTTTAAGTAGTACTGGAATTCGATTGTTTGCTTGATCCCAAAGAGGCACTACAAAAATTGAAAGGGATAAAATTATCTTTCATGCTACGGATGGTTATTATAATCGAACATTTATATTCTCAATATTGTTGATAGCAAAGACCTGATTTCTGAAAGAACAAAATTTAAATATGTTTCATTTGTTTCTAGAATCAGATTTGCTTTAATTCCTGTGCGTTAAACAGCATTAATTCATGGGCATTTAACGATATTGATTTTTCGATGAATCGAAAGGAATTTGTCGACAAATCAACCTTTAAGTGCTTACAAATTGAAGGAAATTTGGATACGTTTAACTGCATTAATTTATGTGCATTTAACAGCCTCAATTCATCGACAAATTCCCTTTGATTTGTTAACAAATTGATGCCATTAAATGCACATAGATCGAAGAGAATTGGTTCCTGTCAATTTAGTGGGATTAAGTTATCAACAAATCTAGAAGAATGTGAGGATGAATTCCCATTGATCTGTCGACAAATCAAAGGGAATTTGTTCTTGCCTTCTCTTAAGATTTGTAGACAAATTAACACAGTTGAATTAACACAAATTCACCGATGAATCGAAGCAAATTTGTCCATGTTCATTTAATGGCAATTCTATATGGTAAATGACGTTCACTTTTGTTTCATTGACTAATCTTTATTTTAGTCAATTTTGAAAACACCAAAGGTGAAAATATTGAAAACAAATCAGAGAACAATAATTTTTTTAACAGACATCACCTTATCACCTTAAAGCAGCAAGTGCACCATTTGGTAGTATTAACAAAAATTGTAATTTTCATCTGAACCTCACCTCAATACAAGGGCACAGATTTTCAAGTAGCTGGAACAGAGGCATACATACAATAAATAAACTCACTCGGTAATTTCTCAATAGAGATTTCCTATACAAAATCTGTTCCATTCATCTTCTTCGTTTATTGCAGGACCAGCCAAAGTAACTATCAATTGTTCTTTAAACTAACAAATACAATATACATTTGAGTTAGAAAATGACCAAAATTGACAAAAGGTCACAATTAACTTACCATTTTTTCCTGGTTGACTATAGATTTTTTCGAATTAAAATTGGGAAATAATTTATAGTTTAATGATAAGGACTCGAAAAAAATTTCTGAGTACTTGAACAGTATAGAAAAAAAAAGTAAAGAATGGAAACATATGTAAACTATGAAAATTACGTTAACCAAGACATGCACCCACACAGACACAAACCAAATACACAGAAACATGGCACATAAACACAAATCACATGACTGATCCTAGAAACAAATTTATTGCGAGACACTAGTAGTTTCAGTGTCCAACCTACAGAAAGCGCGTCTACAAACATGTGTACTTCCATCTAAATATCTGATTAGAGGAAAATCTCACTACATGCATTTGTGTATAAACACTGGCGTACGAAGTACCTCACTTTTAGACCTATTTTCAATTTTGATTGGTTGAAGTGTAGAGTCTGAGATACTTCGTACGCCAGTATGCGGCATCTAGTGTCTGGACACCCAACCCTATGTTAAAACTGTTCCATGTCATCTTCATCATATACATATCTTCGAAGACATGAACCAAGTTCTAAAAGGTTTGTTTTATTTGTCACATGGTGTCGAAGCCAATCGAACTATTCCGCTCTTGTAAGATAAATGCACCAATTGAAAAGCGGTATTGACACAAAAGTAGTGGAAAGCTTCCCTTGGTGTCATTCCGGTGCCATTATATTTAGCAAATAAAACAAAGCTTAAAATTAGAAACTTTTTTGAACGGAATTGTGAATCAGATTCGATTTGATTTTGAGGTGCTATTCTGTAAATGTAAGAATGTAAGTTAGTTGAACAAACTACAGAGTACACGGAGTACCCCAAAATCTGTAATACAAATTTGATTCTGATTCATAAAATTCGTTCTTCTAACAATAAAACATTCATAGATGAACCTTGGGGAGTTGAGGTTCCCTTACCTAAGGGTCCATTTAAAACCTGCATTTCTCAGCGATATTTCTCAACAAAATTAATTTTTTTCATAGCTTTGTTATAGTTTATCTCAAGGAAGCTACGTTTCTCACTATTCTTCTTTATATTTAGAAGAGAAATTAATTACGAACAACTAACTCAGTTCTAAATGAAAATTGACTTGATTTAACTCATAAATAAAACTTGAACACTGTAATAATAGAAAACTAATTTATTGTAAAAACGAAACATATTAATGTAGTATCACCATATTGAATACAACAAAGTTGAGTAAGCGTCACTTCTTGACCAGAAAAACAGAAAGTGATAGAAAGACACAGATAAAAACGACGAGAACTTGACTGTGGGAAATCTTGATTGCAGTAGTACCAACTACTGACATCTAACATTCTCAGCTAAACTATTTTTTTTACAGCTTTACGTCAGTTTAAAAATAGGCCCAAGGTAAGTGAACCTCAAGTGTCGTCTATGAATACCGGCCTAAAGATTTTAAACGATTAACCTCGAACCTTGATGATTAAAATATTAATGACGATCAATTGGCGCCTATTATGAATTTATGAAATGAGTTATGATTTATGAAAAAATTCAAAAATTTGTGTTTTTATTCATTTCTTGATAGTTAATACATAATTACTTTGATGTTGATTGAACCTGTAAGTTAGCACTGAAAAAAGCGTTTTATTAAACTAAAATAAATTTTAATTATTAATATTAATTAACATTACATGACTTTTAACTTTTCTGTTGGTCTGCTCAAAATATTTCGCTACAAATTTATACACATGTATTTTATCTGGGCTGAAAACACGGAAGAAACTCTTGTCATATTTTTAGAATAATACTCCTGTTTTATTTATTTTGAATTGGTAGTAAGGTACGTAATAAATATGCGTATGTGTAGTCAAAAATTTAATAAAGTCCTAATCCTTATTTTAAACGAATTACTTTGAATATAATTTTTTATCGTCAATCATAACGATTTCAGAATAAGGCAGAATAACTGAAAAATAAATACAATATAAAATATCAACGACCTATCTGTACCGAATAAAATTGAAGTCAAAACAAGATATATACATATGTTGCTGGAGTCTGCGCCATACAGATGAAAAAATATATCGATTTTGTGAGGGTGTTACTGTAAGTAAAATTTGCTGAACATTAGCCCCTCCTTTGTAAAGCTAATACTCGAGTAAATTATGAACGAATTTGGTAAAATGAAATGTTTTTTGCGTTGCCTAAAGTTTTCACTCAAAAAATGAGGTTTGTATTTGTAATCAGCCATCGCTTGAAACCTATCTAATCGAACCGAAAAACCATATTCCGTTCGCATATACTTACATGCAACGAAAACGTTAACGTTATCATATAATTTTCTACTATATGCTTGCTATTATTTACACTTTTGGCTTCCAAAATCTGTAAAACAGTTTATAATAATATTTTATACTTTCAATAATTCAACGCTTGCTTTGGCGGTACATAGATTTGATAATATTATTCGGTAGAAAAATTCACAAATATAATTATGACTTGCTATGTCTAAACTTTTACGAATGCAGCAATATGTTTCGAATCGATTAAGGATGAACTATCGCCAATTATATTCTATCAACGCTTCAACAGTTTTTAATTTTCAAATTCTTCTACAGGTCTAAATCTATGAGACTAGATTATTTCCTACTCATAGATGGAGCCTAGACGTTAAATAAACTGTTCGTAACTTGTTATTGCTGATAAAGCTTCAAATTTCTTCTCATACGGTATGCTTATTATTGTCTGTAGATTCTACCAAAAAGTATTACATAAACGTTGACGAAATGGCTACCAGACAATCTTGTAATATCAAAAGAAAATGTTAAAATGATAGAGGAAGTTGAAATTATTTCGTTGTTGGAGGTAAGAAACACTTTCTGTTTGTATGTGTTAAAATGTTAGTTTTTTATCTCCGAGAAATCTATAATGTGTTCTCCTTTAATTGCAGATTAAGCGATATTTTGTTATTTCCTGTTTTCCGTTGATAAGTCGTAGAACTTTCATTGCATTTAAAAATGGTAAGTACTTACCTACAATTTCGCGTCTGCTAGACTAACGGGGTTGGTACGTAATTAGAACCCACCTGATAGAGTAACAAAATATCTATGTAAAAAAGATATTCTACGTTTTTTATTTTTTATATGCATATAAATCAAGTTGCATAGCATGTCTTTGGTAGGAGTAATTTTAGAATATTAGGTATTGATAGCTGAATTTCAGTGGTTGGTATAGTTCTCGACGCGACGCGTGAAAAATGTGATATTAACATATGGCCTAGATAAAATATCGAAGAAGCTGCAAAAGTTTTAAATTTTAATAATGCATTTTTTAGATAAGATTCTGAAAATAACTTCCTTAGTTCTTTTAGCATGGAATATAAGCCATGTAAATATTGACATAACACTTTTTACTCGTCCAAGGTATAATAATAGCTTCATTCTTTGTGGTAAAAAGTGCTACATTCAAGTTTTAGGCTCTCAATAGATTTTGTCAAGACTGAAAATTCAGTTCAGTCGTTATAAGATTTTAGAAAAGAGCTTGTTATCAAAAAGTGATAAAAATTCGACATTTTTATCCATTAGGAACGGAGCTATTGGCGTATTTAACCCTCAATTAGAGTTTTGGATTGTTCTTTAGAACTGGTAGAGGAATCACGAATCATTGATTAAATTCGGGATAATATCGTCTGTATAATTAGAAAAAATTATAGAGAAAGTATCTAAGATTTGTGGTTAGTTGATTTGACAACAATAGTTCGAAGAAAAGTACATTCTAATATTTCTATGGTTTTGTCTGTAGGAAAGTTTCAACTCAAATTCTCACGATATAGCCCCTAGCTATGTGCCATGTATCTATACTAATGCGTGTTTGATTATTCGTTTTATTTTCAGTTGCCGAAAATACAATGCTCAAAATCAGTGAATATTTTCCATTCTCAAGAAGCACAATTTTTATATTCGTTATTTTTTATTTTTTAATTGGAATTCAGTATTCTGTATCAGGTAAGCTTTTTTTTTTCTTTCATGTCATCATTTTCTGCGGTTCGAAAATAAGTCCATGTTGGGCTATATGATATGAATTTATAATTTTTATAAACTCTGAAAGTCTAGACATCTCTTCATAAGTGGTGAACTATAACTAAGTTGATAATTTAATGTGTGAGCTACATAAAATAGACTTTCCTCGATAGTCTTGTCTACTCTTCTCACGAATTTATAGCTGTTTTTGCAAAAATCTATTTTCGCGTGACGAAAAAACGTAACACACGATTCACGAAACAGCGCCAAATCACAAAATATGAAACGACAAATCGTGTGTAGCGGCCTTAAGTTGTGTAAAATGTGGTTGGGGAAAATCTTGCGAGGAGGAATTTTCAGAGTACCACCTTGAAAATTTGAAGCAAAATTTCAAAAATTGACCTTGACGTGAAGTGGCGAACATATATTCTTAATAATACTCGAAAACTTTGTATTTAAGTACTTTCTAACCTATATTTTCCTAATAATCGATTAATCGAGGCTACAGAAATTCGAAAATTCACGTTATTGTCTCAAACTAAATACGTGAAAATTTCAAGTCTTCTAATTTTCAATTTTGAGGATTGAAATTTTATACAAGATGTTCCAAGTTTTAAATGTTAAAATTTAATGTGGTTGATTCAACTTGTAATTTGTGAAGAAAAATGTGAATTACTTTTGTAATTTTTCGATCTCAGCTGCTTTTGAGAAATTTCATGTTTTCTGATTATTTTAGATTAGGCTACTTACTTGACTTTGTTCCGGAAATTCTCAAATAACTCCGAAACTGTTAGTCGTCGAACAAATATCCGTCGAATGAAGAAAGAATTAATTTCACTTCAGACTAGTTCACTTGAAACTCAAATTGAGCTAAAAGAAAAATACATTTTAATCATTTAAAAATAAAAATTTGATGTGTCTGATTTTGGTTAAAATTAATATTTTCAGCAAAACTTTTTCTTAGCTAAAAAGTGCTGAATATCAAGTTTCTCTTTAGAATATATTTTCCTGAAACAAGCCCAACAACTTAAAATCAATTTGAGTAACCAAGAGTGATTTGTTGATATAATGATATTGAATGGCTACAGTTGTGACAAACTGAGTTCATCTACTCACTTTTGTTTATAATAAAAAAATTCAATTGTTTCATCCAACCGGCAGCAGTTTCCATTTCGTACCTTTACTCTGTCCTTCGTAAGGATCTGTAAACACAGGTATACTTGTGGGATAGTGGTGATGTAAAACGTAATATTGAGTGAATTTCGTGGACAGTTTGTATGCGGTGTGAAATATCATCACTATGATATCACGTGTTTGCCTGCGTACACAAAGCCTTGTGCCAGGGCTGGGCAAGCACAAAAAGATAAATGAGATGAAACATGTATTTTTTGTTTAAAAATAAAATATGTTTGTGTTAAAAATGAATTTTTTAAAGATAAGCTTTTATCTTTTTTTGGCTTTAGCTTCATGCGAAATAAATATTATTTCGTTGTCGAAGGTTGGCTGCAGTATTGATATATTTTTAAATCACAGTTGTGAGTAGAATAAAAGATTATAAAAAAGTCCCCTTCATCTAACTTCCCACTGTACATTTATGATAAAAGCATAGAGAAATAGCATTTTCCTATTAAAAGAAGCAATTCTCCTTACCATACCTCCTACTTTGGATTTTTAGGTCCTTTATGCCCTCTTAGCAAGGCGTAAAACCATCAACATATTCTCTTAAAAATGTATGTATTGGGTGTGGGAGAGGGAATGGGCACAGGGTTTACGACTGTTGAACTCTCTATGCCAAGTTTTAGGTGACTTAAATGGCGTAAATGGCAATATGACATGTTTGTTTATGTTTTCTGATTTATTGAAAATGTTTTTAAGGTGTTATAAATGGTTTTCTCTACTTGAGGAAACCATTTGTTCTGGCATACAGAATATTATGAAAAATATTTTTTTACGTTGTTTACATTCTTAACGTCGATTATTCCTGAACTGTAGATACATGATTACTACCTACTGATTTCTCAGAAGGGCTCATTTGGGACTATTCAGGTGACTTCATTTTACAATAACCTGATTTTTTTTACATGCAATAACTGGTCTTTTCATCATCATTAAAATTTCAGAGTGGCTCTTTCCTCCACCACCGAGTGTGGTTGGCAATTATTCCTTCAAATGATGGAACGGTGTCAAGACGACATTGTTTCCTCTTGAAAAAAAGTTGGTTCTTTGTGATGGGCAACAAATGAGTAATTGGTACAATTTTGACCCACTCCCGATTCCTCTTTTAACTTCGCCCTTGGTCCGAGGGGAAGAATGTAATTTTTTATTTGCAAGAAGATCAAATAAATGAATTTTAATAATTACAATATGGGTTCTAAAAATTTTATCATCCAACTTGAAGAAATGGTTTAGCAATTTTTCTCGGTGACATAAATCTTCTGGATGTTCAGTTTAATTTCATTTTTTGGAGTTAGAAAAATTGCTCGAGCTTTCGTTTGAAGCTGTATTTCAGTTTTGACACATGGCGAGAATGAATATTACAATATGATAGCTGCGAGGCATTGTTTTATCTCCAATTTAGCTAGTTTCAATCCTGTAAAAATTAAATTAGAGTATTTGATTACACAGATTAAATGTATTTGGATCCTAGGGCTTGTAACAAAATGTTTTTGGTGTTATTTGTTTCTGGAAACCAATAAAGAGCTATATTTGTTGCTGTTTACTGATTATTGGTTAAAAATGTGTCCATTTGGTTATTGGTTGAGATAAAATTCGTGGAAAAACAGATGAAAATCAAATTTTCCTTAGGTCCGATTATCAATAATCAATAATTTTCTACAATATAATTGGTAATTTTTGAAAAAAAAAAAAATTGATAATATCGATATTTAAAAAAAATAAAATAACAACCAGTTCTTTCTTGTTATACGCTTTTATTCTATTCACTCAATTAGTCGAAGTACACCGGATGACCAACTTTAGCGCTGCTTTCACATGTTGCAACACACACACACACACACTCACATACACTTATATCTGTTTTTATAAGTTTTTTTTTCAATTTTTGTTTGTTTCTGTCTCGGAAGAAAAAGTGAGAAATTTTATTTTTTCTTTTGCCATTATTTTCTTCTTCAAATTAAAGCTTATAACCTCAACCAGAACCAGAACAATAACCACTAAAAACCTAAACAAATTGACAACATTGATTTGGGAACTGATAACCAGAACAAAAAAATTTCATTTAATCAATAAGCAACTACCAATTCCCATAAAAAGTTGAAACCATTAACCAAAAAAATAAACAGAAAGAATTGGTTTTTATTGGTTTTCATGAAATATCAATATTATTAATTTTTTTTAAATTACCAATTATTTTCTAGAAAATTATTAATTATAAATAATTTGACCTGGAGAAAATTTGTTTTTTCTGTTTTACGCTGAATGTTATCTCAACCTTTGACTATATACATACTGGACTGCTAATACTGATAAAAATTTGTGTTCAAAACAAACAGGCGTATCCCTGTTCAAAATGTTAGTTCATTATCAAATTTATTAATACTTATTGTCTTTTCCTTTGACTAGGTCTCTTCTTATCATAATTATTGCCTTTAATTACGAATTAAATCGGTAATGTTGTAGTTTTATAAAACTCAGAAGTTCAAAAATTTCAGTTAAATCAATTTAAAATTTGATTTATTGATGCATAAAAATAATATTTTTTGTTGCTGTATGACGAATGTTTTTATCTACTTGCGAAATATTCTTACAAATATGTCTAATTTTAATTTTTACATAGAAATTTGTAATTAATTCGGTTAAAAGCGGATCAGGTACCTGTATGTTTTCAAACAGCAAACCAGTAAACTAACATTTTGAACGGGAATACGGGTGTCTGACTCAACTTCACAGGTTGTTCATTAGACTCTGTGTTATTCTTATCAGTATTAGCAGTCCAGTATGTATATAGTCAAAGATCTTAACCAATAACCAGTAACCACAACCAATAACCAGAAAAGTTGTTTTGGTTAACCAGAACAATAACCAGTACCTAACCATATAATTACATTGTTAATCAATAACTAGTAACTAACAACCAATATAGATTTTTATTGGTTTTCAGTAACCAATAATCCCAAAAACGTTTTGGTTACAAGTCCTACTTCAAATTATGAAGGTTTATTTTTTTAAAACTCGTTTTTAACTTGACTTATTATTTTTCCACTTGGTACTACAGGTACTACAGGTACTTACCACTTGGAGGCTGTTTACAAACTGTCTATAAGCATTAAGCTATGTATATAAAGCAGCTATAAAGCTATATACTTCTTGCTTATCACAACTTTATCATCTATAGGCCATGTCCGGAGGTGTCTATGTAAGTCAATAAGAGCTATAAAGATCATTGGGAATATTGGTGTTTGTGATTTTTACTGTAGATTTTTATATTTATAATAAAAAAATTGCTTCTTATCAACAAACAATTCACTTCTGCGCATGCGTTTGGGTTTCATTTATGTAGAAAACACATAAATACTTCTTTATAGTTATGATTTCTTTATAGTCTTTAAAGATGGTTCGTAAATGGCATTCTGGAAAAAAACATAATGCAGTATGCTACCTACGAATTCATTTCATTCGCTTCCATTTGCATTCCTTATCTCTTCTTGCTCCTTGATACCGATTATCAACTGCAAAAAGTCAACGTAACGTTCCACTTGAGATTTGCGGTGAACCATAGCATCGCCTAACAAAGTGAAAAAGAACCGTTCTATGTCGGCAGGTATTAGCTACCTTAATGGGGACCAGCTTCGACAATTTCGGATCGATCAGCCTCAAACATACGCGCACCATTAGTTTGAACATAAACTTGAATATTCTCTGGTCGACAGTCCGAAATTCCGAATGAGGATCCTTCATTGAGTTGCACTCGAGACCCAAAGCGCATCTGCCGATGACGTTGGTGGCGAATTTCGTCATAATTTCTTGTACGTTCAGACTCGCTACTTTCGATGAATGGTCGCATATGCTCGTCCAGCTCGTCAACGCACTCCTCGATCAGTCCAAACATTTGCTTCAGTTTTTGGCGCACGTGCTTTTCCATCGGCTGCCGCGCAAATTCATCGGATGCGCGTCCAAGGGATCCAAATCCTCATCGACGCGCGCCCCTCGATCGTGAAAACTGCTGAAATTTGTTGTCAACATACGATTCGCCAGCTCCACGTCGCGTATCAGCAGATTTGGCGATCGTAGCGCGTAAATGCCGAAAAACCGTTGCTTGTCGAAGCGTTTATAAAAATCGTCGTAAATATAGAATGAGTGGCGTTCGCCGAGCACAGAGTCTTTAACGTTACCGAAATTTGGAATCGGAATGGCGGACGGAATGTTTTGATCCCTCCAAAATGTTGAGGTCCGAATTACTTTCACGTGGATGGCGTACAATAATAGGACGGATGGTCAGAATGACGAATAATAACCATGCGACCAGCATTTTTGAATTAATTCTTATTTTAGCTGGTCGGCGTCGTCCAGTATTCATTAAGTGGAATTTCTTTTTTAGTCGGGACGATGATGCGAAATTCTTTGTAAAAATATAAAATTACATTTATGTAAATGTTTGATGATAGCAGCATCGTAAGATCTGCAGAAAAGTTAATGCGAATGCTAAAAATTTCCAATTACAAACACTCAGTAGGTGATAAGATATATTGGATCGATATTATTAGCTGATTAGCGTAATTTATTTCAGGTGTCAAGACAAAGACCAACTATATTTTAACGACGCAATTCTTTCGACCTTCTTTGAACTTTAAAGCAACGCACGTTCCAATTGTGGTTATACTCCTTTCTGAAAGAAAATACTAATGGCAATCAGCCAGCTACCAAAAGAGCTGATTCTAAAAAAAAAAAAAAAAAAAAAAAACGTGAAAAGGAGCCATTTTTGCAGCAGCTTGAAAATATGGTATTGTTTGATATGTAGACCCAAAAGCACCACGTTTAAGGTCAATGAAAAATAGCGAAAGATTTGAAAGAGATTTGCGTAAAAGTGAATGTGATTCTTGCAGATGGAACATTTTGTGTTTCTTCCAAATTGTTCTATCAACTTTACACAACACATGGCAGCGTGAATAACAAATATTGTGGGATTGCTACGAGAAGTTATGATATTTTGTTGTTGAATTATGTAAGCATATTTTATGGTCCGCCGTTTATAGGTACAAGAACATTGTATTTTAGATTTCGAAAAGAAACCTCACTTAGCAGTTCAAAACTTGTTCCCAGACTTACAGCAACTGTTGCATTTTTCATTTTGGACTGGCACTATACAAAATGATTCAGTCAACTGGTTTAATCCAGCAATATCAAAATAATTTTTTAAATAATTCCATAGTGTATATTTAAAAAAATTTTAGCATAAAAGTTTTATGTTATAGTAAAGTCTCATAAATTTCTTACCTTCTGTTAGCAAATATGGACTTCATATCTACCAGAAATGGCTCTAATATCCCCTCAAACTGGTTCTTTTGGGTAGTGAAAGTGGCCCTTATGTTTCTATGGGCCTACGCCAATAGCCATTACGTGCCATTGTTTTTGACGAGTGGCCCGTTTCGTGGTCCGTTGGTACCAACCAGCATTCCCATCGAAGCTTCTTAAGCGACACTTTCGCCTCCTCTGGAGATGAATTGCGAAAAATCCAGAAATTGATTTTTAAGAAATAGATAAAAAATATTTTGGAGAAAAACTGTAAACACATTTCTTTAAACGAATTTATAATTTATATTGTGGAAAGGAGAGTGGGAGGGGGTAGTTTCCAAATGACTTGTAGGTACCTCAAGTCTGTACAAAGTTAAATCCAGGAATGTACTGTATAGTGATAATACTACATATCTCCTGAAACTTGTAAATTTTGTCATTAGGATAAAATTATTTCACCTTCATCGTGCAAATGAGCTGCATAACAGCATTACTATATAGTAGACAGCTGTGGGGGCTGAATGATTTTTTTATGTTGTAAATAAATCACTAACAAGTAATGATGGATACCTACGTTTTCATGGCACCAGTTTTGTATTTTATTGTTCTAGCTATGCCCTCTTTTTACCAACCATTCTATTGCATCGTCGCAGTAATACTTTTTAGGTACTTAGCGGAAAATAGGTTTTTAATTGAATTTCCATTTTTGTTTTCGATCATCTTTTTCGGGTTAGTGCCATACAGGTAATCGAGCCACTAATTAAAAGATTTAGTACAAACATTCGCTCATTTTCCAATATGCAATTATATTTTTTGTGTTTTAATAATTTTTTCGCTCTTCTTATACAGTTAAAAGTTAGGTTAAAAACGAGTTTTTAAAAAAATACGCTTTTATTATATAATTTGAAATTAGCTTTGTTTAGAATGGATTTCGCGGTGCAATTCTGTAAATATAAAAACGTAACACTCTTTAATTGCCCTAATATTTACCGAATAGCACCGAATCGCAGCTGATAACAACAAACTCGATAAAAGTGATCCCAGTGGTCTGGTACCGAATTATGTCATATTTCTTTGCAATAAAAGCGTGTAAAAATTAGTACTCCCCTTCAAAAATTTATTCATTTTAATATTATGGGACACACAACAACTTTTGTTCAGTGCTAAATTCTCCAGTATCTACTCAGATATTCATAACGTGTATAGATACCAAAGTCTGACTAATGTTTTTTACTCACAATGAATAACTATTGTCAAGATCACCAGTGAAATTACTTATCCTATTATGAGATATCCCTGATAATCAGTGTCCAGGGTTTATTAAGATCTATGAGCTCTACCCTCCTTCACCGAATGTGAAAATGCCAAAAAAAGTTGATGTCGAATTTCAGTTTTATGTTCCTTCTTCATTTCCCACTTTATTATTCCATTATTACTGTTATAATTTATGTAACATTTTCTAGGACTGGGTGTACCTACTTTTATTTTTAATGCATGCATATTTTTCGTTTTATGTTTGATTACAGAATGTGAATACAAATTTATTAGTAGAATCGGTGGCTCGCAAAATGGTACCTTTACAGCTCCTCGACTGACAAATCCTTTTAATCATTCCTTTATGTGCGTTTATATATTTTTTGCGGGCCCTCATCAAAAAGTTGAAGTCACATTTTTGTCTTTCAATTTACGCGGAACTCCTCCGGAGTAAGTATACTTATTTTCATTGTTTTAAAAATTGGTCACTATCTATTGTGTAGATACATATACATATTTAAGAAGATGAGCAGTTTTCTTGTGCTCGTTTTTATTCTGGAACTACTTGACAAATTTTATTGATACAGGTCTGTACTGAGTTTTTCCATATGGTTGGAAAACCCAATAAAATAGAGATTCTAGTTATATCTTTTTTTATTATTTAAATTCAATCTACACTATACGAAATTATTGTGAACATATCACATTACATTTTACGACTTGTTGATCTATTTCTTACACTTAATAAAAACCTAGCAATGTCCATAAACCTTTAGTGTGGAGACCTAATTTTTCTTCTCGAGAGTAGTCTCTAAATGTATCTTAACTATAGAACTACAATTTTTACGTTAAATTTCAGCCTATAGATATGATTTCATTCTCGTTTTCAGATGTAAACACGAATATCTCGATTTATATGCCGAAGTACAAAATCCGGACACAACCGAATTAATAAATTCTCCATTTGGTGGAAGATATTGTGGTTCAATTCCTCCTCGAGGGAGAATTTCATTGTACAGAACTATCGCCTTTAGCTTCTACACCGATAAAAATGACACAGTGCCAGAAGTCTTTTCTGGCAAATACGCATTCATTAACGATTGTAAGTGCATGAACATAATAGGTATCTTGTAGAAAAAGTTTTTAAGATCACACTAAACGTGATTTGATTTTGGTTGTGGTAATCAGTGTTACCGTAAAAAAGAAAAACAATTTTTTTAAGAATCAATTTTTTTTTCTCAAAATATCTGATTTTTAAAATCGATCTTTTCGAACCAATTTTTCGACAAATCGTTCTTTTTAAAACGAAATTGGTGGGAAATAAAATTGATAATTTTTTTTTTTTTATTCGAATATTGATGTCTAGAAATTAATATTTGAGTATAAAATGCCGTCCAGTATTGACGGAACAAAATAAATTTTTTTGAGAATCGATCTTTTCCCCCTAAAAATCTGATTTTTAAAATCGACCTTTTTATTCTGTTTTTTTGTGTGTAAGTATGATCAATGTTTTAAAATTTTAATGGAATTGATTCAAAAATTGATTTTTTTGTTTTCTGCGGCAACACTGGTGGTAATTTGGAAGAAAAATGTTTCTGCTCATGAAAGGAAAATTTTTGACTGACTGGTTTCAAGAGATCTCTCAGCCTCTTTTTTCTGAAGGCTAAAAAATGCACTTTACGTTTTCAGACTTGTATTTTCTTTCCAGTCAGTAAACGTATTAAGCCAAGATTTTGTGAATCTATAGCTCAAATAGAAATTTTTTTTCAGTGAAGATTCTTCTTCATTTACTGAGAAAATTTACCTATCTTTTATACAGGGTGTCCTAGGAATCGACTGCTAAACTTTGGTATTTGGTAGTAGGTACCTACTGTGATAAAATAAGTTGACAAAAAATGTTATTACAACGTAAATACAGCTTAATTAATATTGGCTTTTTTGAAAAATTTATTAAAACTCAAAACTTTTCAAGCTCTTTCAATATGGAATATGGACCACATGTTTCTATATTTGTTACTTGTCTCATCGAGTACTACGTACGTACCACTGAAGTTTGGAAGTCGATGAAGATGGTCATCAGTTGACTCCTAGGAAAATGTTTTTTGACAATTTTCATCGCTCGGTTCACCTTTTTTAGTCATATTTCCTTCGTGTATTTTTTTCAAATAAATATGTTTTTTTTTTGCCCTAACTTTCTTTAGCTGATTATCAGGTGGGAACTGCAGCACCAAATATACCGTGCACGTTCACCATAAACGCCACTGTAAAACGAAAAGGAGCCATTGTATCGCCAACGTATCCTGGAACATATCCCAAACCTTTGTCCTGTAGTTTTTTATTTTTGGGCAAACCTGGACAGCGTGTTCATCTCGAATTTCGTGATTTCGACCTTTTTTCCGGCGGCCCTCAGTAAGTAATTTCAGCATATAAACAATAAAAATTAGTTTGAGGCCTATCTGTTTTGACAGTATAGCTTATAAGTGTAGATAAGTGTTTTTTGTGTTGAAAAAAATTTTTTTTCATATTTTTTAATTTTAGCGAGTTTTTTTTTTCAATTTGGTATTAAACAACAAGGATAGAGTGCCTACCATGAAAATTTAAATTTTCTCTTGTACTTAAAGTTCCCTGACGTTTTACACCCTTTTATTCGCATCCAGAGTTAATTACACAATTTGTTTTTTAGCTGCCCTTTTGATTCGGTGACCGTGCATGATGGACGTGATAATTCATCCGCTACAATTGGTACTTATTGCGGACAACATAGAAATTTGGTAATCTATTCGAGTAAAGAAAACTTATTCGTAGTATTTGAGGCTATACAACGAACGGCGAATACACAAAATCGAGGATTCAAAGGAATTTTTGAATTTAGCGAAAGTTTTGTGAAATTAGGTGAGTATAAAATTTTGTTGCGTATTATACGTAGGTCTAATAATAATAGCTTCAAAAATAATTAGAAAGTATTATAGGATGTGTCTAATTTATCGCTGCTGTTTATGTATTATTTTAGATTTCATCCAGAAAAATGGCGGCGAACATATTCGCGGAACGGAATGTGATCAAAAAATTTTGAGTAAAAAAGAATCAACGGGATTCGTTTTCAGTCCAAACTATCCGTTTCCGTATATTCCTAAAACCGTATGTCGATATTTCATTTATGGTATGCAGGATACGCAGAATTTAGAAAGAGTACGGCTGGAATTCTCGATGTTCGACATTCCGAAAGGAGAAAAAGCTGAAAAAGAAGAGTAAGTATACTCGTATGTAGTAGGGCTTGTAACTGAAATATTTTTGAAGTTATTGGTTGCTGGGAACCAATAAAAATCCATATTCCTTATTGTTTACTGGTTATTAGTTAAAAATTTACTTATTTTGTTACCGGTTATTGTTCTGGTTAACAGAAATAACTTTTCTTGTTATTGTTTGTGGTTACTGGTTATTGGTTGAGACAAAATTCGTGGTGAAATAGACAAAAAATTTTTATCCAGGTCACATTATCGATAGTAATTCATAATTTTCCTGGAAATAATTGCGGTAATTTTTGAAAAAAAAAAAGTCAATTATATTTATATTTTAGAAAAACCAATAAAAACCTATTCTTTCTGGTTGTTATTCTGGTTAACGGTTTCAGAATTTTGTGGAAATTGGTTAATGATTTTTGGTTAGGTGGATTTTTTTGTTATGGTTTCGGTTCCAAAATTTAAATTATCAATTTGTGTAGGTTTTTAGCGGTTATTGTTCTGGTTATGGTTGTGGTTACAAGCCCCAGTACGTAGGTAATCTGGCTGATTTTATTGAAAATTTGTGTTGCATAATTCATGTGAAACGTATGGATGGTCAGTTTCAGAAAAATTCTCATATTTTTCTATTAAGCATCTTGAACTTACAATAAATAATGCCATCTTGACACGCCGATTCTCTAGTTTCTGTAAAGTGTTATACCTTTATTGGATTATCTTTTATTAGCTCTCTATCAATAAGTTAGTTATGTCAACAGTTGAAAGTTTCATACTGTAGAGTATTCTGTAAGAGATTGATCTCAATACAATTCAACCAAATTCAACCATTTTGTGTCGAGGCTAGTAGGTTATAGACTTAGATTATTTCTTAGCAGTCATGTAGCCACAAATTTTTTAGAAAAAAGTGGAAAGATCAAGATAGGGAAAAAACAGGGAGAATGTTATAGTTTTCGTTGAATTATCATTTTTAATCCTGTAGTTACTAGGTAAACACCCAATAGACAGCAATTTAAGTGACAAAATCATTTATGAAAAATGGAAGACTCCTTTATTTATTTATTTTTAGCAGCAAACCCCGTAAATTAATTTTTTTTTCGGTCAATTACGATTATATTTTATTTCCTTTCTAATGAATGCTTCTATCTGTACATATTGTAGGAAAACGTAATTATTAGCTGCTAACTTGAACCCGAATTAAATTTGTCCTGTTTGATTACAAACCTAAATAATAACCGAAAACTTCCATTAATAATTAATCAAGTGAAATATCAGAAATTGGTATAAGCTTCTCTCTCTAGCCTATCGATATGGAAACATTAGGAACTATAGTTAGTATTAAAAAAACTCTGATAAACTGTAAGTATTGATTGTTTCCATCTAACTTTATTCGATGTTGATACCTATAATAAAAAGTCAGATTCATTGAGATGAAACTTTTAACGAATACCTTCTGATGAGCTACATCACTCACTTATCAGATTCAGTTCATAAGTACCTAATATTTGTGGTATCGTGTTTAACGTTCTTATACCCATCGTGTAAGAAGGCCTTTATCACTGATAGGTGATTAGTTTTATGAATTACGTTTTTTGTGTTATGGTGTATTTTCGTAAATATACATATAATTTTTTTTCGCAAAAAATTTCGAGAAAGCATTATAAGTTACAAAGTTTATGTGTTAAGTAGTGGACATCATGAAGCAGAAACGCTTCCGCTTCTAATGTTGATGCTACCTCCTTTTACTGCCCAATAAAAACAGAACTTCGTAAAATAAAATGTTTGGCATCTTTCAACTCTAAAACAATTGTGTCTGTAAAAAATATGTACACGACATAATTTGTAGAAAATTTTATGAGAAAATTTTTCAATGAATATAAAATTTTCTTTAGGATCGACTCTAAAGCGAGAAAATTATAAAACAACTGTGAAGTATGGTTCAAAACATGTTATGGCTGAGGAGGGAGTATAAAATTGAGGGGTGATAAGTTCTCGATTTTATGTAGTTCGTTCCCTAATATAATAAACCCCAAAAGGCAAAAATCATCCTATCGATCCGGATCGAAATCAGTATGTCCGGAGTATTCAGTGGACGGATTAAGTGGCACCATTAACTTATTATTTTAGTTGTACTCGTAAAACATTCATAATTCATTCATCAGCCCTTCCAAATGGATGCTTATGCTATTTACCTCTTAACTTACTATCTATAAATTAATTTGTTCGCCTAGATGCGGAGATCGTTATTTGAAAATCTATCTGAAAGGTCAAGAACAAACAGATTCATACGATAAATACGATTTTGAAATGTGTGGAGAAAACCAACCAACAGTGATGTTTTCCGATGGTCCAAGATTGGTGATGATTTTTGCCAGTGGTGATTCACAAGGAAGAGGTTTTAAAGCGAAATACTCGTTTGAAACTGGTTGGTGGTTTTCACGTTTCTTCGCCTATATAGGCTCTTCTATTTTAGATTTGAGAAGGCATTTCTATAAGTATTATTATTCTCATTTTTCGTTTATTCTTTTAGATTATCTTGTACCGGGAACTGCTGCACCCGATGGAAAGTGTATGTTTTCATATCGAAGCTCGAGCAGAAAACAAGGAGATTTCAATTCTCCACGATTCCCTGGAAATTATCCGAGCGATATTAATTGCACGTACACATTTATTGCCACACCAAACGAACAAGTGGCAATCATCTTCGATTATTTTAAAGTTAGAGCTGATAATGCTAGTACAGCTATGGCTCAATATGGGTAAATATTCTTACTATCCTGAAAATGTTGTAGTTCTTTCCCCTAATCGAACTTGGATTTTGTTTTCATTCATCAAAAATGGTTTGATTAGTGTTGAGCTGAATAGTAGGTTTGGGTTTTGAACTTTTTACAAAACCAAGACTGATTTCTCAAAATCAAGACTAAACTATGAAAGGCAAGGAGTTAACTGGGCAAGACCTAGATCGAATGCAAAACTTGAATAAATACGAGCTAACCGTTGAATATTTGCAATCTTGCTGTTTCAAATAATTTGAATTTTTTTATGGTTTTTTTTTTTTTTTTTTTTTTTTAAATTATATTTTAGGACATAAATAGCAAGTTCAATTTAGTCATCAATTAACAGTAAGCAAGCACCCTATTGTAAAAGTACATGATAACAGGGTCAAGTATTTTTATCACACCCTTCATTTGATTGGGTTATATCATCCAGAAAATAG
The DNA here is from genome assembly GCA_011428145.1 of Ericerus pela. Taxonomy (NCBI): domain Eukaryota; kingdom Metazoa; phylum Arthropoda; class Insecta; order Hemiptera; family Coccidae; genus Ericerus; species Ericerus pela. The sequence goes on from WOFM01000399.1 coordinate 456,521, forward strand.
AAGAAAAAAATCATAATATTAAAAGGAGGATAAAAAAATTCTGATACATGTCATTAATTTAAAAATAAACAATTCAGAAAAAAGAACTCATCAAGGAAATGAAGAGTAATGTTGAAGAACCTACAAAGAATTTGTAAAACTTTCTTTTTTAGAAAAAAAAAAAAATTAAAACTGCCAGAATGCAAACGTTTAATGTATGAATAACTGAATTGTGTGATGAGCCAGAACAAGAACAATGTTTGTTGTGGTCTTGCATAGTCAAATTGTGGTCTTTGATTTGACTTATTGCTTACGAAATTTTTAAACGTGTGATTAATTTTAGTCTTTTCAATGTTCCTCATAATAAATGAGGGATATGTCATAAAAATACTTCAGTATAAAAATGATATTCATAAAATATACAAATTTAACCGAAAAATTATTGTCATTGAAGCTAAAAAACAGGGTGGTTAAATAAGTTTTTTTTTTTCTCTTTCTTTCAAAATCAAGGTTGTGGGGACTATAGATCTCGTACACACGCCATTCCTTATTGGAGTATTATATTCAACAATATATAAAATACATTGTTTGTTCGTATGCTCTTACTTGCACGCACAGGCAAGTAAGATGCAAAGTTCGGCCAATGACAAAACAATAGATAAAGATTTCGGTAATGTCTCGGACTGGTACACGAACTCATTATGTCATTTCAACACCCAGAATTAACACGATTGGGAACTGCAATAAATAAAGAACAACTAGCAGTTAAAACTTTGAGAAGTGGTCGAACTTTAAGCCAAAGTTCTGACCCAAAAACACCTGTCCTACAAACAGGAGCCAGTGTTTTCGACCAGCAAGGAAGGAAGTAGTTCTGTGGAATACGCTTGTCATCAGAGAGACATAGCAATGGTCCCACCACCAACTGAAAACCCACAACCATCGCAGGGAGTTAGTAGTCAGCCACAGCTGACACCCGAAGTCTTGGCGCAGATTATGCAACTCTTGCAATTGCAGCCAGGGCACAACCCAACTTCTATAGATGGAGGATAGAGATCCCGGAATTTCTGCCCAATGAGGTAGACTTATGGTTGACTCTATTAGAAGGCAGGTTCAAGACCGAGAACATAACTCTGAACCAGCGGTATCTACACATCTGTGCAGGCATGCCCCCACAGATAATCCGCCACATTCCAGACATCATGGAATGCCCTTCGATGGAAGATGACAAATATTCCTGGTTTGTCAAGAAGATCAAAAATGTATTCGGAAAAACAAAAACGAAATTATTGATGATGTGATGGGTGGTATGAAGATGGGGGATGACAAACCCTCAATCTTCATGGCGAAATTGAGGCAGAAGGCAGATAACATAGTAGCCCCTTCTGTCATAGGCAATCAATTTTGCAAACAACTTCCACAAAGTGTTGTGCAATGCCTAGCCGCCGTAGGTTTGACCGTATTAAATACATCTGCAGACTTGGACTTCCTTGCAAAATCCGTAGATAATGCGCTCGAATACACCAGGTCAAAGCCCGTGGTCAGTGCAGTGTCTGCAGAGACTCGAGAACTCGCTCAACTTCGAGCCCAAATAGCTCAGTTGACCAATGAAGTAAAACAGAACAAAAGCCAAGGCTCAACGAAATCCAATAGTAGCTGGCGACAAAGATCTAAAAGTAGAAGCAACAACAACAACAGTGGTAATAGCAGAGAACGACAGTCCCGGTCCAGAGACCGCAGATCTAGTTCCAGTAACAGGGGTCAGAGTTCAACTCCCCCAAGAACATCATCTCCCAAAAACCAGTCTTGAAATTGGGATGATAAAAGTTACTTTTTCTATAACCAGTTTGGCGCAGAGGCCACCAAATGCAACAACAGGTGCAAATGGTGGGGTAAATCCTACAACAAGGAAGCGTCAAACTAGAACGAGGGGCCATCTATGCGGCCAAAGACCCCTCAGAAAAACACTCATGCCGCCTGTTCATAAAGGACAGGACAAATAGGAGATGGTACTTGATAGACTCAGGTGCAGACTTGAGTTTATTGCCAGTAAATAAAAACCAAAAAGTACTTCCTCCAAAATACTATCTCTGTACTGTGAATGGTTAAAACCTTCCAGCTTACAGACTTGAGACCAGCAAAGTTGACATCGGACTTAAGGAAAATATGACGTGGTCCTTCACAGTTGCTGATGTTCCAAACCCGATCCTGGATGCAGATTTTCTTGCACATTATGGCCTGATCATTGACCTCAAAAACGGCAAACTGATCAATAGTGAAACTAAAAATTGTGTGGATGGCAAAACGCATGCTTACAGACTGGACACAAACATATCCAGTTGTACAAAAGTTGACGGACAACTCTTACAGATCCTGTCTGACTATCCTGGAGTCACTCAACCATCAATTCGCAGGCATCCTACATAAAAACACTATAGGGTTCATTACATTAAAACAAAAGGACAGCCTCGCCATGCTAGAGCACGAAGGTTACTGCCTGACAAACTCAAAGCGGCACGGGAGTACTTTCATTGCATCATTGAGGAGGGCATATGTCGCCCCTCAAAAAGCTCATGGAGCTCCCCTATCCACATGACCAAAAAAGCAAGTGGAGAGTGGCGAATTGTTGGACACTACAGGGCCTTAAATGCCATAACAGTTCCTGATCGCTACCCAGTCCCCAATATAATGGACTTCAACGCGAACATGAAGGGTAAAACGATGTTCACCAAAATTGACATCAACTGGGCATTCCACCAAATTCCTATGCCTACCAGGACGTACCAAAGACAGCGGTTATAACCCCCTTTGGACTATTCGAATACCTTCGAATGCCGTTTGGACTTCGCAACTCAGCACAAACTTTCCAGAGATTTATCAATGGACTGTTTAGGGAATTGCCATTTGCATATGCATACTTGGATGATATCTGCATTTGCTCTGAAGGTGGTGAGCAACAGCACGAGGAGAATGTAAGAGCCATCGTACAGCATATACAAGCTGCCAGGCTTACTATCAACGTAGGTAAAAGCTTATATGCATCATGTCTCATGATACAAAGAGATGGGTAGAAGTACTTCCTACCATCCTCTTAGGCCTTCGATCTGCCCTACAAATGGATACAGGTCACTCTACAGCGCAACTAGCATTTGGCGAAGAGCTACACCTTCCAGGGGACTTCTTCACACAATTGAAGGAAGTTAGCCCCAAAATCATGGTACAGAATATAAGAAATGATGCCAACAATTTTCTTGAACAGGCAGCTCGCCATGGCCAGCCCAAGATTTACGTCTCAAAACACTTTGCCAATACTTCACACGTATTTGTTAGAGACGAAAAAATGAGATCTGCGCTGGAGAAACCATACGCCAGTCCTTACAAAGTAGTATCACGAGATGAGAAAAACTGTGATACTCATTGCAGGCGAACCTCGAACAATTTCAATCGACAGATTGAAGCCTGCATATATGGTAAGTGACGATAAAAGAATAAAAAGGTTGCAGAGGGAGAACATAGAAAATATACAGACAGATTCACCAATAAACACACAGGAATCCGTCGAAAAATGTGAAATAAATAATTCACAACAGAAAACATTAAAAAAGTCTGTAAGATTTTCGGACGATGTTACCACTAAAACATTCGATCCGGAGGCCCCCATAAGCCCACAAAAAAGAGGCAGGCCCCTAGGCAGTAAAAAACGCAAAAATTCCCATCCTTCTCGCATGTCTGAGAGGTTAATGCGAAGAAAATAAAATTTCCTACCGAAAAATTAATATCCGCTACGTAAGTTGAAACCCGCTAAAAAATATGCGACAAAAATCGGAACTCCGTGAGACAAAAGAAGCTCCGGAGATAAGCAAACAAGGAATGCCAACAAAAAGAAAAAGACAGGAATAAACAAATCCACGTGCGATACGGAAATAAACATCGCAACGTGCGTTTACCGTTAAATACAAAGATAATCTCAACGTCGTGATGTCACAAACGGAGATTCCTTTGTAATAAAATTTGAATAAAATATTCTATGAGTTTATTTCAGGCATAACTTTGCTTAAACCGATCAGAACTTAACCGGAAAACTTGCATACTGCTGAGAATTTTAAGCACTATCCCCTCTACATGCTGATAAGAAGATGTGAAAATAATGAAACAAAACTGTAATGGTAAATCAAAAACAGCAGTAAATTCACCCGTTTCAGAACTGCCATAGATCTTGGACTTGTTCTCTGAAATAATATTTTTGGTTCCTTTTCCTCAACAATCTATTCTAATGTCGCTGCCAAAACAAAACTTTTTCGACACATCCAATTCAAATAACATGCAAAAGGCTGAAGAGAACCCAAATGCTCGCCAACTTCTTACATAGAAAACTGAATTAGATTGCATAGAAGAAGAATTGATCATGGACACAACATCCCCTAACCTCTAATAAAAATAGATGATAATGAGGAAGCAGTAGACTCGATAAGCCCCCAGGCATGCGACTTATCATTTTTGCTGCGCAAAAACTGGGGGGAGTAGCTGTGGGGACTATAGATCTCGTACACACGCCATTCCTTATCGGAGTATTATATTCAACAATATATAAAATACATTGTTTGTTCGTATGCTCTTACTTGCACACACAGGCAAGTAAGATGCAAAGTTTGGCCAGTGACAAAACGATAGATAAAGATCTCGGTAATGTCTCGGACTGGTACACGAACTCATTATGTCATTTCTTATCAGTTGCTTCAGCAATGAATAAGAAATGACGTGAATTCTACTACACACCTACATATGTATATGTACATAAGTGTGTCTGTGTGTGTGTGTCAAAACCAGTATATAAACTCTCAGAACTGGCTCTAAAATCGCTAGTGTTTGGTTGGTTCTGGCTTACCCGTACTTGTGTACGAAGTGGCTGAACACGCTTAAATTCTGTTGAATTTCCTTCTGGTGAGAATATCTCTCACGACAAGGTATTCCACAATGGTAATTGGTTCAATTTTTCTTATTATTGGGAGACCAAAAATGGCCAATGAAATTAGCCTACTGAGATTTTCCTGCTTGTGACAAAAAAATTAGCATAACTTCTCTATCTTAATTCATTTTCTATATTATTCTTTACCAATGTGTATACTTTTTCTTGATGAACAAATTTAACATCTGCAGCTCGACTTGTGCATTCAACGAAGATCTTGAAAAATAAATTTCTAACAGGTTTACTTACAACGTTTCATTTCTTCTTCTTTCTCCAGAGATGACGTTTGTCTCGAAGATTGGTTGGAAATTTACAACATGTACAGAGATGGCACTGAAATCAAATTAGGAAGGTTTTGCGGTTTCACTGCACCTGGACCTGTGGAATCTATTCGCGGTGCAGTCGGCTTGAAATTATTTTTGAGAACTGATGACAAGGGCGTGTACAGCGGTTTTAAAGCAAGATATTCGTTCTTAACGGCTAAATCGATATTTGGAGGTGAACTGATTATCGAAGAAAATTTAAATTTGTCTTTAAAGAAGAAAACAAAACAAAATTGTTTCAACATATTGGTATACTATGCGCAGATTGTGGTGGTAACATTAGCAACGTTGAAGAAGGCACTGGCATAATAGAGAGCCAAAATTTTCCAATAAAATACAAGGGACCAGATCCTGGCGTAGCTACAAGAAGTTGTCATTGGTATATTAATGTGAAATCGGCCCATCAGATATTGATAAATATCTTGGAGTTTACGTTAGAAGGCGATCCTGCATGTGAGTTTTCAATATAACCAAATGAGTGGGGGATAGGTAGGTATGTAATTTTGTATGTATTCATCCGCATTGTATTGTTTTTATTGCAGCAAGAGGTTGCTCAGCAGCAGTTCTGAGAATTTGGCTTGACTTGAATACCTATCCATTAGAAATTTGTGGCGAAAAACCTGCGAACAATTCATTACTGTATATGTCTGTTGGTAATCAAGCAAGAATCAGGTATCTATACCTATATATCAAATTGCTCTTTCTTAGTTTTATACAAGGTCCTCAAGAACTACATAAATTTTATGTTATATTAAGAGAATATTAGAACCTGGCTGTAATTATTGGCAGTGTAATACGATTGAGACCGTTCCAAGTATGTGACTATAAAAACTGTAAGATGACACAGAATGTCTCTCATTCCTTAGTTCAGTACCTGCTTTTAGACACTAAAAAGGAAAAAAATAAAGCAGAGATGAACCTTGTTATAATTGTTGGGGACCTCCTCCCTTAATAGTCTCTTGAAATTCCCCGATCACAGTGAAGCTTCTCGCTGTTGAGGGGTAAATATAATATGGAGAAAATTTTGGTGTTTTAACAGCTTTGGTAGGTATTGTATAATTATGGTAATGCTGCTCGAGTACGCCAATTAATTTGGTAGTAGATCCTTTGCGACTGAATTATTGTTTTGGGTCGAATATTGCGTCAATTTTACTGAAGCCTTGAACTAGCTTACGTTGATAATGTATGTATTATTTAAAAAAATTGCCTGTGGGAATAGTCTGTGGTCGAATGATATTTTCATTTTTATTCCATCTTTTGCTGCCTCTATCCAGGAAAGCTTCTACTAGATTGGAGATTCTGAGCCCTGGTCTTGTCTAACAACTAACCAACACCAAGTTAAACCCTTTCTAGTTGCTCTTATATTCGCATGAAAAAACTAAAATATGTACGTATTGTTGCTAAATGACCCTTACAGAAACTCAACCCATAGGAATACAGTTCATCATTATCAGTATAATCACTAAGGCAATATTATTGTTGCTCGATGAAAATTTCTGAAAATTCCAATACTTTGAAAATGAAGCGAGAATTAATTGAGGAAAATTGTGAAAAATGGAAAATCTCAAAATAATCTCACTTGTCCTTTTTCTTTTTTTGCTTGCTTCACAATATCAGCTCCAAACTTTATCTAAATTGAACAGATGAATGGACAAACTTTTCTTTTGTACGCTAGGTATTCACTTTAGAAGAAAGACATGAAGTCACACACAGGTTGTAGGCAATGGGGAAAGGAGAATGATAATTAACATTAATTATACAATATAGTTGCATTTTTCAGTGAAAGAATGTATTTTTTATAACACAATCATATACATCTGTGTAAAAGTGGAACTACATATACATATGTGTGATAAAAAGTACATTCACTCTGAGAAGCGCAACTGTGTTGGCATGGGTGAACTAGGAGAAATACTATTCCATAAAATATTTTATACTCAAAGGTGTTCATAAGGATCATTAGCGATGAGAAATATAGATATACCTACCACTTGATGTAACTTCTTTGTAACTGGAAATAAATCAAGATGTATAATTGAATACCTAATAAAAAATCTTGGGTAATTTTACTTTTTTCTTTCTCTCCTATGACATAGTTTTGTGGTCGCTGACAAATCTGTCGGAATGGCTGGATTTCGTTTATCGTGGACAGAAGTTTCAGTATCGCCAAGCGTTTGCAAAGAATTTAAATGTGAAAAATCAAGTTATTGTATTCTCGGAAAATTACGTTGTAACAATATTTCCAACTGTGGCGAAAATGATTTATCTGACGAGCAGAACTGTGAGTAAATTTACATTTAGGTACTATCGCTGTTCGCAACAACAAAAATCTGACTTTTTCGCATCAATCTCCACTCGTTTTTTATTCTGCAGGCATGTCGACAGATTCTTCAAACTGGATAGTCAGAGCAGTGTCGGCAGCTTCTATTGTTGGTACAGTTCTCTTGCTGTTCAGTTGTTTCATTTGTCAAAGGAGAAGAAATCGTCGAAAACACCGACATATGATACCAGGTGGTTCGGTACACTCGTATTCAGGACACCAACACGTGTGCGATGAATTGGGACAACGTTTTGCTAGTGTCGATAGCGTATAGCTGACCGTTTTGTCATCGTCTTAAAATCGATCGAATGCGAAAATGAGAAATTTAAATAATTGTTTAACATGACCTTTTTTTGTTTTGTCCGTTTGATTTACTCAAATTTTTACTCGTGTTGGGATAAAAATTAGCCTTAAATTACTTGAAAAAATTTGGTGAATTAATCATATACGTACGATATACCCAGCATTTGTGTGCTGTGTTGTGTTGTTAACTGCCAGCATTTATAGTTTTCGTATGACTAGTTATTATATACTGAATTGAAAGTTGGAAAGAAAAATTGACATCTGAGCGAGAATCGAAATCAAGGGCGTATATAAGAGGGGGGCGTCCTGGGAATCTGGACCTCAGTCAAAAAAAAAAATCTTTACCTTTAAAAATTGTGTATTTTTATCAATTTTGGTGATTTTTTGTTTGAGGAGAGGGTCAGAAGACACTTCTGAAAATGTGTGGACCCCCGCCCTTACGACGGAGCTTTATACGCCCTTGATCAAAATTTTTCCTATATTTACTTGATGAATGATTTTTATGTCCCCGAAATGCGATGATGAAATGGGTATAACTAGTCATTAGCTCATGCCATTGATTGGAGAGAAAATTTAATATTTAAGTTCATCATTGTTCTTTGATTATGCTGTATTTTTATGGGTTTTTTTCCATTTTATTACCGGAAACACGGGGTATACTATACTGCATAATATGAGAATCGAAAACCTAAATTTGTTTTAATGTTGCGAATTTAATTACGACGCTGGTTTTTGAATAATTCGTCAAAAACCTTTATAGTGTTTCCTGCCTTTTTACCTGAATTTTTCGTCTACTTTGGATTTTTTATATCATGTTCCTATATTATAATTATGCTTTTAATTTATATGAAAGGGGGAAAAAATAATCAGATTACAAGCCAAGAGCATAGATGAAAAAGGTCCTAGGAGTTTGTATCCCCCCTTAGCCAAAGGTTAAAGTTGACTCATAAAAATGGTAGGTCTTTATTGGATGTAGCGATGCTTCGGCTTGGAAATAGGTGGGTGTTAAAAGGGAAGGCGAAGAAAGTGTTCAACTCCCTAAAATGGAACTATCAAACTGTCTGCATTTTTGTGACAATCCAACTTTGTTCGAGTTCATTTGTTTCTCTTAATTCACTCCAAATTTTGCTACACATACCACTTTTTTTCCCAGTATATTGAGAAAGACTGATAAGTAATTCTCTGATGAAAATTAATATAACATTTTATCTTATTCTTGAAATATTTACATCGTGATATTATGTTTAGACGAATTTAACATTAAAAATTATATTTCAGTGAACATTTACTAGTATTTTATTATTTAACTTCAACTATCTTCAGAAAAATGATTTATCTTTTGTTTTTGAAAAATAAAGTTGCAAAATTATAACAAATGTTTTGTGAGTGAATTATTTCATAGCTACTATCATCGTGTAAATTTCTTCCCATTATCATTCGCAAAATAATGAGACAATTTTGGAATGATGGCTTATAATAATTCTATTCTAATACTGCTGTAATATTCTTGTACCTACAATACTACTTTCAGTATCCATTTTTAATCGCTGCTATTTGTGTTGTTGGTTTCTTGTTTTTTTTTCTCTTTTTTTGTTTTGTTTTTGAAACTACATTTTTATTATAATAGACATGAGCAATTCAGTCTAATTGTTTTATTTAAAAGAAAAATGCTCAATAGAAATATTTAATTTGTAATACTTTGTTTTTGTATCATTAAAAGTAACCAACCAATTGTGGTGACTTTTAGAGTAAGCTATTAAGATGGAAGACTCAAATTATACTTCTTATTAAGGATATATGTTATTAATTTTAATTTATTAATTTTTTGAAGCGAAAGGGTCATTTTTTTTATTTTTCAGCTATATTTATTCAATATTAGTACCATTTCAGTTTAAATTATCATTTTTTCATTAAAACCGATTCTATAAAGACACCAGTTGGAGCATTTCCAAATGACTCACCTTCAAAATTTTTTTACAATTTCAAATCAGAATTAATTCAACCTAAACCATTCGCAGAAGGTTGATAAAAGTATATCATATTACAGCCGACTACATGAATAAATGAAAAAAACAAAAAGAAAAAAAAATGTATTGAATAATTTGTTTACCTACCTCCAAGACTGGATTTTTGTTGTTTCATCTCTGTTAATAATTTTATTATTTAGTTGATTCGAAATTTTAATTGTAACTATATACGATTCTTATAATTTGAATACGTAATTCCTACCAATAATTAATTTTCATACCAGTTTATTAAAGTTATGCCTTTTTTTTCCTAAGTTATTTGTAAATCGCCAATGAATTATTTAGCCATCTAAATATGAAGTTACATTTTCCTCTTGTTCTCTTATTTTAGTGTAGGTATACTTTTTAGAGATACTTAGTTGGTTTTTGCTGTTTTAATAGTGGCTTGCCAGTAAGGTGAGAGGATACGTTATTTTGTCAGTTCGAGAAACAAAACTAGTTTTTCATTTAAATATCAAAATTCAGACTAATGAAAGCTGTACTTAGCTTCAGAACTTTTGAAATATTCGCATCTATACCATAAAATTCGTTATTCTAAAAATAATTGAAATTTGAAAGTTTGAAAGATGTATCTCATTTTCTTTCATCCATAGAAGAATGACATGTGCTTGGATTATAAGCTACATACTTTCTATTTCTCCAAAAATAAATGACTCAACGACGTAACTATTCTTATTTCATTATACCACATAATATTCATGAATGCCGTGATTTAATTTTAAAATTATATTTGTAATAGGTACCTATCTACCATATAAATAAATTGTAATTACTTTTTTAAATTAGTTTTAGTTCATTTGAATGATATAAGTAGCTTTAATTACAACGATGATATGAACCTTATGGTGAAAAGAAAGAAATTAAATTCTGCAAAAAATTACCGAATCAGGGCACTTTATTGAATTTTGTTATTCGTTTTAGATTGATTGGTTATTCTGATTTTCCTACCTACATCATGGAAACGTAACTATGTTTTAATTATGAAATAGATTATTTTGTTTTATACTTTTGCTTAATGTAATTTTTTTTAAAGTTTTAATTTTTATTTTTATAGTACCATTGTAACATAATGTACCTATCCGAAACTTAGTTTTCTAAGTTGAATGTTGTTATTTTTTTTTGTTTGTTTTTTCCAGCAAGTTTCACGAAGTAAATTTGCTATTTTTTCATTGTTGGGGCGAAATACATATAATTTATTTGTAAATAAATGGCAATTGTTTATAATGTGTAGAATATATTGAAACTTGTGGTTGAGAACTTGTATTGTTGTTTCGTAAAATAAAGTTATAGTATCGCGTATGGTGTTGTATGTTTGTTTGTTTTTTTATAGAATGAATCCTGAGAAAGGGTTACAGGAAAGCCAAGTTCTCCTTTTAATGCTTCCAAAGATCAAGTTTCTCCTTCGTATAATTCAGAAATTCAAACATCACTAAATTTATTTATTTTTCAATACACCTTCAATGTACACCAGAAAGATTTTACCGATTGTTCTTTCCACATTTTCAAATTTTTAAATCTATCCACTTATTATCTCGAAAAATTAATGACTGATGGCCCCATATCAACTTATCTGATGTATGAGGCAGAAGAGAGGAGTGGCATGAACAAAGATTCATAAATTGAAAATTAGATCAATTAAAATTTGAAAAAAAAGTTGGCCTAGGTTGTCAGTCGACCCGAAATGGACCGCCGCGCTCCAACGGGAACCCTCCATTGATTGGTATCACGCATGCAATTATGGGATGATGTTTTGCTGAAAATTTTCATAAAAAAAAAGTATAATGTTGATAAACGGAAAATTGAATAACAATCAGGAATAACAAAACAATCCTAAAAAATTACGTGAGAAAGAAAAATTAACCCAGTATTACAATTATTCAATAATGACGATGTTTTACCATTGAGAAACTTGGGGTTAGGTTTTTTAATATATTCTGAAGGCCTTTTAGTCTCAATGTTGTCTAAGAAATTTATTGAAACAGCTAGCTATGGAATTCATTATGGTTTGGAGGTTTAAGTGTTTATCACATGTTTTGCATCTTCAACGAATCTAAGCATATTTTTTAAGTTTTTTAGTTTTGGGTGTTAGAAGTCTCACAGATTAAAATTTTTTCTAAAGTTGTAGATTAGTCCTCAAGAAATTATTCTTATGCCATATGATGTAGTGTTTGGTCTTCTTTGAAATAAAGTTTTTAACTGCCTATTAAGATAGTTTTTTGTCATTTTATTTTGAATAAATTAAATATTTAGCTTATTTTTTTCCAAAAAGTTTTACACATCCATCAATAACTTTTTTCAAGTTATTACGTTCGCTACAATTTTTTTTTTCACATAAACTACATTGTATTTTCTAAATCATGGTGTAAATCGGATGTTCCTATTTATCATAGTTTTGATGATGTGAGTTTTTTAAATGCGCACCTCAATTGGTCCAAAAAAATGATTTAATTTTGTTTCTTTAGTGCCTGTCAATGTGAGAGTAGGCAAACTACCATATATTGTGTAACTTATGTAACCTTATCTATCGCTGACAGGTGGTGAACTCGAGGTGAAAAAATCTGTACACAAGCAAAAAGCAAATCTGTTCAGAAAAACCAAAACAAAAAAAAACAGTCAACTTTTTTTTCCTTTATTTTTTGGTCTCATAAAAAATACAAAAACAAAAACTAGAACATACATAAAAATATAATGACGAAGGAACTGGGCGCGTTCATTTTGCGAATTATAAATTAAAATAGGTATAGGTACGGTAGGTACCGATAATACAATAAAATATTCTCGTTGCATATTACAGAAATAACGGTTCTAATGTGAAATGGCACTCGAAAATGTGTTTAAAAAATGGATAAAGAAAAATGGGAAGGAAAAAAATGTTAAAATAATGATGAATTGACAAAACGGAAAAAACTACATAAATATTCAAAAATTTGAATATGGCTTTCTTATTATTATGGTAAAAATGGTATTAAAATCAATTCACAAAATACATTTTACGAAACTGACAATAAATGGCAATGTACAAATATGGATCTACCGGACACATGATGTTTGAGAATTTCCAGAATCATATTGCAAAAAAGAAAAGAAAAAAAAGCATTAAATCATTAACAAAATTTAGGCCATTTTAATTCGTTTTCGTGTTTCGGATCTACCTATATCGGCTTTTTTTCTCACTTTTGAAACACTATTTTGGAAAGTTAACAACTCACAAACGCTAAAACAACGAGTCAACAATAATTTTTATGCTTTTTTTATGGACGAATTCAGATGTTAGAATATTTTTATCCATCTTTCGATAGATTGCTCCATGGCAGCCATCCATCTGAAAAAAAAAGGATAAAAAAAACTAGTAATGTAAGTTCGTATACATTCCTAGTAAACGAATATTAATTTCAATATTTTGAGTCAATTATTGCATTAGACTACTAAGGGCGGTACCATGGTGGTACAGCCAACTACGATAAAGAGCAACGAAGTCGCAAAACTTTATACCAATAAAACGAACGTGAATTTATTAATACCTTCGTTTGTTGTGCTTGCCATGTTAGGCTCGACATAGTCTATTTGACTGGTATATTGTATCGAATTAAAAAAATTAAAATAGTGAGACGTACTAAAATGTATTCTGTATAAATCGTTTCACCTTTGCTTGGTTTGAAAAAAAGTCAAAATAACTTGAAAAGAAAAAATGATTCAGGTAGGCAGGTACCTATACAGAGTGACTCCTGGGTAGTTCCTAACTGAGCAGTTACGACTAAGAAGAAATTTTTTTTAAATATACGACGTATCGTCAAAATTGAAGGGGCCAGAAATCAGGATACGTGGTAGTCCCTTTATTTCATGCATATGCAACTCTTTAGACTTTAGTGTTTAAAATTGTTTAACTTGAGCTTTTTTGTCGTACATAATAACTATGATGAGTGCGACAATTTCCTCCATTCCCCGACCTTGTATCACCAAATTTGCCAACTGTAAAATTCCAAATTTACTAAAATTTTGAAAATAAATTTTGAAGATAAGCTACCTTTGTGTTAAGAGTTGTTTTTTTCTTTTAGCCACCTTCGACTGTATCCATATTTCAAATTTTAGGAACTCCTCGTGAATCACCATGCTCACAGTGGCGTAGGAATGAAGGGTTTTTGGGTCAAAATCTTCCTACAAATTTTGGTGCCAAAATTGCGTTTGCCATTAGGGATAATCAATCATTATTATTAAACTTTTAGGTCTTATTAAGTTGCATAAATAAGAGAAAAATGTTCAGACAAAGCTGGAATAATTTTTTAGATTTTATTTAAGGACAAACTTCCTGACTAAGGGCGTCGAAGCTTCGATAATAGAGCCAAAAACTCGTGTCAGACTTTCCGGTTCAAAGAAACGGTATAGTAAGAAACGGGGGAGAGGAGAATGAGCAATTCCCAATGAGGGAAATGTCTACCAGTACAAGCCATAGGCGAGTACAGCAATCGCATGAGTTGTTAATTGCTCACTCCGACCAAGTTGCGTACAATATTTTTTGCAACAAGTGTACGGAATGCTTTATTTGTGACTGGGGGAATAAAACAAGGAAAATGAGTGAAAAATTTGGGGATCTGAAGAAAAAAAAGTGAAACAATGAAAAAATTGAGATAAAAAAGGAAATAGGTAGATATTAAAAAGAAATATGGAAAAGTAAAATTCGAAACCTCCTCCACATCCATCTCTTAAAGAAATATTTTGTTGAAAACTTCATATGTATAGGCAGATTGTCGATGAAACTGAAAAAAAAATTAATTGATCCAAAGAAATAAACTATAAAGGATAACTCTTATCTCTTCAATTACTACTATGATTCCCTTAGCCCATCTGGTAGAGTTACTGTTCAGAGGCTGCGGGTTTAAGGTTCAAGTCTCAATTGGGAAGCAAAATTTTTAAGAAAAAAGAAAATTAAATTACTTTAAGTGAAAGAGAAGAAGTCATTGAAAAGAGAGGGGGAAACTAACGGACAAAATTAGAGGTGAGAAAAAAATTGAGAGGTGAGAAAACGAAGTCAAGGAGTGCGAAATAATTATTTGTGGTATAAGTGCAAAAATTAGGTGATTTTGATACGAGTGTGAATTTTGCAGCACGAGTCAAAGGCGAATACTACAAATCACACGGGTATAAATCACTTACTTTGCACACGTGTCTCAGACTTGCTTTTGCAACACCCTCTCCTACTGAAAAAGGTAAAAGGTTGTTTTTTTATAACCAAATAACCAGGAATTTTCACACCCCTCTTAGCCCCTAACTCCTGAAAAAATTACTCAAAAATTTGTTTTGAACCAAATAATAATTATCAAACTGAGAAAACAGTCGAGCCATGCAAGAAAGTGATTGAGCTATGCAAGAAAGTTGTACAGCCATGTGAGAAAGTCAATTTGAAAGTTCGTATGCGCCTAACAACATTTTACTAACTTTGTTTGCAAATGGGGTATTAAAATTGACATCATTATGGGGTTAGGAATGGGAGTCATGAAACTTAATCATTTTATGAGAAAAGAAAACAATTGGTACCATTTTCTCATTTTGACCTAATTTTTTGTGGTTTTTCCGGAATTCTGAGAAAACTAAAAAATGGATCGGGCTGAAATTTTCACAATAAACTTTTTTTTATATTGGTGCAAGTTTCGTAGAAGTTTGGTGCCTATTAATTCAGTAGTTTCCGAGAAACTGGAGAAGAAAAATTTCTGGAAAAATTTTGTGTTCACAGTTTTGAGTAAACTACTAAACAGATAGGGCTGAAATTTTTACAAAAAATAGCTATTGTATGGGAGCAGATCTGAAAGAAATTTGGTGCTCATTGGTTCAGTAGTTCTCAAGAAAACTGGAAACAAAAAAATTCTCTGGAAAAGCGGTTTTTAGCGATATAACATCGATAGATCGATGTTCTTGTTAAAGATATGGATAATACAGAGGTTGCGAACCGAGAAAGATCAAGAATTGTAACATGAAATAAAGATTTACACAAAGTAACGTCTCAGAAGAGTGTGCATTTACATAAGTCATGTATGATAGGAGTAAGTACAGATTGAATGAGATAAACGAAGATGTACGAAGACAAATGAATGAGTGGTGGAAATGTATTACGGTGTAGCCGCAAGCAAAAGTGTAAAAGTATATTATGAATGTAGTCGAGTGTTCGTACGATTGAGAGGTGAGAAGGATTGGTGGTCTCAACAGATAATTGTAGATAGTTTTTTTTGTAATTTCTTAACCTGAAACCAGCAATGAAATATCGATATATCGATAACTATTGACATAAATATTCTGCAAACTGGGTTTTCTTGCAAAGCATTGTTCTGCGCTGGAGTTTTTCGTGTCGTATAAAAATTCGTTACTTTTTTTGCACTCAAGGGGTATTAAAAAACATATTTTTTGGTTGGGTGTCGGAAAAAGAAGTTAAAGATTTATAAAAATAAATGACGGAGTTAGAAAAGTGGGTGGAAAGAAATGGTAGTTTTGGGAATCAGCCACTTTCATCGCGCCATTTATGCATCAAAAATACAGCATTTCGTACACATGTGTAATGATAATTTTATATCATTTTCTATTCTACCATATATTTCGTATCTTATTACCAATTATTCTTCTATTCCCATTTTGTATATAATTTCGTTCGTACATCCTGTCTAAAATGACGTCAGTAAGACTTGTCAAGACTTGCATCATGACATCACCTTTTCTAGCTAATATAATATTCTCTTAATAAACATAATAATGTCACCTATTCCCTGAACACAAAAGACAATTCAGCAATATTCTTAATTCCTCTTAAAATTGTAGCTACACCCATTTTATGTGATAAACATGTTATTCTATTGGCTCACTCTAAATTACGTAGATTATAGCAACCAATCACATTGTATATCCCCCACGACACCAATGTATATTTCATTCGAATCGATACCCTTAGATCTAAGCCTAAATTATTATTAACTTACCATTATTCTACCAACATCTTCTCTTGTACATTATAATATTTTCATGTACATATTTCTGAAATATACACTATAAATAAAATATTATATGTGTCGTGTACGTTTTGTAACAAATATACCGTTACAACATGTAAGTATAAAAAAAATTGCTCTCACTTATTTTGCGTTTAAAGGATTTGACGCGCAACAAGAATTTTTTTCAATTTAGAGTCGATAAAGTGTGGCGCTACCAACCTTCGCTTATCAACGCTGGTTTCAGTATAAAACAAAAAGTGTTTAGAGGAACCATCAGGCGGTATTAATTCGAAAGCATGTCTTCTCGACGCGGATGAGGTACTTTGAACTTTATAACCGTGCAGATAGATGATGCCTGGAAACAAATCAACGGCCAGAAATATATTAACACTTATTAGGCCATATCTACCTTATAGGTACCTAGTCTATATCAATGTGATAACGTCTTAGGTTAATTGTATATAGGTAGGTTAATTGCAACGCACAAACCTATGGCTTGGTTTGCGTTCATATCTGGAAAACAGTACAAACGTGCCTCCTTCAGCACACAAAATTGTCGTTTCCAGTGATTTCCTCGGTAGTGGACCAATGAAGACAAGGAGCCTCGGTATTCGTAATCTGAAATACTGCCTGCAGATACTGCCAGTAATTTTTCTGAACGGATTTCATCTTCTTCCTGCAGAATTATGAAAGTTTTCAACATGACAAATAACTAACAGAAAGGGTAAGCAGCAGAGGCTCTACCATCTCCAGTTCTCCTGTACATGTCATCGTCAACTCTTCTGATTATTGACCAATCATGTTCACATAAGAGTGAACAGAGCTATTCTTTTTATTTGCTTCCTGTCAGTGGCCGTTCCAGGATTTTTGTGAGGGTAGGGGGTGTTCTAATTTTGGACTATAGCTACGCGGATATGTCTTAGAGGAGGCCACTGTCCTCAAAGAAAGTTCGATCCCCACTACAGCCCTATAAATACAAGTACGGAAATACGCCATTTTGTATTCCACAATTTAAGTCGCAAAACCCGAACGGTATTTCCAAAACATATTGAAAACTAAACATTAGATTTTAGCGAAATTTTACAAAATCTTTGGCTAACATATGTTAATATTTCAAAAAAATTTAAGCTCTCTGCAAACTATCAATCTTTTACAATTGTATTTGATAACTTTGATTGTATGGGCTGTTCCTATAAGATTATGCGTGATAAGAATCTTGTTGGTTCAGTAGTTTCTGAGAAAACGAGAAAACCGAGAATTTTTAGAAAAGTGGTCTTTCCTAGATTTTGAAGAAACTGCAGAAAGGTTCGGGCTGAAATTCTCACGATACACTTTGATCATGCATATGTATAAGTCTGATAGAAGTTTGGTGCCTATTCATTCGGTATAGTTTTTGAGAAAACTGGAAGATGGAAAATTACTGGAGAAAATTTTATTTTCGCGGTTCTGAAAGAACTCTACGAAATGATAGGGCTGAAATTTTCATTAAAGGTAGTCCTTATATAAGATCAGGTCTGATAAGACCTAAGAGTTTAATGTCTATTGGTTCAGTAGTTTCCGAGAAAACTGGAGAACAAATAATTCTTTGAAAAGTGGTTTTTCCTGGAGACTGAGGAAACTAAGAAAGGGATCGCACTGAAATTTCAACGATAGATTGTTCTTATGTATGAGTAAGTTTGATAGAGGTTTGGCGCCTATTAGTTCAGCAGTTTCCGAGAAAACTGGAAAATAAAAATTACTGGAAAAGTAGTTTTTGCAGGATTTTGAAGAAACTATACAGAAGGGATAAAGCTGAAATTTTCCCAAGATGTAGTTTTTATACCAGGTCTGATCGGAATTTGGTCTTATTAATTCAGTAGTTTCAGATAAAAATGTAAAACAAAAAAAAATTACTGAAGAAAAGCAAGTTGCTTGTGTGGCTTGAGGTATTTTTTCTGTATTTACGACGCAAGGAGTTATTTTACTGTACAATTTTACTCGAAACTTCAACAATGAAATTTCGATAGATTGGTATTTTTGTTAGATATCGATAACCGTAAATAGTTTTTTGCAATTTTTTCACGCATTTGTAATTAATTCAAGATTGTTGAATTGTAAATTTTAGCAAAATATTGCTACATTACAATTTTTTTTTCTTCATCTCCAGTAGTCAAAAATATCACCAAATGGATTTGACTGGAAGGAAAATTAGGTACCTAGTTTGGTTAATTCACCAGTCTTTTCATCGAAATAAGATTACCAGCAATGTTTGAAGGTAAGTACGTAAATTTTGTTTTTTAACATAGAAAAACAAACCCAAAGGTACCGTACCTACATCATTCATAGATATAGGTACGAAGTAATTTCCAAAAATCTGGAATTACAACAACCCTTTATCAGAGATGCATAGAACGTATTTCTTTTAAAAAAAAATTCTTATCAGTCTGGCTTTGTCATAATCTCCATTTGCCTCGCGCTTTAAAATATAGGCTACAGCTCCTATAAATAGACAAGTGCCTGTGATCAGACAAAGAGGATGTTTTTTTTGGGTGTTTCCAGTTGCATCCGTAAACAGACGACCGACAAAAAGTACTTGAGAGGATAAAATATAAGACTTCTGCCAGTTAAGGCTTTTTTTTTTTTTTAAATATAATAAACAATTTGGCTAATTCACTCTGGAAGATATTACATGAAAATAAAACAAAAAAATAATAATGAAAAAATAAAATTACAAAAAAAATTTTCAATACCACAAGGATTTTAACACGAGTTGCAGGGGTGATTGTCCAGGTTATTAGCAAGGAGTCACAGAGAAACTTGCAGAATCGTCAATTTAAACATAATTACAGACAACACCATCCTAAAAACACCTTATATAACCTTTGATAACACAAATAAAAATATCCTCTTTGACTGAACATGAACACTTCTTATAATAAAGAGGCCAAATTGCTCACTTGACTTTTCATAGTGTTACTAATTACTGTTATCCAAGATTCGCATTCGCTGGATGACTCCGTGGACAAATAAATGGTTTTGCCTTCTTTGCGTGTAATTAAAAATGTATTAGGACGTGTAAAGTTAATCAACTTCTGCACTGTATACTTGGTTACATCGGTTGCACCTAGCGGTATGCTTTCCTGGATGAATAAAATAACAAGCAGACCAATGTGTCAAGTGTGACTACCACTAGTGGCACATTAAGGTTTTAGCCATGATGTGCAAACGTGTTGTAGGCTCTTAATAGTGGCAACTATACTCACAAATTCATTTTTGTAGCTATAAAGGCAGTAGTCCTCTTTGAGACGAAAAAATCTCAGCATCCACGAACTGGTGTATTGTTTATTAATGGTTTGTCGCCACATGTAGCCTCGTTTCACACATTTATTTTCACGAGCTGTTATAGAGGCTGACAGAATGTCCTTAGTCTTGACCACTTCTAACTCCAAAGAATCACTGCCTAAAAAGGTGAAAAATTCAAATGTGTAGAATAATTATAATTAATTTTTGGGCATCTCTAGCTATTTCAACAGGTTAGGGTGAAGTTCCGTTGAACTACATTCCTTGGATACAATTCTTCAAACACAATTTAAAACTCTGCTTTGAGACCTTGCTCTGAGTACCTTCCAAATAATATCAATTCTATCACTTTAGCATGATGCTGCAGAATGGCTCCTAAATAACCAGTGATGGATTAAGGTTCAATGGGCCACAAGGCATATCCCCTAAATAAGCCCCTTAAAACCGTATTAATCTCAAAACTTTTTTATTAACCTTTTAAAGATCTTTCATACTTCCATCTGTAAAATCACAAAACTTTAAAAATGACTTGTGGAACTACTTGTTATTAATACACCAATTAAAAAATATAAAATTTTTTCTAAATAGGAAATTAAGACTAGCCTGTAAATCATAAGATTTAAAAAAATTTTCAAATTTCATATTTTTTTTTATTAAGTAGAGCTTTTTGGAAATTTATCAAATTTATCTGCATAATTTATAATGCCTATGGTACACTCTCACAAAGGTGACTCAAAACCAAGAATAGGTGAGATGAAGGAAAGAGAACACTGGCTGTATAGGTACGTATTGGATGAATCAAGGTGAGAGAATAGGAGCGGGTAGTAATGTACCACTTTAATTTCCTCCTATCCCTTGCCTCACAAAAAAAAATTGATTTTCAATGGAGCGCTCAAAAGTCAAGGTAATGTAACTCAAGATGAGGCAAATACCATTAGTACACTCTTTTACTCGCTTTATCACAAATTGCCTAAACAAGAGTGTACTGCAGGTATATAGCAATCTGTTGGAATTTTCTACACTAATTTTTTTTTTTTTTTTAATTCCCAGTTATAAAAAAAGGTGATTATTTTTTTCCTGTTTTCAAAATCAAAATTTTCAATACCAATATGAGTTTTTTCGTGATATAAAATAAAAAACATTCTGACGTGAAAAAATTATAGATGAAAAAAACTGTAATAGAGAGCCGCTCAAACAAAAAAAGTTACATGTGGTTTTTTTCCCCAACATCCCCTTTCCCTTCTCAGAGAGTCTTGAAAATAACCAAATTCAGGGAATATAGTTGTTTTCAAGACTCTGTGGAGAGGAAGGGAAGCGTCAGACTAAAAACTTTGAAGATGGAAGGGATGGTAAAAGGTTATGGAAGGGGAATGGATGGGTAGAAAGTATGTATTGGTTTTACAAATTATAAACATATAGTACGATAATTGCAAGTTATATTTCCCATATAATTCTATTGAACATGTTCAGTGAAGAATGGTTTTTTCAAGATTCTCTGGTGAGAAAACAATTTCGTATTGCCCTATTTTTGTCACAAAATTAAAATTCGCGGAGAAAATCTGGAAAAACAAAATTTTGGGTGATTAACATCCCCTCCTCAAAAATTTAAAAAGTGGAGAGGGTGCAAATTTTAGTATGTTAATCCAGGTGACCCACCCAACAATCCTATATAGTTAAGGTTTGTGTGTTAAATTTTTGTTTATTTCCTCATTTTGATGCTGTTTTGCCTGGACTACTCCTCCTACCCCCAGCTGCTGTATACTATGGCACATAAACGATTATAATGATAATAATAAAAAATATATATACCTATATAATATAGAAACCAAACAACTAACATTCTTAAAACTGAAGTAATCTTACATATATTACTCACAGTCTTGAATTATTTTGAGGACATCCGAATGCGATGCATTCAACACATTGTAATTGTTTATGTACAGAATTACATCGCCAACTTGTAAACCGGAGTAAGCAGCGGGGCTGCTACTTTCAACCACCGAGACAATCACTGGTCTGGAACCTCGAATTCGAAATCCGTATTCCGATGAATCTCGACACACAACCACGTGTCTAATTTTTTCTAAAAATATTCACTCTTATATAGGCGAAACACGAACAATTAATATTACGTGTAAAAAATCTAAGAGTATGTTCAGAGAGTTCGATAATCATCTTTCTTTGAAAGCAGAGGTTTTAGGTTTGCTTCAAGCTTTAAGTTTTGAAATGTTAGCCTAGAAATTTTACTTCATTAAAAATGAGATCAGCCATATCTGTAGTATGCAACCCTGGTTGCCAGAATCCACCCAAAACACACCAATATATATCTATATAACACTGTACTACAAAGAATGAAGGCATTTACCTACAATGAAGTGAATGTAAGATTACCTGGTTTAAACATGCTCAGTCAGCCATTGTCCATTTTACCACTTTAAAAAATGCAAAATTTTATAAAAATAACTAAATTTAACAGAGTGGGATTGCCGAGTGGGATTCATTAGTAGGAAATTGACCCAAAAAGGTCACAGAGTGGGGAATCTGAGTAAGGCAAAATGCCCGAGAGTTTAAAAATCAAGCTATAATAAAATTCATCGAGTGTGTTAACAAAATTACAGACAGAAAAAATATATCGTACAGAGTTGTACGATGGTTAAACGCTGGTTGATGGAGAAGCAAAAAGTTTACGAAGTGTTAAACTGTATTTTCTGCTCTGTCGAGAAAAAAAAGAGAGAGAGGTAAGCCAGAATAGGTTTTAGAATATAGTCAATAATACATATATAATGAAAACACTTCGTACCAGCCACCAAGTGGGGGCTACGAGTGTTAGAGGTAAAGGGTAGGCAAATTTAGAGGGAAGAAAAAGATTAGAAGAGGGAGAAAATTTGTACCAGGTACGGACTGTAAGTTATGCGGGTAGCCTAACTTTCAGTCGCTCACAGTGGAAATTTTTATTTTTGAAAAATAATTTTTTAAATTTTATTATTGGCTGAGGGCGAGCCATATTCGTTAGCACCCTTCCCAACTCTTGCATTTTTATGAGGGTGTGTTTGTCCACCAGAATAGAATCTGTTTTTTGCATTTTACACCATGAATTTTAATTTTGTGACAAAAATAGGTCAATACAAAATTGTTTAGCATAAAATTTTTTACAAAAAAGGTGATTTGCATTTTTTTTTGCCCAACGTCTCGCTTTCCCTCTAGAGAGTCTTGAAAAAAACATCCCTTTAGTGAACAATATTTCAACAGCATTATAATATGAGAGATATTATTCCTAATAATCATACCAATCATACCGCGTAGATAATTCGTAAGCCCAAAAGATATTTTCTAACCACCCACCCTTTTCCATACCCCTTTACAACAAAAAAGGCTGCATGGAGTTTTTTTTTCAAACGTCCCTCTTCCTCTCCGGAGAGTCTTGAAGACAACCAAATTTAGTGAATATGGTTGTTTTCTAGATTCTCTGGAGGGGAAGAGAGAAGTCAGATAAAAAACTTCGTAGGTGGAAGCAAGGGTTATGGAAGGGGAGTGGATGAGTAGAAAATATGTTATGGGTTTACGAATTATCTACATACGAATGATATTTCCCATATAATTCTATTGAACATATTAAGTGAAGAATGATTTTTTTAAGACTCCCTGCAGGGAAAGGGGGCGTCGGGCAAAAACACTGCGAATCACCTTTTTCGTAGAAAATTTTATCCTAAACAATTTTGAAAAACGAAAGTTTGGGAGATAAACACCCTTCTCAACAAAAATGTTAGAGGTGGGGAGGTTGCAATTTTTAGTGTGTTAATCCAGGCCATCCAACAACGCTATAAAGTTTTTGGGCTAATTTTTCTTTATTTCCTCATTTTGATGCTGTTTTGACTGGACTATAAGTTAAAAACCAAATGGTTCTTTCAAGTTTTAATTGTTTTAAGTTTAAATTTTGATTTTCTGCTGGCTCATTTCTTGGCCCTATTATGATTTAAAAAAGACAATAAATATCTTTCAAAATGTAACAAATTTGTCGTTTATCTGAAACTTAGTCGTGAATTTTACTTTTATTTTTTGTTTACATCGTTTGAAACTAGGGAAAAAAAATCATGTTGTAAGCCTAAGTTTTAAGCCCCAACCAAGTTGAAGAAACATATAAGTTTAGGTTTTTTAAGTTTAAATCATTATTTTTTAAAGTTTTAAGTTAAGGTTTAAAAACTTAACATAACATCTCGGCTTGAAATTAAATCCCAACTTCAGACTTCAAAGGAGAGGGAAATGACTTTAAGTTACTCCTCGGAGATACTTAACGCGGGATTTTCTCATTAAAGAAATCAACATCGGTACTTCTCGCTCAGTAGCCAAAAAATCTAATTAAATCTTTACAAATGGGAAAATACGTCTCAGTTGGGTAGCCTACTTGTGCAAGGCGTGTAATGAACTTTCTGAACATACGTTCACGCAACAACACGTCGTCCAAAAATTAGCGACATACTGAAAGACTTTTTGGATAAATATCTTTGTAGTTCTGCGTTCATTCGTCGGTGAACTATATTATTAATTATGATTTCATATTTGTTGTGAAACTCGTTCTCAGAATCCGTTATATCACAAAATGTTTTCTGTTTGTATGGATGGTTTTGTATGAGCTCATCTGCAATATATTTGAAAATTAATGCCTATAACAAACGGTGCTTACTCGGTGTCGAGGTGGCATTTGGGGTAGCTAGAGGAGAAAAAGACGAGAGGCTTTTACCTTCAGTTTCTGTACGACACCAAGGCAGGGATTCGTCGGTATCGGTAACGAAAACCCAATTATACAATAAATAGGTGTCCGCGTAGACTCCAATCCAATCATCGTCATCTGAACCGATACTGGAACTGGTACCCAATCTTTCCATACTGACATCGGTTGAACGAGCGAGAGGCCTGAAAAAGAATTAGATTTAGCACCAGTTTTTCCATCCTCTGTTGAGAGTTCAGTTAGTTTAACTGGTAGATCGCGCTAAGAATTAAACAGGATTTTAACACTGGCTGACTGTTAAATTTCTTAACTGGCTATTGAAAAATCGGCCCTTAATCAAAGCCAATTTCACTTATCAAACCATGAAGTAGAGTGAAAATTAGTTCCTTAACACAGTTTTCTGCTTCATTTTTTATACGCTTTTATTCTACTCACTCAATTTGTTGAAGTACACCGGATAACCAACTTCAGCGCTGCTTTCACTTGTTGCGACACACGCACACATACACTTATATCCATTTTTATCAGTTGTTTTTTTTTTTTCTTTCACCCGTATTTCTGTTTGTTATGATCAACTTTTATTCTACTCATACCTTTGACTATATAGCTTAATGGACTGCTAGAACTAATAAAGTCTTGAAGCCAAACAATGCAGGCGTTACTTTTTGAAAAAGGTACTTTGTGTGAAAACTGAATTTGTATTGAGTTATATTTTCATGACTCCTAACAATATAAGCAGATACTAGTGAAATATTAGAACGCTATACCAATTTATTGTCTGAAATTAATGAGTGAAACGTTCGAATAATGATTTAAATTAATCGACAAACTCTTCATAATGTGAAAATGTAAGTTTTGAATAGAGTTACTTTTTTCTTGAAAAGTTTGAAGAAAGGTTTTCTTAAACTGAAAAATTTGGCTGTTAGGTAAATAGTTTCATCGTTCGCTGATTTGTTATCTGAAAAAAACTTCTTGAACTACCGTAAGAACTTGAGCGAGTCCTAAATGAGCTGAAATACGTTTTTTGAGTGAAAATTCATTTTATTTTATTTGTTCAGAGAAAATGTTTTTTGAATTTAAAATAAATTTTAGATGATATGAACATTAATGAAAATAAAAAATTGGATGATATTTATGAAAATTTGGCTTTTATTTTGCCGTTTTTTGTTTTTAAAATGCCTGAAATAAGTAGTTATTGTAAAAGATTCAAGTAGGTACATTATTTGTCCTATAAAGGTTTGAAGTGATTAGAAATTGATGGTGTCTGTTGAAATATCACAAATTTCTTCATTTTGAAATATATTTCTGATAATTTTTCCAAGTCATTTTGTTTGAATCAGAACAAAGTAGATGATTTTCCGTAATGATTTTTCAGCCTTGACTAATGATTTCTCACAATTTTGTTGAAAAATTTCAGCAAATTTAACAGTCAGTAGGATTTCCAATTGCAGAGAATACCAAAATCAAATGTGACAGCGTATTTAGAATCTGAATTAAAGATATAGTGCTGCCACAAGTACAAGTTTTTCATATTTCTGACTTGTTTACCACACGATAAATGAAATAGGTACTTATCGATTTCATATGTAGTAGGTATGCTGTTTCTGATTTTTCAATGTTTCTAGAACTAATAAAATCTTAAAAATCCCCAAAGGTCGTTTTTTTGTAAAAAGAAGGCCTGTTAACAGTGGCTTTAGCGGTGTTCCATTTAACCCTATGTATTTCTTATCAGTTCTAGAAGTCCATTAAGCTATATAGTTAAAGACTCATACTGCGATTTTAAAATATACCGCAGCCAACCTTCCGCAACAAAATAATGTTTATTTCGCATGAAGCTAAACCCAAAATACAAAAAAAGCGTATCTTTTAAAAATTCGTTTTTAACCTAATTTATTTTACCATATATTCGAGACGTATAACTCGAGAAAAAATGACCAAAACGATCAGAAATTTATGATGAATTGCATTTTTGGGAATGAGGAATTCGAAAATCAACTTAAAAAACTCTATAGTTCTGTCATAAATCAGTATTTTCAATTTGCGACGTTACAATTTTCATTTCACAACTTGATAAATGAATTTAGCTTTGTTTTAATAAATGTTTTTTGCATTGCCATGAGAACATTAATTTCTGCTCCTATATAAACGAATCAACAACATAAGTAGGTATAGCCCTTTCTAATTTTGTTTGCCGTTTCAAGAATCCTACAGCCAAAATGTTTTACTATAAATATGAAAAAAAAAAAAAAAAATTCAAATCGGCATTAGACTACACTTACATAACCAACACTACACAGCAACATCATCTTCAAACCAGTATAAACAAATGTAGATGCCTCTAAACTCCAGGGGCGTTGGAAAGATTTTGGTTTAGGGGTACTAGTTGAAAAATCACGAAACTAAGTTATATAAAACGTCTTTGTGGCAGCTGCATAACTGAAGAAAGGTTGCTGATAATTACAACCCCTTCACCATTGGAATTATTATTTTTAATGCGTAAACATCTTAGCACTCGGTGTCTATGGTAGGGGCTAAACAAGAATTACAATTGTCAGTTTCGCGTAATTGTTACTCTCACAGTCGTAATTCTTGTTTTTGTGTGTTATATGACATGTAGGTGTGTGGTTGTACCTATGTGTGAGCAATGTGTTTATGTTTACACATCAATCTGCCATGAGAATGCCCCGATGGAAGTCACACTTTTTTTTTTAATATCATTGATGGAAAAACTAAGATGAAACTTCTGGGAGGTTTCAAGGGCCTGTAATTTTTTCTTAA
The DNA here is from genome assembly GCA_011428145.1 of Ericerus pela. NCBI lineage: Eukaryota > Metazoa > Arthropoda > Insecta > Hemiptera > Coccidae > Ericerus > Ericerus pela. Next base: position 484,190 of record WOFM01000399.1, read on the forward strand.
AATAAAGATAAATAGGTATAGTTTGTTAGTTTAGCGCTTTCATATAGTACCTAGATATTTTTGATGTTGAGTCTTAGCTATTATTGTTGCCTGTAAATGCATAACTGATCCTCTCAATAGAAATTCCTAAAAAAATTGGAGATGATAAAAATATCAAATTGGTATAGGTATAGTGAAACTATTTTCTAACTACAACCTTAGAAATAGAATTTTTTTTTCATTTTTTAAATTGAAAAATACCACATATTTTTACTTCTAAAAATCAATTTTTTTTTGTTTTTAATCCTTCTGGGAATCAAACCTGACAGAGGCATACTATCCAGATTTTTTCTATGGGGGTAATATACCCACAGAGTATTAAATATAATAGAAGACGTCTGCCTATCTAAACTCTGTTACGAAAAATGACCCCACTTTTAAAGAGCTGTCCCCTTTTTTTTGGTACCAAATTCAAATTTGTTCGCCCATATTCTGGCCCATTAACAATGATGAGAATTTTATTTTTTCAAATAACCGAATTAAATGAACAATTAAAATATATAACTAACAATTCAGAAATCACATCAAATGATTTTTGTAAATTAAAATGAGATGAAAATTGTACCATTCCTTTGGAGTGGGGATACTTCGTCTCAGAAGCGGTGCCATTTTTCATCTCGCATACGTCTTGTATTATATTTAATACTCTGTGGATATACTTAGCCGTATATTCAAAGAAAATTTTTTTCTATGTTTTGTTAAAAAATCAAAAAACTGCTAAAAGAAGGGGGTGAAAATTAATATCGATTTTGGAAAAGTGGGGCATAAGGTAAAAACTGTTTTCATTAAAAATATTAAATTTTCTGACTTGCTCAGTGAGTAGGTTCTGCTGAAAAGTTTTCTTTCGAAGATAATATCAGCACTCTTGTATCTCGTGTCCTTTTTATCCGAATAAATTCGTTTATTTATTTTATTTGAGATGTAGGTACGTAGCCTACAATTTATTTTACAATATTTTCTATTTTACAGAACTAACACAGTACCTTACCTTATACTATAACTGTGGGTTAGAACAAAAATCTAACTTTTACCAGAACTTGCTTCGAACTTAAATGACCGATGTAAGTTTATCATTTTTTTGCCATTTTGAACGAAGCTAATATAAATCAAAACATTTTCCCACGTATACAATATAACCTCATGTTGCTTCGAATAAGTTTTTGATAATTTTGGGATTATTAATAATTTTTTCGTTGATTTTCATATACTTATTACGTATTTTTTAATTTTTCATCAATGTTCCCATATTCCGTCAATTTTAAAATGTATACGTAATAAAATAAATCTGTCTCACAACCGTTGAAAAAGTATGAAAAACCCTCTCCTCTACAGACAAATCCTACGTGCGCCACTGTGAAGTAATGAATTCTTTCTAATTACCACATCACCCTACCAAGACACTTTCCCTAAAGTCACTAACAAAATATTAGTCAGACAGTTCGCGAATTGTGAAGGTCGATGATTTTGTTTTTTTTAGGCAATTCAAAATTTTAGCAGAGCTGTATATATTATACTAATCGGAAAATTGTGCCTGTTGTTTTTTGTTTTTTTTTTTAGAGACGATTTTACAATATTTTTAGCTGTTAGAAATTTCAAAAATTTCACTTAGCAGTTATTTTCGTTTTTTTATCAGCTCTAAAAAAGCATTTCGCTAGGTATCTCATTAGGCAGCATTAGGAATGTGAAATAAATTGTGCCTTTTTTTTTTTTATCTACGACCACGTGGGAGTTGTAAATAGAATTCCCATAGGTAGTATTTAATTTGTCATAAAAATAATAAATATATTTAAATTTTTTCGAGATACTTCGTGTAGGCAGTGACCAACCAGCACTTTCACACAAAAAAAAAAAAAAAGTTTAAAAGTGATCAGCGATTTCTGCGCAGAGCAATGAAAATTCATTTTATAGGATACCTATATTTTACCTAATGTCTTTTGGTGTTTCCTTGATACGTTCCTCTGACTTAGCTCTGATATTATAGCCTTTGGACAGCCATCGTTCTTCCGAACGGTATCGCTTTTCTTGCTTCTTGAACACCCTTGCGCCGGACATTCTTTGGCAACATCTAGGAGAATCCTCAAATCCTGCTGGCGGTTGAACAATATTCTCGGTTTGATTAGCACAAAAATCCTACAAAAAAACCGTTCCTGTTACAATGACTGGGTTAAAAGAGCGCAATGCTTTTCAGAACCAATCTTGTTTTCACTCTTAGCAATGAATAATGAAGAAAATTCGTTTATCCCATCAAATGATAACAGTACATGAGACTATATACCTATTTTAATAAAATAAAAAAGCGAACAGGTTAACTTCAGACACAAAAATCTACAGACGTATCTGTTGCGAGAGTAATTCAATACTTTTAAATTACCTCAACAAATAATATAATTTCTGAATATTATCTTTTATTAATATTTCACTTCAATTATTACAAACACTTTAGAATTATACTTATTACTATTTCTTAATACTAGTGATGCTTGATATCCATAACATCGAGTATGGACCTTAACGTTTCTACTCGACTTCTAGTTCAGGAATGAATATGTTTTTGAAATGAAGACAACACATCACTTTCCTTTTCTTTGTTTCAATCAAATATGGCCAACCAAAAAAGTGGCGTGACAAGGAACATCCGCCAAATATGATGAAACTTTGTTGTCAGCATATCTGGTGGTGTTCGTCTGTGGGAAGCTAGGTAAAATATAGACAGCTATTATTCCATGAATTAGGAATAATAGTTGTCTGTAATTTGTTCGACACGTTTTTGTAGACAAACTGAATCATCTGCAAAAACGGGACGGAACAGTACCTTTTTCCAAAATTCTCCCCTAAAAGACGCTCCTTTTAACGAACCATTTCAAATGTCATATTTGAACAAAAATTTAAGAGTCGTTCGTTACTAGGCAAATTTTCAGGGGCTTGATGCGAGTTTTAACTCTTCTTTTCTTTATAAAAAAGAAAAAAAAAACAGCCTCATTTTATTACCTCCCACTATGAATTATTGTAACTGCGAACTGTAGCCAGCCTAAAATCATATGAATTAATTCTTATATTTTTGGTACCTAATGAATTTGTTATTCTTTTAGCAGGACAAGGTCAGACAGGAATTGGGAAAATGAATCAAAAATATTTGTTGATTTTAAAAGGCATTATTTTGTGAAGATAAATCATTTTAAGAGAAGAACCCACCGAATAATGTTTGGCTCTGAAAAGCAACGCATAGGGGCTAAATATATTGATTAACGAACAATTCAACTTTTTGATGAGGCTTACTAACAGCATTGAGCGTAGTTGAGCGTTGTTTCGAATTGGCATCTTTGAGCGGATGGCCAGATGATGAATGTTCTATGGTGGTAGTGCTACTGTGTTCACTGTAAAATACCGAATCACTACCAGGACTTCCTGATCTCAAAGACTCGGCACTTATTGCTTTCAAATTGTTAGATTTCTCGGCAGATTCCTACAACAGTGTCAAAAATTCGAGTGAAATTTTGGAATCAGCGAAATTGGTACTAGTTAGAAATAATTTTCCTAACCTAAAACGTAAGTAGGTATGTCTTATAGTCAAAGGCTAAAAATGCAAAAGCGATACTTAAGTAATTTTTGCATTTTTTCCATTGTCAATTATTATTCATAAATGTATTGTAAAAAAGCCCTGAAGTGGCGCTTTGGCTTGTGCCAATCCTGAATTAGAAGGTAACACTGTAGAATTTATTGTTTTGGAGGAGACAACGAACATTTTTTTTCCATGTCTGTGTGTGGCTTGCTGGGTAGTGGCACTTGTGCATTGAGGGAATAATTGGCGAAATAATATCTTGGAAATGATAGGTGAAATAATATCGTGTAAATAATTTTGTGAAATAATTAACGACTTGTATATTTAGGTATTATAGTGATGGATGTAACTTTGTTAATATAAGTAATTCTGAAGTCATTGAGTTGATATTTATAAGTACCTATCATTCTTGCATATGTTCCTAAGAGAATTAGAGATCCTCCTGTCCTTTTTATGGAGATTTTCAAAGAAAATTCACATATTAAAATCGATTAAGTATTACTCAGGGGTGGGAGTAAATTCGTTTTTCATTACATGCCTCTGGTAAACTTCTGACACTATATTAGTTGAAATTCATATTTATTCATGTTCGTTGCAGTCAAATTACTGTAAATTAGGTTTTTAGAAAAATCTGTAGGAAAAGGGAAAAAGCGTGTAAACTGATATGAATTTTATGAAAATACCTAAACAAAATTAGTCGTAAATGTTTTTTTTTTTTTTTTTTAAATCAGGGAATTATGGAATTAATATTTTTGACTGGGATTCGTTGACTTATTTACATACACAAAATATTAGACAAAATTGTGAATTAGATAATACGGAAAATCACTGATTTTGCATAAAAAACTACGAATAAACGAAAATAACAGCAAATGCACTTGTTATATATTATTATTGTAGGTACTAGGCTTTTATTTAATTCAGTCTAGTTGTTCTGTAAAAGTCAAGCTTTACATTAAGTTAAGGCTCTTTGCTAGTAGGGATGCGCATCAGGGTGATTGGTCAGGCAAATATATGAAATGGGAATATCATGTCTTTTTTCTGGTATTTTCCCTTCTGATTGAAAATTCGCGTATTTTCTTAATTTTTGATTTTGATTGCGACATAATATAATATATATAAGTGTGAGTATGCATCACACAAATTTTTTATTTGTGCTGTTTTGAGAAAACTATAGGAGAGGGCTGAAATTTTTATGAGAAATAGTCCTCATAGAGGAGCAGGTCTGAAAGAAGTATCGTTCCAATCGATTCTGTAGTTTTCAAGAAAATTGAAAAAAAAAAGCTTCTGGTTTTTCTAGAATTTTGAGAAAATGATGAAAGGGATCAGGAAGAAATTTTTATCATAAATGATTTTTATGTAGGTCCAAGTCTGATAGAAGTTTGGTGTCCATTTGCTCATTAATTTATAAGAAAACTGGAGAAGAAAATTCCTGGAAAAAATTTTCTATTCATAGTTTCAAGAAAACTACAAAAAAGATTTAGCTGAATTTTACGAAAGATATTCCTTATACAGGATCAAGTCTGATAGAAGTTTTGTGCCTATTAGTTCAGTAGTTTCCGAGAAAACTGAAAAACAAAAAATTGCTGGAATGTAAGATTTTAGCATTATAACATTGGTAAATCTACATTTTGATTAGAGATATGATATCGATAATCAATAATTTTTTGTAATAATTTTTACCTGAAACTAGCAATGACATATCTATGGATTAATTACTATCGAAACAGATATCAATAATTATTAACAGTTGTTTGCAATTTTTTCAATTAGATTTGGAGTTCCGGTTTTTTTGGTTTTTTTTTTTGAATTTATGGATGATAATTGGAGAACTGGGTTTTCTAGCGATGTATTGCGGCGCTAGATTTTTTTATTTTAACTGACACATAATATATTTTCATTAAAAAAAAAAAATTAGCTGAAAATGGGAAAATAGTTTTAATGGTTTTCTTGTTTCATAAAATGGAAAATTTTCGTCATCCCCACCACTAACCGTTTTGTGAGGTAACTTTTAATATCTAGTTTGTAAGTAAACTGAGTAAAAAAGGAAATATGGGTGATTTAAAGATTGAATAGACATTCTGCCACCCAAGTATTGGTAATCGAAATCATAATTAAGGTTAAAGGCTATTATGCACTTACAACACACAATCTGGAATTGGAGCGATCAGGCAATGTTAGGCTGTTGGCAGCACTGGTGATACCATCGATGGCGCTGGATGATGGAGATTTCCCAGTAATAGATCGACGACGTAGGATTTCATCAGAAGTGACACTTCGTTTCTTAGTTCTACTGGTGTATTGGTGTAAAAATGGTGTCATATTAGTTTACAGTTCAAATACTACGATGCAATCAGCAAATACATGTAGGGTAGATGCACCAACTTGCAACAGTTTAAGAGAAATGTAAAAGTTTGAAGTGACATAATTCAGTGTAGAATAAAGGTAGTTATTTCTTATGTGAATGCTTTATTAAATGAATTATGGTTTTCAGATTAATATTCACTTTTTAAATTTTTATTATGTTGCTCTGAATATCATTTTTTATTAGTTTTATGTGAAAATATTTATTTGTCCCATTTTGCAATACTTCTGCTCTAGTTAGCAACATTTATGTTCCAGTTTACAACTTACAAATAATTCTATTTTTGTATAAGAGTCATAAAAAAAGAGTTCATTGAGAAATTTAATATTTGAAAAAAGAATATGAATTCAGAGATGGTAATTCATACCTATTATTACACCCAAATTATTAAAATAATTTGAATTTTCTCATTTAAACTGAAGCAAAAGTGCCTGTTGTTAACTGGTGTCATGATTTTTCCTCCACTATGCCAGTTTGCAACAGATTGTTGCAAACTGGAAATGTTGACACCCAATAAAGCATTTTACAACAAATGAATAATACTAATTGTGGGGACTCACTGGTATGAGGAATAGGGGCTCGGACCCCTCGACAACAGTCGCCGCCCCAAAGGGCAGGCAAATATTCGTCCGTGTGACGTAAAACACACAAATTACGTTCGATTGTAATTACCTACAAATACATGCAGGTAATGTACGAGTACTGAATTGTGACACAATAGAATGATGTCACAATCTGTACACAAACCGACCAACTATCTCTTATCTAAATAGGGGATGATGTAACTGGGCCGTTCTCACCAACGTACGTATTTCCTTACATATGTGTGTTTGTGTGTGTGTGAATAAGCCATATATAAACCGCCCAAACTGGCTCTAAAATCTCCAGTGTTTGGTTTGGTTTTGGCTTACCCATACTTACGTATGAAGTGGCTGAACACGCTTAAATTCTGTTGAATTTACCTCCTGGTGAGAATACTTTCTCACGACAAGGTATTCCACACTAATAATTTTACCTAAATTAATCAAAAACATTAATTTTCATCAATACTGAAGTGTACTTATCATCTTGGAACACTGAAATATTCATACTGTATCAATTATTCCCATTTAACTGAGCCTTATTCATCAATTATTGTGCAGATTTATTTTAAGAAAAAGTACTTTCTGCATTTTTCACAGCAGTATGAATTTTCTTTGATGTATGGTTTCATCTATGTTAAAGATGAAGTATTGAAAATAAATGGAAATCGAAGAGTACCTATATTATAAAATTCATTTTGCAACATTCATAACAAAAAACTGCTCTCCTCTCATTTCACGATTTTTCAGATTCTATTTAAGCTACAAAGTTGTGGTTTGTACTGTTGAAAAGATGAGAAAATTCGCTGGAATTCTCAAATAAAATTCATTTTTTCATTGCCATTGGTTTTTCACAAATCGCTCACAAAAAAACTACAAATTACCGTTTTTTAATTTTAAATTTATTTCAAAAACTAATGATGACGGAAGAAAATTTTCAGCGATGATTATCTCTATTTTTGACAACAAATTCATTTCCACCATTAGATTTCACCTAAAACGAATTAATCACGAGATAACGGGAGAGAAAATACCAGAACAAAACTGGATGCTCAGTGTATCACTATATATAGGTATGTAAGGTATATATACAAAGGCCTTTCTGCATAATGTTTCGCCACCTATCAGACATTGAATATATACGCATATGTATATGATTTTGCTCATCTAGGATTTGTAACTGGAGTGGTTGGAGAGGGAGCGTAGACCCCTCCTCCAAAGCTATTGCTTTAATAATTTCTGATAAAATTACTACCAACTGATAGATCTACTTAGTCCCATATTCACAAAAGTCACTTTAACCTTCCTGTGGTATGCGACCTCAGGGGGACATATCCTGGGGGAAAACACTCCACAAAATTAATCCAACACTACGAAACAAACCAATACCTCGAGTGTCACCATCAACTGCATCGGATGGCGACGAGAGCCTAAATTTTTCTCCGTTCAGCCTTGCCAGTGTCCTCAAAACATTACGATTTTAGCCACGCATTTTAATTATAAAAATTACCAAAAGGCTGAATAATTCCGAGAAACTGCCATCGGGAGGAAACTAAGGACCAGTAAACCACGAGTGAATTGCCGATAGTTTAGCCCATTGCCACGAATAAGTTACTCCATGGTATAAAAAACCATCATTCATACCATCAAGTGAGTGAATTATTTCAAGCAACCTTTCCATTACACCCAAAACCAAATCACACAACTATTATGCGCTGTTACAAAAAGTTCAATGAAACTGGGTGCGTAAATGTACATGGAAGTCCTACAAATACACGCCAGAGAGAGTCTGCTAATGAAGTAGTAGTTTTGGCAGCTGTGAATGCAAATCCACAGGCAAGTTCATGATATATGGAGAGAATGACCGGAGTTTCACAGAGGACAGTACTACGTATGCTGCATAAACATAAGTATGCAAGTTATGAGGTACACCTCAGCCAGCAGCTAACTCCAGAAGATGCTCCTCGCTGACTGCAGTTTGCCTCTCTGCTGTTTGAAATGTGCGATGCTAACCCAAATTATGTGCGTAACATCATTTTCACAGACGAATCTTTATTTACCCTCAACCATGCCCCAAATTGACAAAATATTCGCACATGGTCACAAGGAAATCCACATGAAGTTTATGCTGCCTATACACAATACCCAGGACGTTTAAACGTGTGGGCTGGCATGTTTAATCAAACAATACTGGGTCCAGTGGTTATTGATGGTACCCTGACTGGCGAAAAATATTTATCACTCTTGGAAAATGAGATTAGTGAAAGACTTGTTGCTGTAGATACTGGTGCTGAATTATGGTGGATGAAAGGTGGCTGCCCAGCGCACAATTATGGGCCTGCCAGGGAGTTTCTTCAACACTCATTCCTCAATCGTGTAATTGGTACCTATGAGCAACCCATTGCATGGCTTCCTCGAGCACCAGATCTCAATCCATGTGATACCTTCTTATGGGGCCATATTAAGTCAACAATCTACAAAAACCAAGTCCTTTCCCAAACTTACAGACACTCCAATGTGCTATTGAACAATGTTGCGCTGAAATTACACATGCCCAACTTGCAGCTGTCCAGCGGAATTTTGAAGATCGCTTACATCACCTTGTATTAGCAGAGGAAAATTTATTTGAACACCTTTTATATAATATAAAAAAGAAACAGGTACAGACGTGAATAAAATATTGACGACTAGAAAAAAAGGTGTTGTCTGTACAGAAGACGAACGCTGGTTGAAACCGAGCAGCAGAAAAAAGTTACAAGTATAACATATTATTTGGCTGCTCGGTGAAAAAAATATAATGGTGGGAAAGTACAGATTTAAAAATATTAAGAGAGATGGTACCGAGGTACACGAATTCTATTTTTATTAGCCGTACCAGAGAGTGTCAGCCCGAGGTAGGGTTGGGCGTAAGTATTTAAAATGGTGAGGGAAGTTTAAAAATGGAGGGAGTAAAAGTGTTTTCGTCGTGATTAGTCGAAGCTAAGAAGTTAGCCTAACCACGAGGCTCACGGCTAAAATTATTAGTTGGGGAATTTTAATTATTTTATTTTATTATTATTATTATTATTATTATTATTATTATTATTATATTAATTATTATTATTATTATTAATTATTAATTATTATTATTATTAATTATTAATTATTAATTATTATTATTATTATTAATTATTATTATTATTATTATTATTATTATTATTATTTATTATGTGGCCTCGGTCACTGGGAATAGGGTTTTAATTTATTAAGTATTTGCGGATGCGAGGAAAATTTTAATTAATGATTATTATCATTTCAAACCCGAGGGTGTTTGGAAAATTTTTATTTTATTTTAAATGCGTCGGAGGGCGCTAAAATATATGAGGTATTATTCATTATTATGGCAAGCCGTACCCGTCATCCCTTCACTTGAACTTCACTTAAAAATGATTTTTGGCACAATTTTGTATTTAAGAGTGGGGTAACATTTTATTTTTATATTGGAACTCTCATAAGAAATACAATGTTCCCACATTTTTGAGTACAAAATTGTTGGAAAAAACTTTTTTAAAGTGAAATTCAATTGAAGGGAGGTTAAAGTGACGTTTGTGAATATGGGCCTTATTCTTCTTATTTCTAAACCTTCAACTTCGAAACTGTTGCGAACTGTTGCAGTGTTGCAAACTGGTGCATCTACTCTACGTAGGAGATACGACAAACTGTTGGTAACCCACCGCGGGAAGGTTGTTGGACTTCGATTTTCGATCGCTTTACACCGGGGGCTCGATCTTCTGGGTCGACCACAAGAACACTCGTCACTTGTATCGTCGGACGATTCGACAGGGCCACCGTGGCACACCATTCCATTGCCTATTATCGCCTGCAAACATGATGAATGCCAAGTCCAGATTTAATTTGCAGCGCTGCAAGATTTCGAACACAAATATGATATAACCTTTGAAGCGTTTTGATTGGCGTAAGTATTCGTTTTAGTCCTTCGAATCGTTCGGTAACCCGAGTCCGCGCTGAGATCGCGTTTCAATTGTTCATCGTCACTTTTTTTCCCTGCAATGAGTCAAAATATATACGTGAAATTTTATTAAACTTGGGAAAATTTTGCTAATTAGTCCGTCAACTGGCGGCGTAGTCAAGAATTTCTTGACCGATGATTCGATAAAAAAACCAAACAAACTTCGCATTTTTTCTCCTCTACTTTTGTCCTACCTTCATCAGCGGATCTAGAGCTATATTTGTGGAGGGGGAGGTCTCTATACCGTTTGTACGAGCAACCCAATCTAGACATTTTTTGGAAACCTTTTCAAATTTTTTGAAATTTCTACTTTTTTATTTAGAATTTGAGAGTCACATATCCTTTTGGCTTTTTCGAATCGGTCCCCATTCACTTGCACTCCAAAAAAAAATTTTTTCGAAAATTTACCCGATAGTCCAGTCAAATAATCATGAAAATGATAAAAAAATTAGCTCTCAAACTTCAACTACCTACGTATAGGGTTATTGGGTGAGTCCCTAAGAGTAACATACTGAAAGTTGGATCGTTTAGGCGTCCTTGAAATTTTCGCGACGGGTGTTTATCCACCAAAAAATGGTTTTTCTCGTTTTTCTCCACGAGTTTCAATCATGTGGTGAAAATGGTTCAGTAAAAAAATAGTTCAGTATAAAAGTTTCTTCAAAAAAGGTTTAACGTAGTTTTTTTGTACAACGTCCGCTTCCCTTCCACCGAGTCTTGAGAACAGCAACTTTTTGGTGAATGTGTTCATTAGTAATTATATGGGAAATATAACTTCTAATCATCAGACAATATAGATAATTAGTAAATCCAATAATATTTTCCAGCCATTTTACCAAAAAGGAGGGCTGAGGGATAAATAATTATTCAAATACATAAAAAATATAATTTTACTAAGACTAAATTTCTCAAAATTTTTTACGGTTAAAATACGTAGATATTCCTGTTGAATTTTCGTAATTTTTTACTTAAAGAATAATTAATCATCATTACAAATAAAAATGATCCAATAATTATTGTTGGTTATCAGAGACTGCGCAAAGCAATCTTGTTAGGGAGGTGTAACCGATCAATTTTTACAACACATGCAAACAAATAGCAATTTTTACCAAAAAAATCCCCCAAAAAAAAGCCAATTGGTCAGTGGAAGAGCAAAAAAAAAAATCACAATTTTTTTCAATTTTTACAACAGTTTGGACCAAGGGGATGTCACACAACCGACTCCCCGTCTCGCGCGGTCCATGTTGGTTATGAGGTTGTAACTTATTCATTAATTTGATTATAAAATAAATAATTTATTTCATAATTTATTATGCCATTTTTGTAGTAAGATTAATTTTTTCGTTAAACATTTTGTTTAATGATTTATGTTCCATTATAGTAGCTTTTTAACGGTGAATGGACTCATAATATTATATACCCTCGGATTGTGACCCATTGTGCAAAATTTGGTAATAGAGTTCTATTGGAGAAAAATCGATGCCTCAGTACTGATGGTACAAAATCGCAAATGGATATATGGTGGGGCAACAAAACGATAATTTTGATTGAAATCAATAATCACTATTTTTGCATTAAAAATTATTATTTTTTATAGTTTATTTATTTTTTTATGTCTTATTATCCCCAAAATTGCAAGAGGCCTAGAAGGTGCAACTTTTAGTACTTTGTTCTAGGAGACCAACCCAACAACCCCAAATAGTCGAAGTTTATGTGCTAATTTTTTATAATATGAATTTCTGATTTTTATTAATGGTCATTACTTATGAAATGAAACACTATGTTAGTCTTACTTTGTGAAATCCTGCTGAAAAACATCCAGGGGAAGGGAGGATTGATCCCCCTGATCGCCGTTGCCAAAGCCACTGTAGTCAACAAATGTTCAAATGAGGCTTTTTTTTTTATCTTGATAGATTTATTGGGAGATGTTTGGAAATGAATAATGGTTCTACGAGTCCTCAAATTTATGAGGCGAGTCAAGTCCATGGCATCGTTAAGTGTGTCCCTAGTTTTGATTTTTGGCAAATATAATCGTAAACGATTGGTCCGTAGATCAAAAATAGTAGTGCACAAAAAAAAATCTGACCAAATTTTCAACCCGAATATTTCGATTTACATATTTCGTAGTTCTGAAAATTTTCGAAAAATCTATTTGCCATGATCGTACCTTTTTTTCAAAAAATGGCATTAAATAAAATTATAGGTAATTTATTTGAAAACGAAATTAAAAACAACGGAAAGAATAACTCTTTAACGTGCAATATTCTCGAAAAATATGAGAGGAACAAACAAATGAATAGAAAAACTCTTGCATGAAGTTTTTTCAAATTCGTTTTCATAAATAACTATTTTTGACTTATGATCAATCTGTTACAAGATATTTGTGAAAAACCGAAACAAGGGACACATTATTTGCGATTTTCTGGAGTTAGCTCACCTCGTAAGGATTCGAGAACTTTTGATATACCTATTTATCTTAAAAAACCTCCTATAAACAATTAAATCCTTGAAATAAAAAAAAAAAACTGTTCGGAAAAGTTTGTTTAGAAATCCCTTCGTTGACTGAATTAAATTCAACTTATCAAAAATAGCAGAGAATTAATGTCTCACCTGACTGTTTCTGGTGGCTATGTTTCTCTTCTTTCTTGTCCAGTTTGTACATTCGGTCATTTGCATTCCTGTATGCAAGCAGTAATTGTAAATTTATAATTTTAAAACAATGAACACACACAGGCTATTCTAAGTTAGATACATATAAATAAATTATTCACTCAAACACTTTTTGTTTTTTATTGAATTCCCAGTTTAATAAGATACAGAAAACAATACGCTAACAATAAGCCAGTAACTTAATCGAACCCAATTTGAAAAATAAGGCAAATTTGATTTCTATGTTCAATGAAAGTTAAAAATATCCCAACTATTTTGGTTAAGTTAGTTGCATTACTGTTTCAAGAACTGACTTATTCAGTTTAGTTTATTAATAGGTAACAATTTTCTTCAAGCAGTTTCATAAATTCTACGAAGAGTTAATATTCCAGCTCATCATAGCTCACTCATGAGAATAAGGCCGGTATTCATAGTTACCACTTAGTGTTTACTAATCTAAGGGTCTGTTTTTAAACTGCAGTGAAGCTGCGAAAGACATAGTTTAGCTGAAAATAATGAGAAACGTAGCTTTCTTGTGACGAACTATACTAAAGCTACGAAAAACATTTTGTTTCTCTGAGAAACTTAGCTTGGAGCTGCAAGTTTTAAACTGACACTCAACTTAGTGAACACTAACATCCGTATTCTAGAATGATACTGAAGTACAAATTTGCTACTTAAGTAATATTTTATCTGTGACTTCTGTACATGAGTATAGAATAAACCTGGTCGAACGAGTGCTTAAGTCTTATTTAATGTTAAGAAACATTCTAAAATATGGGTGTAAGTGTTAACTATGAATACCAGCCTAAGGCAGATTCAGTTATTCTTATCCAGCCAGAGGTCGGAAGGAATGCAAGGAGCATGAGTCTGTTTGAGCAAATCCAATAACTATAATTATATTCTGTTCATACTAATGGAAGTGGGTGACATCAGAATTGCCAGTGGATGTAGCGGTTAGTTGAGGAGAGAGGAAAAAGTTTCGATGCACATTGTTATACGATGATAAGCATCATTTTGTCATGTAAACATACATCGTGTTTCAATCAGATAAGTGTGAATATGGTTTATTACATCACACACTTCTTAGTGTGAACAGAGTATATTACTGTAATATTAGCACAACTATTAGAGATTTCAAAATGGTGAAATTTTGGTTGTTTATGGAGATGAGTAAATTAATGTCTAAACAGACTCCATATGGTACACTATCAATTAGATGCTAAATAGACCAGTTTGGAGATAGGTACCAGATAATACTGAGAACCTCATCTCTACCAAGCTCAGAGCGTGCAAGACAAATTGCGTAGATTTGAATTATGCCAATGCGGTATACAGGTGTCAAGCATGCGTTCAGATCTTTTTCACTTTTGGAACACGCTGTTAGTTATTATCTAATGAATCTTAATTTTGTACAGATGGGTGTCTCAACAGAGATATTAGTCATCATACTGGTCAGACAGAAAATCTCATTACCATAAGCACATGGATTACAACATCGATGTCAACGAATAAATGTTCGGCACCAAGTGCTTACAGATTTAATCATCGGACCACACTTCCTTGATGACACTGCCCCCAGCGAAGTGAACCTCAGATTTCATATCTATTTCTTGAGAGATGTTAGGTAGGTCATAAATTAATTTTGCCACATACTAAATGGGAAGAAGTGGAGAACCTGCAAACCTTGGTCATGTAGACAACTGAACCTCATCGCTGTATTTGACGGCAAAAGCCAGAATGAATGATAATGCATAGGACATTCATGTTCAATTAACATGCAAATCAAAGCCAATTCTAGCATGTTCACAATTTACTAAATAATATTCTGATTGCTGTCAGGCGGTGTTCTTAGAACACAAATGTGGATGTATAAACCACCAAGAAATGAAAATATGTATTATGAAAATATTAATTATCATATTAGCAAACTCTGCCACAAAAACGATTCATTTCCAATCTAAATAAGCCAAATCAGCACATTAACAAATTCTTGCGGATAATAATCTGGAAATTTGATATATTGCAAGGAGAAATTTTAACTAGGAGGTGGGCCTGCACCCGGGTCATCCTATTATCAGATATATTTTCATGTATCATTACAACCACAACATTCTGTATACATTGGAGATGCGTCCATCTAATTTGAATTGCATACTAACCATTTTTACCAGTGTAGGGACGTTGTCAAACAACTGTTAACACACATCATTGTCTCTTTTCCAATAACTATACCACAAAAGGCTTAGGTTTCCTGGAAAAGATTGAACAGTGAAACCTCGTTTAATGGACACCTCCTAATAGCGGATACCTCACAGACAAAATGTGTTTGTTCTAAACAAAAACGTGATCATTTAAAGTAACACATTAGATTACTGGGAACAGCGAACCCTCTCCTAATGGAAAATGGACCGGGTAAATTGGTTCGGTGCTAGATTTCACCTCTGAATAGTAGACAAGTAAGCCTATATTGGAGGATTCATTCCTCTGAAAGTGTAGATTTAGTGCCAAAAGTTCAGTACAATATACAAAAAGCTATTGTTGAATCTAAAACAAAACTTTTAACTACCCAATTTTTTTGAAAAAGTAGCTAGTTACTATACATATACTTGACTATTGTTCCTTTTAATAAAATTACTTATATCAAATTTTTTATTTATTTTTTTCCATTTTCCATTTTTCCTCCCATTAACAGACATTTTCCAATAGAGGACAAAATACCTGGTCGTACGTGTAAGTCCTTTATTGGGAGTTTTCCCTGTACCGTCATTGGAAGCTTCCCATAAGTATGTACAGAGTGCACCAGATTAGGCAAAATGATACTTATTTAGTTATTCACATGGTGCACAAATAAAATAGAATTTCTTTTCAGCTAATGAGCTCCACATGAAGGAGTCCACATTATATAGGGTGATTCACATTATACACGGTGATTCACATTTTTGGGCACCATAGGAAAATAACATTTGGTGTGTCGAAATTTGAGTCAGTCATTCATGTTACTTTTTCAGAGAAATTTACAACTTGTTGCACCACCTCAATAATGTTTTTGAAACAAATTAGGGCTTATTTCTTCGATTATACATATAGTACTGGACCAGTTAAGTTCCATAAGCCTAATGTAATTTTTAATATCAAGATATGCCGGCAAAAAAGTAGGCAACCATAAAGTACCTTTTACATATTTTCAATGTTTTGCTTGAGTTCACCAATTTAGAATACATTTGATAAAGTCATCTCTTAAATTCACAAAGATAGTGTATGTAAATGTCGTCCAAAGTACGTCAAAAGGTACGGAGTGGTTGCCTATTTAGCGCCGACATGTCTAACCAGAAATCATCGTTCTTTACTGGTTCAGTACTATATGTATAGTCAAAGGCTTATTCTAATAAATATCTTTTAAAGATGAAATGAAATCATTGCACCACTGATATTGGTACAAAGAAGTAAGAATAACCTAATGGCCGGAAAATTTTTATGACCGACTTACGATAATTAGTTATTGAGTTGTTTGAACAAAATCATTATTGTGGTGCAACAAATTGTGAATTGCTCTGGACAAGTAAATGAGTGATTCAAATTTCAATGCACCAAATATTATTTTCCTAAGGTGTGTCAAAATGTAAATCTCCCTGTATGTACGGTAAAATATAATTTTTCTCAATATACCAGGTATAATAATTGGTACATTTGATGGGACTAAATAGATATTTTAGACTAGCTAGGTAGATACTGTCAATGGCAGTGAAGAGGAACTAAACTAAGAATTTTGATTTTAAACATTCGGCCCTCCCAGATTTTTTAAGAAAGCAGGTTCATGTTTATTTCTTCACATAAAAGACTTCTGATAGTATACATTATCTATATGTTTATTTAAACAATTCCGGGGCTAAAGAAAAAATGCGCCTAGGAATACAATAATTATAAATTATCTTAGCAAATAATAGATTTTTCAATTTTGTATTTGGTGTAATTATTTTGAGAGAGGCTTCTGGGCCCTTCCAGAAAGTTCAAGTACATCTCCTCTCTCCAGCCTTGAACACCTCTGGATATTGTTCTTACTGACTCAAGGGGTGCGTTTTAAAATTGATTAGATGACTTTTATCTCACTCTAAGAGAGATGATGTAACTACGTGATCAGAGTGAAGTTTTTGTTGTTCGTTTAGTTGGCTAACTTCTCATAAACAAAACAAACAAACAAACAAACAAACAAACAAAATGATAATAACTGGATCAAACAATCAAACATTTGCTAAAGGTAAAAAAATGAAACGTCGTCTGCATCGACCCACTCTCAAGCAGGTAGATTTGGAAGATGCTCTTACGAAGTTATTTAGGACTACCATATCAGGGCTGGCAACTTTTCATTTTCCCATGTGTAACGAAAAAAAAATTTTTTTTGGTGCAAATTTTACACAAAATAAAGAAAATTTGGTTTTAGTAATTGTGTGTAAACATAATTATTTCTCATGTGTAGCGAAAACCACTTGGGAATTTCTCATGTGTAGCGATCGCCACACACGCTACACAAAACTTGCCGACCATGCACCATATAGTTACAAAATGGTTGGTTGACGTTTGGTTGCCTTTCCAGATGTCTTCCAAACAACTCACAAAACGCATCTCAGAGCAATAACAAAATAAAGGTGATTTTTCAATTGAAAATTTCCAAAATTTGTTATAGTACTTCGTTACCACGTCAGTGAATTTCAATTGCATATTTTATAATTGCTATCCAACCAGCCTAAATACGATAAAAAATATTAACTGATTGCTGATTTGTGTTTCATAGGCGAAACATTAAAAAAAAACTGGGGTTAACTTCACAAACTTGATACAAAACACAATTTATTTTGGTGAACCTACGACTTAGTGAAGCAGTACCAGTTGCAATTCTTACAATAAAAATACCCAACAATAAAGATGTATTCGACTTTCAGCACCCTCTAATATTTCATTCGTGTAGCCTATGTAGGTAGGTACTTCACTAGAACTTATAAATTTCGATGTATTTTGAGGTGGAAAATGTCTGAACATGGTAATTTTAAACTATCTACCTAAATATTACTAAAATAATAAAAATTCATAGTTTTATTTGTAAATTCACCTCAAACAGAAGGCGTGTCAAATGGGGAGATGATATTCCTATAAGTCTACTTTGCAACGCACCGTTGCAAACTGGCTTAGTGAGTAATAAATTTATGCACCGGTTTGCAATTTTGACGATAATTGTGTACTCAACTCTAGAATTTTCATATTTTTCATGTCTTCTCTCTGAGAAAACGTAAGGCTAACTATTCTCCAACAAAAGTGGAACGTCAGAAAAAAAAAAGAACTGTTACGTAGCCTTTACAACATTTTATCGAATACCAAGATCGACTTTGTCCTTCGAACATGAAAAAATATCGATGACGGGCCAGTCAGAAAGGTAAATTTCGCGTAGAATAGACAGAATTCCAAATTATGTAAGCTGAGCCAAATCCACTCGCTAATTTCTGAATAGGTACTGCTTATCAAAGATTACTTTGTCATGGAAAATTCTTAAAATTTGTAATGAACGCAACCCGCAATTCATTTAATTTGAAAACATGTTTATTCAGGCGAAATCTACCTTTCCTACTGGCATCCGACGAAGTTTGGTTACCCAAATAAAATTATCAATCATATTTGCATACCCGGTGTGGCCCTTTCGGACGTGACAGTAGTAACGGTATGACAAAGGGAACGTAATTTACGTTTACAATTAAGACGAAAAACCAGAAAAAAGTGAAAAAAAATCATATTTTGTGAAAATCTGTACACTAATAATATGCAAAAAACAAAAAAAGAATAAAGTGCCCATTTTGCACGAAATGAAAGAATTTTTTAGTTATTTTCTTATCCAAAAATAGAGTAAATACTCTTAAAATGAACAAACTACCTACCAACATATGTGCACCCTGACGTGCCTGCAAAAAAGGGGATCGTATAAAGGCGAAAAGGTTTCCATGCCCAAAAATCTACATTCGCTTCATAGAACGAGGAAAACTCAAAGCACACAGGTACGTGCATTTATAAAGGCGGCATTTGTACAATCAGCAGTTATTCTAATTACGATTTTCCAATATTGTTTTTCTACTGAAGTAACTTTACATCAGAACTATCGATAAAAGCTTAAATAGGCCTATGGTTATCATGCCCCGCAAAAGTATAAACTTATGTATTATAACAGCACAAAATAATCATTCAGAAAACAAAACAAAGCATGAGCAACAAACGATTATTTTACAAGTTTATTTTTAATTTTTTAATTTTTTGTTTAATAGATATCATTTTTCGAGCTTGACGTATGTGTACTTCGCATTTCTCTTTTTTTTGCTTGCAATAAACATAAGTTTGGAAAAATGTTACTGAAGCGAATTAAGCGAAAATTCGTCAATAAATGAACACATAAATCTTCTGTACGGTTGTATAGTCAATTTCCTAATTCTTTTAATTGTAGCTTTGTCACCAGAAATAAAAAAAAAAAAAAAAAATTTCCCAAAAAGTTAAAAGAATTAAAATATGGAACGACGTTGATTAGGTTTGAAATTTCTTCTTTCTATTTCGCATTTCAGTTCCACCAAAATTGATTTCGGTTATTTATTCTTATTAAACACTCGAGAACTACGCAAGTTACGTAATATACATGGTTTCATAATGCTAGTACATAAATTCTACTGTTAACCAGATTGAACTACACAACGTACTCGTAGATAACGGATATATATTAGGTAGGTATATATGTAAAGAGAAAAAGGTCCTCACATCTTATTCGTTGCTTTAGCATTTAAATCCTCCGTAGATGATGCTGCAGAGGTTGAACGAGAAATCTCTAGTTTGTTCAGCACACCTTCATCAACGCTATAGCTGCAACGTTCATATATAGATGTGTCAACTACGAGTGAATGGATATAATAGGGAATTCTCAAAATAGAATGTACGAGTCGTGTGAGACAATTACACTAATAAATTGTAAATTTAAATAAATTAAAATACAAAGGCGTTATGGTTACGTATACATGTACGGGTAATGGATAGGAGTGCATTAACTGGCATTGGAAAGTATAGGTACCTACGTCGATTTTTATAACTAGCACACGGTACACGGATATCTGCATAAATTAACTCGAATTAAAAACATTTTCTCAACTTTTTGCATTTAATCTTCGAATTTATTTAAATCATATTTTTGATTTGATAGGAAGAAAAGAAAGGAAAAGAAAAAAAAAAAAAAAAAAAAAAATTCCAAGCGAAACATATTGAATCATGCAATAATTTGTTAATAAGTATATACAGTGGGATTGAGTAGGTTGCGATTTACCTGCCACAACTGCTACTTCGGCCACTCGTTGATTCGTTGTCAAAAGATTTTTCTTGCTCAACTTCTTTTAAATTTTTCAACACTGGCGAATGGGGTACCTAATACGAGAAAATTCGATGGAATACATTCGAGAGGCTCGGATGTGGTGCGAAAACGGATAAGAAACGAAACTTCGGAGGAGACAACCTGTTGGAGCTCTTCCAGTGTATCCGTCTTGTTCAGACTGAAATGTGAGGAAACGCTGTCAAACGAACTGGTCGTATGAGAAATACCTTGAGCTGTGGTTGCCACACCCGACGTACTGTCGGTCGCTGTGATGTAGCCATCAGTTGTCGACGTTTCTGACATGTCGTTCGGATTGAGACGACCCGAATCAGCTCGGGATAAAGCTGAAAATCGCAATACCATTGTAACGTAATAGAGGCCTATATAGGTACGCGTACAGAGAAGTCGGTAATGTTCTGTTCCAACTGTAATACAGAATGCGAATGACCGCCACGATTTGGATACAGTTTTACAGTAACGATCTGTTGAACCACCAATGAATAGAGCGACGAAAAGTCAAAGATCAGAACTACCGTACCATACCGTGTATTAAATTTTGTCCGCAAGAGCGTATATAGTTCCGTATTAGAGGGGGGATTCACACATTCTCAGTGGTCTTTTCTGACCTCCACCCCAAACAAAAATATCACTAAAACTGATAAAAAATAGACTATTTTTAAAGGTCGAGTCTTTTTTTTCAGGCTAAGGGTGGTCCAGACACTCAGGACCCCTTTTGTCCGTCCCCATGATGAATAATATGATCATAGGCCTATCCGTAAATTTTATCAAGTCGTTTAATAAAGGAAGAAAACAAGCTAATTCTTGGTAAAAGTAACTAAACATGTAGCCCTACAACAAACTCTAATTATCGTCTGTCAATTTCGGGTTACCTAAGACTTTTTTTCTCTTTCAGATGTTGCTTCAGTCGTGGAAGCTATTGTATTAAAGATGTCGATAGTTTTTCGATATCGGTATTTTTCAGATCCATCAGTGGAAAAATATTGAGGCCTACTTATTCTTGATATTTTGTACTTCTCGATATTTCTAATATTGATGCCTGATTTCAAAGGTATCAATACTTTTATCAACAATAACAGCAACAGATATAGGTATTCATTGAAGATACTTAGTTTTTTCTTGCTACTATAAAATTTTCAGACTTGCCATAAATGGTTTTACGCACAGTTTATCAACATTTATCTGTGTTTGGAGTTTTTATTGTATAAATTCGGTTTTCTCTTGTCCCATTTTCTTTATTCCAATCAAATAAATGATGATAAAACAAAAATAAACGTATTGAAGAATATCGATACTTGCGTACGATATTGATATTTTTACACTTCAATATCCGCCTGATCGACATTACTCAATTCTAGAATCGTCGATACTGAATATCGATACTTTTTACCGAGTTTTGACTAATTTAGAAGCTTTTCCTCTGAAGTAATCTTATCCCCCACCCCCGGTCAAAACAGAAGACCTAGAGATTTCCAATAGGGGAAATCTTGAACTCCTTCTCATTTTTCACCATCGCATTTGCCAGCTGCTGCTCAAGAGGAGTGTTTCAAGCAGCCTTATAATTCCTCTTTCCACCACTCTCAACGAATGACCTACAGAGTGGTGGCCATTCACTTGCAGCTGAGACCAAAACGAAGGGCTTCAGCTAAATGGAGATTGAGCTGGCAGTGGTAAACTAACAAAGAAGAAAGAAGGGGGGACACATAAGTGACAATAAAATTGCAATTTCTAAACAGTACTACGTTTTTAGTTTAGATTATGTGGTTAGGTGACTGATCGTCGTGTTTTAAGTTACCTATACGTTTCTTCCAGTTCTTAGTAATGACCTTGACCGTCACAATACACCAGCAGTGTTTAAATAAATTACAGGGAAAACTTAAAAAGTTTTCTGAATGCTACTTTTTTTTTTTTTTTTTTTTTTTTTTGAAAACGAACACATTTTTAAATATGTTTGAGTTAAAAACGAATTTTCAAAAGATAAGCTTTTATTTTTGGTCTGCTGAAGTAGTGAGTAGAATAAAAGGTTTTAAAAAATATGAATGAAATTTTTCAATGATTTGAGAATTTTCAATGATAGTTTGAAAATTTTGAAATAACATTTTGACAATAATTATTGTTTTTGATTTTATAATCACCATGAAGAGATAAGTCAATATATCGATTGGTATAGGTAGGTTATGCATAATGATAAAATCACTTACATTCAGGTGCTTCGTGAGAAAAATGATTTTGTTTTTCTTTACAATTCAATTCAGATGTACCATCAGGACTATGTCTTTTAATAGCATTCATGGTGTTAGAGCAGACATCGGGCGGATTTTGTCTGAAATTGAAAGAAAATTTGCAAAAATCAAGAGCATATTGTTGGTAATGGTCCATTATGTTGGAGGTGAGTGTGAGTTTAATGCAACTGCATCTCAAATCACACGTAAGATTACTTGACAGCCGGTCTATAAGAAAAATGTTTATGTTTATGCTGCTTTGAACATTTTTTTAAAAGCTCATTCTACATCAGATTACTTTACTAAAATATATTTGCTTTTGTTTGTTTTGAAATTGTAAGATTTAACGTCTTCAGTAAATTTACAGAAATTCAGACTGACTCACAAAAACTGTTCAATAGTTGTTCAATTGTAACACTACATACGAACGATTTTGTATATTTGAAGTTTTGTCTTCTCCTTGGTTAGAAACTTTAGGTTAATTTTGAATTTAATTCGATTAATATGTGTTGATGGTAGTCTAGTAAACAGAACAAAACAAAAAAAGCTTCATTTGATATTAGCTGCTGACAATGCTTGGACGAGAAAAGAAAATAGGCTTATTTTCTGTCATATTTAACAATCATAGTAAGAAAAAAGGAAACTAATAGCAGCAATGTTCTAATTTCTCAAATTAATTTGAAAAAAATCTGAAACCACTACCCAACCAGGAGGACTCGATAACCGACAAAAATTTCTAGGCAGAAATGAGGTGAGTCGTAAGACTGTAAGGAGTCGGTTGAGAGATTTACGGCCAAAGGTTAAAAAACCCGAACTTGGAATTAGATTTAGGCTATAGAAGAGTCCTCAGTCTACCAAATAACAACGAAACGTTCTACCAAGCCTACAACTGAAAAATTCAGCACTGTATTGCAGGATCAAATAGTCTTCATTTCCATTATTCAAAAGAGAGTCGTCTTCAAAAATTTGCGCGTACTTTGTGTTGGTGGGGACAAGTCTATCATCCTTTATAATTTCCTCCTGATGGGGTACCATTTGTGATTGTGAATCTTCATATTCAGGTGGTGAGCTAGAATGGATCTGTAAAGAAAATTCGTTAATTTCCAGAATCATTTGGTGATAGGTATACTTTAAAATAAGCGATCTATATTAGTCATTCGAAAAAACCGACGAGCATCAAAAGAATTCAAAAACTGGTTTTACCCTTTTAGAATCCCCTTCGTCGGCATCGATTGTCTCGGTGTCGATTGAGGATCGCTGTTGATGCTGCAGCAGCAACAGCTTTCGTTTCGATGACGTCGATCTTGGGTGCAGCGGCGTCACTGGAGAGCTTATATCTGAGCAACTTTGACACGTGCCCAAACCATTGTTATCCGAATCTAAAGGTAATACCTGCACAAAAATTATCCGTTATAGCTGAGATTTTTTTCGAAACGATCGGATACTATCGACAAAACAACACCCTACAGTCGTGACGGATTCGTTCCACATTCCATCACTATGATCTCTGGTGTCGAGTGAATCGTTTGAGGCGGACGGAGACTTTTTGAATTGTTGCGACTCGTTCAATTGATCTGTTTTACAATCTAAACTATCGCCAGAGGAAGCACTATGTTGACGGTATAGCCGGTCGTATATTAAATTTTCGTGGAACTCCTCTTCGATGGATTCCGAATTGGACTGAAAAGACACACATTTCATCAGGTTTCAGAGTGGGTGCAGTAGGTACGCTGCACCCCTACACGATCACAGCCTCCCAAAAAATCAATCATTCAAATCACGGATTTTATAAACAACAAAAATGTAGGTAATATATTTTCGATGATATTGGAACTAACTATGGCTACATTTAAAAGTAAAAAACCTTTTTCTTGTTATTGTTATTGTTTTTTTTTTTTAACAGGATAATTTTTCAATTATACCCAAAAAATGTTAAATCTGGGCTTGCATTTCATGGAAATAACAAGGAAAGAAGTTGAGCCTATAGCATTTTGGAAGGACATAATTTTAATTTTGAAACACAATTGAGAAAGAAATTCAACTTCTTAAAAAGGAACTACTTGATATCCACACCAGAGGTGCAAAAAATGTCGATACATGTCGATACGTGTCGATACGTGTCGATACGTGTCGATACGTAATACTATTGGAAAATATCAATATTTGACAAAATTAATTTACAATTATAGAGGATGAGGACCAGTGAAGATACAAGAAAGAAAGATTTACACAAAGTTATGTCCAAGAAGCGAGTGTATTTTGTGACAGTTACATAATTTAAGTATGAGTACAGTTTGAGTAAGATAAACGAATGTGTACGGAGATGGACGAGTGAGTGGCGGAGATGGTAATACAGTGTAGCTGCGAACAGAGATATAAAATATGTATAAAGATAATCGTGTGTTTGCAGGAGTGAGAGGGGAGAAGGATTGGTGGTCTCAACAACAATCTACCCAATATTACAATATTTTGGATTAAATATCGATATTTTGCAAATCGATAGTTTCCCTGAAATTATAGAGGTTATGGATCGATGCAGCAGAGTAATTGTACAAAAGAAATAAAGATGTATTCAAAGTAGTGTATCAGAAGTGTGTAATTGCAGCAAGGATGTAAATCATGTAGATGGCATGAAGAGTAATTGATAACAAACATGTACAGAGATAAACGAATGAGCGGCGGAGCAATATACCAGTGTAGCCATGAGTAAAGGTATTAAAATATTCAGGTAAGGATAGTCAAGTGTTCGCAGGAGTGAGAGAGGAGGAGGATTGGTAGTCTTAACAGAAATAAGTATTAATCATATCCATATAAAGAAAATCCATGTTTCGCACCACTAATCCACACTTGAACCATTTTATAGTCATACACACCCTATAGAGTGGTTATAACTTCCTTTAATATCTGTTAAAGCGATAGTAAACCTAATAATTGAACAACCAATAATGATAGTGCAGTAAAAGTCGCTTCTAGCAATTTCTGTTAGAGAGTATGATCAAAAGCATGGGTACGGATTGGTCAAATCTTTTTACTCAAGAAATTAGTCGGTTATTATGATCAAAAAGTCGTTTAATGTGTTCAAATTGGCTGCCATGAGGCTTCAAAGATCATGAATTTTCATTTCTATTATAAAGACAGTCATTCTTTTGTTTTCTTTCACTTCCTTACTAGTCAAAAACCCGAAGTACTGAGGAAATATTTTTAAAATAAATATTTTTAAGTACCTTTTCCTTGATTCATTTTTTTTTTTTTCCAAGCTCAAAGTATGTTTTTATTCAGCTAATATAAAATAAATTTCGTACACTTTTGATTCAACTTTTTCTACCCAAAATTTGACCTTTCGCTTTATGTGTTCGCAGCCATTTATTGTGATTGATTTGCTTTGCTCTTCTCCAAAAACGATTATAACAGATAATTTCTACCGTATTTTAGGTAATTCAATAAATTAGAGAAGGTATTATTCTAGTCTCTAAATCAACACACGCGCTCGTAAGGGCGTAGATAGTTTCATCTTAAGGGGAAATGGTCCACATTTTCTCTACCGTCTCCTCAGACCATCGTCCCTCTTTACAACACCAGCAACAGCGACAAAGACACACTGTTTATAGGTAAGTAGATGTCAAGCTTTTTTGTCCATTCTGGGGATTTCAGAATTCCAGGACAGTCCCTTTATCTACGCTCTTGTATGTGCCTAGAGATGTTAATGGAAGTTGAGTGGCTAACTCACCAGTTGTTTGTTGGACGACGGTTTCGTAGACGTGTGTGAAGATTTATCGCTATGTTCTTCATCGTCCGATATGCTTTGGTAACATATTTCGCAGTCTGATACAGTAGATTCTTTATCATCTTTCTCCATGTTTCTACGGCGAATTATTTCACCATCTGAGCACGTCTTCAGTAACGGCTTCTTGCTAGCCGATGGCAAAGGTTCAAAATTTATGAGAATTTCTCCGTTGTACTTCTTCGGACTGGTAAAGAAAAATGCATTCCTGACCATACAAGGGGAGAATTCATAATTATTAATTTGCGGAAAACTGAAAAACATATGCCTGTGCAGTAAATGTTCAATCTCAGTTCATGTAATTTAAGACATATATACCTATTTCAAAAATTAGGCTGTATGTTGTAAAGTAGAATGAAGTATGACATATTTTTGTTAAGTACAAACATAATACAGTATACGATCAAATAAGGTATGAAACTAATTTTCAGTAAACTAATTTTTGATGGAGATGTTTATTCGGCGGTACTACTTATCTACCTAACTGAAATTCCTTACCTTTCTGTAGAAATATAATATTTTGACTCGATAACTCTCATATTCATACCTATACCATCATACCTCTAAATAATCATGCATCTTGTTTAATAAATATACTAAAAATTCGTGTAGGCACATAACTCAGGCACCACACAAGAATCTTTTCACATTTCACATTATTGCTATCCTTCTTAACCACATATTCCTGACACGTGCCTTCCTCATCAGTAACCTTTGAAAATATAAAACAGCTGACATTACTAATTATACATAATTCGATCATCACCTAGGAGAACTACTGCATACAAATTACGGTGTTATTTTATTGTTCTCTTTCACACTGTTGGTCAGTTATAACATCATATATCATGTCATCATCTACCATATCAAAAGCACACAAATTTAATTCTTAATTTTGTTAATCCTAAATCGGTGGATCTGTAGCAACTTGCGAGTCAAGATAAAATACAATGAAGTCGAACGTTATATTATTCACTATATGTGTATTCACCGAGGATGTACAAGCAACTAACTTGTAGTTGTATTCACATAGAAAAGTATTCGATTAATTGTCAGGTAACATATATACATATATAGAGAGATAAGTTACGGCTATACATTTTACACATTTCATATACGAGTGGGGACAGTATGCCCCCCTCAAGAAAGCGGAGCTAATCCATAATAATTTAACAGTAGTTATTATTTAAAAAAATAATCATCAACAATTAATGTATGAACTTATATATGTAAAAAAATTTTTTTTTTATTGTCTATATCTTTCCGGTGGCTGCACTCTCCTTCCTGACCTGGTATAAATGACATTATCTGTTGCATGGCCTCCATTTGCCTGTTGGGGTGGTCCAATGTGTGGTTGTATACAGGGTGGTGTTTCTTGGGAATGTGCAATAGGTTGAGGGTTATTATTATTAATTACATCATTGAATATTATAATTTTATTATTATTCATATTCATTTTTATTGTTTTCTTTTCTGTTGAAATTTTATTCATGTTTATAGGTTTTAATATCGATTTTATTTTATCATTGATTAGTTCATTATTTTCACATAATATATATGCTGGCTTAAGCCTATCGATGGACACCACTTCTTCTTTATCCTTTATTCTCAAACGGAACCATTTTTTTCCTTTTGATCGACTTATAACTTCATAAGGTCCTTCATAGGGTGCTTCTAAAGGTTGTTTTACCCTATCTATTCTTACAAAAACGTGTGATGTCATATAAAGATCTTTATGAATGAAGGTGGATTTATTTTTATTTCTTTCTCTTGTTGTAGGGCGAATTAATTGGAAAGATTTACGTAACTTTTTCACATACTCAGTCTTATCTACTTTATTTTCCTCTTTAGACTCCCATATTTCACCTGGTAGTTTAATTTTCTCTCCAAATGCTAACTCAAACCTAGAGATTTTTGTATCTTCTGAAGGAGTAGCTCTAATTCCCATTAATACAGTTGGTAAATGGTCATACCAGTCTCTACCTGTACATGCTAAAGCTGCTTTTAATTGCCTGTGCAACCTCTCTATCTTGCCATTTGCTTGTGCATGATAGCTTGTAGTTTTAAAGTGCTCAGAACCTAAAAGTTTATTTAGTTCTTGAAATAGTTCTGATATGAATTGAGCACCTCTATCAGTGGTAATTCTTAGTGGGGTACCATATCGAGTGACCCACTGATTTATGAATTTTTTTGCTATGGTGGAGGCTAGTATGTTTTTTAAAGGTATTGCCTCTATCCAGCCTGAGAATCGATCAATTATTGTTAGTAAGTATAAATAATTATTTGAGTT
The DNA here is from genome assembly GCA_011428145.1 of Ericerus pela. Lineage (NCBI taxonomy): Eukaryota > Metazoa > Arthropoda > Insecta > Hemiptera > Coccidae > Ericerus > Ericerus pela. The sequence goes on from WOFM01000399.1 coordinate 513,087, forward strand.
AGTTAGATGGACTATATCTATGTGAATATGCTCAAATTTCTGTGATGGCAAGAAGCTTGCTGGTGCTGTCTTTACATGGCGAGATATTTTGTTTTTTTGACACGCAATGCAGGACCTACACCATTCTCTCACATACTTTGCCATCCCTGGCCAAAAATATTTTTCTTTTAATAGCTGCAGGGTTGGTTTAAAACTAGGGTGAGCTAGTCCTTGTATTTGTTAAAATATCATTTTGCGAAGTTTTAGGGCGATTAGGGGGTAATTTTTATTATTTTCATGATTACAAAAGATTGCTAAATTATCTGTGTCACTTAGAAAGACTCTTTGTAGTTTACAATTCTAGTATCCTTCTTTTTCAAGCCTAATTATTTCTAGATCGTCATTTTAGGCCTTACTAATTATTTCTGGAGTGACTGGAGCATTAATAGCATCAATGTTAGGGCGACTCAAGGCATCTGCAACAATATTGCTAGAACCTGAAATATGATGAATTTCAGTTGTAAATTGAGATATATATTCAATTTGTCTGGAACGCCTTTCTAACTTAGTATTTTTATTCGTAGAAAACATATAAATTAGTGGTTTATGGTCAGTATAGATGACCAGTTCTCTACCTTCTATTTCATGTTGAAAATATTCGATTGCTGCATATATAGCAAGCAGTTCTTTGTCATATGTACTATATTTTTGTTGTGTGAGATTTAACTTTTTTGAATAGAACCCTAAAGGCTGACAAATTCCATTTTTTTCTTGATCTAGCACTGCCCCTATGGCTGTATTGGAAGCATCATATGTGAGGCGAAGTAATGCTCCAGGGTCTGGGTAGTGCAGAATAGTTGAATTTATTAATGCATTTTTTGCAGTTTGGAAAGCATCTAGCAATGTTGGGGTCCATATTATTAGTGTTTTATCTCGTTTTTTTGTATGCCTCTTAAGTAGGTCATTTAAAGGAGCTAGTTCGTGTGCTGCATGGTGGTGAAATTGTCTATAAAAACCAAACATACCCAACAAACTACGGAGGCCTGCAACAGTTTTTGGCAATTTTAGGTCTTTTATGAATTGTATTTTTTTATCAGTTGGCATAAAATTATTTCCTGTTATTTTATGCCCTAAAAAATTTACAGAATTTGAAACAAAATTACACTTATTAAAATTAATGGAGAGGCCATAAGTGGCGAGGCGTTTAAATACTTCATTTATATACTTGTAATGTTCCTCCTCACTCCTGGAAAAAATTAATAAATCGTCAATATATGTAAATACGTAAGGAAGGTCTCCTAGAATCAAATTTAAAAAACGCTGAAAGGAAGAAGGGGCATTTTTTAGCCCAAATGGCATATGCAGGTATTCATGCAGGCCACACAGAGATATGACAGCTGTTTTTTGTACATCCTCCCTAAATATAGGAATATTATGAAATGCTTGTATTAAGTCTAAGTTTGAAAAAAATTTACAGCCATACAACCTTTGAGTACTATCTCGTAGATCAGGCAGTGGGTAGTGGTCTGGCAATGTGCGGCTGTTCAAGGCTCTGTAGTCTCCTATAATACGAATTTGTTTACCTTTTTTTCTTTGAACAACTATTGGAGACGCCCATTGAGACTTGGAGATGCGGCAAGTTCCATTTTGGGTCATTTTCCCAAACTCTGCACGCACTTCTTGTAGAATTTCATGACGTAGGCGGCGTGATTTTGCATGGCAGGGTGGTCCTGTAGTTGTTAAGTGGTGTACAACATCATGTGGTGGCGTTGAATGGTATTGAGGTGGCAATAAAATCTGCTTATATTTTTGTAGGAGTTGGCTTATTTTTTTTGGCAGCTGGTTATCACTTTTCAGTACTGACACACTTGGAATTGTAGACTGTTTAGTGTTACCAATACCACTGCACAAGGTGTCACCATCAACCAACCTGGAGCGAGTTAAATCTGGCAGAAGATGGTGTTTTTTTAGGAAATCGGCGCCAATTATTGGGTGAGAAACTGAGGCTAGTACAAAATTCCAGGTGTAGGTTTTGGGTAGGCCAATGCTGAGTATAATTTTTTTCAAACCATACGTTTTTATTGAACTACCATTGACTGCTGACAAGGTGTATTTTGTAGGTTTTAGCTCACAGTTGGTTGGACATGGCACAACTGATATGTCAGAGCCTAAGTCAATGAGGTATTCAGTATTTGTTTTTTGATCTGTAATGAAGAGTCGCGGCGATTTCAGGGTTTGGGGCACGTTTGCCGCATCCACGTTCCCCTTTATTAGTTTTCCACTAGTTTGTTTGTTGCCATAGTGAACCCATTTCCTGCACACTTTGTAGAAGCATCACCAAATCGATAATGGTACCAACAAAGGGTGTGGTATAGACGAGAGGTACTGCTTTCACGGCGATGACGACTTTGGTGGCTCATCCTTTTATTATGTGGTGAAGGGGAGCGACGATAAGTGCTGCAACAATGCTGGGGCGACTTTGGGCGTGATTCACGGACAGCTTTAATTTGTTCTTTTATTTCAGCATTTTCTGTACATAAAGCTGCTATTTGGAAATTTAAATTTTGTAACTGGTGTTTTAATTCAGTATCTGTTTTTGAAAAAGAACTACAGCTGGCAGGATTATTAGATATTGCTGCAACTTGGTCACGATTAGAGAAAATGGATTCGTAGGTGTGATCTGCCATTTTACATAGGGTTTCTAATGGCTGTTCTTGATTAACAGAGATAACAAATGCGATTTCTTTTTGAATTTTCGAAAGCCAAATACTTTTTAAAAGATCGTCACAAGCAGTTGTCCCAGCTCTGTCTTTTAGGATGTGAAGAACTGATGATGGTTTACAGTTGACTGGTATATCAGCTCCGGATAATAATTTATTTATTTTCGATTCTTTTGACTCACCAATTGCAGTAATGATGACAGTCTTTGCTCTTGTGTAGCCCTCTGCAGCAACAGCTGGATCGTTTGTGGTTAATAGATGCGAAATTAGTTTAGCTGTAGATGGGTCAAGTTTTTGAAGCAGGCAAGAAAATCTGCGGCTTTCATCATTAATATTATTATTTCTAAATATTACGTCTGCCATGTTAAACCAGAGTTTGGGATCATCTCTGTTAAAGTCAGGCAATGTTATTAAACGAGTGATTTGTTGCACTTGTGCAGGGTTAACGTTTATATCATCATCCATTTTAAATTTTATTTATATATTAATTTTTTTTTTTTTCACTTTTAACTGTACGAAAAAAACAAAAAATTAGTTTGAAATTTACGAAAAGACACAAGAAAAGCAGAAAATCATACGTTGAAATTGTTAAAATTTAAAAGCGAGCATAAATCGGCAGGAAAAAACACAGTTCACAGTCGCCACTGTAGCAACTTGCGAGTCAAGATAAAATACAATGAAGTACGAACGTTATATTATTCACTATATGTTTATTCACCGAGGATGTACAAGCAACTAACTTGTAGTTGTATTCACATAGAAAAGTATTCGATTAATTGTCAGGTAGCATATATACATATATAGAGAGATAAGTTACGGCTATACATTTTACACATTTCATATACAAGTAGGGACAGATCCTCACTTCTATTATAACCATGAAACATTAAGGGACTCAGTCTTCTAAGTCCCCAATGTTAAACTAGAAATAATAATAATTTATATCGTAAAAATGTTACTTTGAAGTCACATTAAAGTGTATTATAATTTTGTCAAAGTGTTTTGAGTTTATCATAAATCATCTGAAGTTTAGAATTAATATCACAGTTCACATTAGGGAAGAAGATCCTAGTGTTCAAAGTTGAGAGAGTGGTAAGTTGCAAAATTGATAAGAGTTTTACAGTTATTAAAATGGTAAATCCTCCTTATAATTCCAGTTCAAGTAGCAATATTAGAATTGTGTCCTATGAAACGCAATGACGATTGAAGTTCATCCGTAAAGGTTAGATAAGGCTTACCAACAGTCATAAATGCAATATTAAGAGAAACAGAGACCTGCTTTGCAATAGAAAATTATTTTACTTCCTCTCACTCTTAACAAACAAATACCAGAACATTTATTATTATAAACTGTATGCGATACAACTTTTGTTTGAAAAATTTTCCAATAAAATGCATAGAAAATTCATTAGAATGTGAAAACTGAAAACTGTGACCTTTCATAGGTGGATCATTCAGCACATTTCAGAGGGGTTGGGAGTTTTAGCATATTTCAATTAGCATTGGCATCCTTAGTACATTTCCCTAGAGGTCAATCCCATAAAAAATTCTTGATCCTACCATGATTTAAATCAAGTTTTCAATTAATTTGTATTTTATTTAAGCTAAGTTACTCCTTGAAAAATTTTGAAGGTAGCCAGACCCACTTTGGCCCAATGTTAATTATTATCATCTAATAAACACCTCCACCAAACAATTATGCTTTGAATAAAAATTAAATACACACTTTGATAAGAAATACTTCCTTCAACATTTTTTCGTTACCCCATTTTTTCTTCCAAAATATTTAATGACATGAACTAAGTAGAAAGAGAAAAAAACAAAAAGAGAAGAAAAAAATAGAATTTTCACTATCACAAATAAAAAAGTAACTCTATCAAAAAGAATGGGGCTTCTATTCCAGAACACAGCTCGAAAATGATGAAACAGCCTCGAAATTTTCTGTATTATCTTTGTTTTAAAATTTTGGGACAAATCGCTTCAAAATCATATAATGAAACTCTGGACAAAATCACGTTGAAACATGAAATTCTCCTAATTAAACTTCTCGATGTTTTAACGTTTCTTACTTTTGTGGCTCTTCTGACTGAGTCCTGATCAGTGGTTCGTGCTTTTCCTTCTTCTCGGTATCGATTCCATCAAGCAAATCACGAGTTTTCTCATTACTCTGGCACAGTTCCGAATAGCTCTTAGTTAATTTTCTATTAAAATTACGATCGGTATTTGTTTGAGCACTCTGTAAAAACAAAAAAAAACAAAAAAAACAACAAAAAAAACGTTTGCAACAATAATCTTCTATCAGTCAAAATTAAAACTACATTCTCAACTAATATACTTATGGACTTCACAGATTTTTCAAAAATTTCTTGACAGACAGTGAAGAGGTTTGTTTTTATGTTTGCTTTCCGACATTTCAAGATTAGAAAACGCTCAGACAGAACAAATAAATTTGTCGAATATCTCTGACAGTCGAGTGCATAATTCAGAATTAATTTTCATACGGAACTGCATAATAGTGCAGAGAGAACGAAATGAGGAGGGATTTAAAAACCTTCTCGACGTATACTGTCTCAACTCGGATTTGAAACTTACTTGGTGGACGGTCCGTGGACTTAATGATAGATAATTGGGTGGCAATGGTTTCCGTCCCAAACATACTTCTGTCTGCGTGGCCTGCGTTTTCATCGTAGCTTTCTTTAATTTTTCTGCAACAATTATTGCGGATGGTAAAATAAGTATTTCATTCCGACTAGAGGATCTGTTCTTCAAAGTTTTTTAAAAGTAATCAAATTAACTCGAAAACAATTGGCAGAGTTCGTCTCCCAGATCACACAGTTCAAAAGTTATGAGGGACTTCTTCTTGGAGGGGGAGGGCGATTGAATCAAATTTTATAATATTTATGAATATTTCTGGGAGGGATTAACAATATTTTACATATTTCATAGGCATCAAATATGAAAAACCGAACAGTAGTATATTAAATTAATCTTTTTTGGGAGGGCTAGGAGGCATTATACTATAAATCCCCCCTTAAAAGCGATTATGGTTGTGAGCAATGTAAATTAACTCCTCTCTTTCCAAAATTGAATAGTCACCATTCGCCAAAATCTACACGATAGATTGGCGTTGCAGCAGTGGCCAGCATTATGTAGCATTAACAAAAAAACAAGGTTTTGGTGCATCCGGAAAACATAACTTGGCATAGTAACTTCCAAATAATTCTTGCATAACATACGCGGTGAGGGGAGGGGTACGTGGATTAATGCGATAAATTCGCACTTACCCAAAACTACGACCTTGGGCGTTTCCTTCGGCTGGTCAGTTATAACTTTTTTCCCATCCAGCAATCGTTCTTGACTGCAGTTCGCTCCAGGAGTGCTGCCTATGCTGGCGCCAGAGTCATCGAAGGAGGCTAAGGTATGAGATTTGGCAAAACTTACGTGTCTCGGTCTGTTTGTGGTTTTCATTTGATCAGAAGAAAATTCAAATTAAAAAAAAAAAAAAAAAGTAAGTTAGAATAAATTATTGACAGATGCACGCATCGAAGATAACAAGCATAGGGCTTGCTTGATTTCATCGTTTCAACACCTAGCCTAGCAATTACAAAAATTAACATTTACGGAAGCAACATTGATTTGTTTTCAAAACTAAATTAAATCAGGTTAAATGTGCTTCAACCCATCCACATGTATCTAACCATGAAACTATTAACTCGAAGTTTAAATTTCAAGGTATAATTATATATATGATGAGATGAAGTAGAAATATTACACATACTTAACCATACACTGTAGGATTAAATTCTTAAAAATACAAAACTAATAACATTGTGAAATTAAATTACCTATGTTGAAAAATTGTATGTCTGAGGTAGGCGTCCTAAATGTAGTTTCTACTCAGCCATTTGATTAAAACTTATACCACTGTAGGTTTTCACCAAGGCTCGCATATTTTTCAATTGATAAATTTATCCTCTTTATTGTTATCTTGGTAGGGAGCAGTGATTGGGAAAGTCTACCTTTTTTAATTTTGTTTCTGTTAGTTGAGTTTATGAAATTTATCATATTATTTGCTATCTTTTAATTATTATTTTTGTTTCCATCATTTTGATTTTCTAGGGGAAAAAAAGATGGTTTCCATGTCTAAAACATTTGGTTACTGTGTTTAGTTTCTCAATCTCTGATTAGTGGGAAGATGAAACATTTACCAACCAGTGACCTCCCATCCGGTTTGTGTGAAAAGCTGAGGTACCTATGCCTTTTTCCCAGGGCAGGCCATGGTTTTTGACGATAATTCCAAAAAATAGTTCGCTGTACCCTTGCTTTGGTGTTTGAAGCATCGCCTTCAAATTCTGGTAAAGTGGAATCACTCTTTCCTGTGCAAGTATTATGGATCTGTGTGAGAAGGACTTTTGGAAACAATATGCATCCAGAGTGAGAAAATGCACTGATGAAAGCAATGACCTACATAATTCCTGGAATATACAGGTTAGTAAGGTGCGTCCAGAGAGTATTAAATAAAATAGAGGACGCATGTGAAAAAACAAAAAACGGCACCACTTTTACGATCAAAATATTCACTATTGCTAAGGTATCGACAATTTTCAACCTCATTTTTATCTACGAAATTTGTGTTGATTGTGATTTCTAAATTAACAATTATATTTATTCATTTATTTGATTAAATTATTTGAAAGAAAAAATTTTGATTATTGCCAATTGGCTCCAATGAAGGGCAAGGAAATTCGAATTTGGCACTGAAACTGTGGGAACAAATAGCTTTAAAAGCGTTGCAGTTTTTTCTTGCAGTGTTTAAATTGCGCCCTCTATTATATTTAATATTCTGTGGGTGCATCATAAATTTCAAAATTAATTTAAAATTGTTTCAATTAATTGTGACCATCCATAGACAAGCAGCCTAAATATTAATAAATCGAAGTTATAATCATTTTTAAAGTCTTTTTCAGCCAATAGACATTCTGAAAGTACAAAAAAAATAAAAAAAAATTCTGGATCTTAGAGGGTTATCACAATAAAGAACAATATCGCTTATAGAAGTGTATGCCAAATCATAGCAAGCAAGTTACTGGTAGCTCATATGGACATTTGCAGTAGCTCATAGAAATATGTGGTACCTACCTATATTACCATGATTCTTATGAACTTTACAAATCATTTGTTTACATTCACAGTATGATGATAGACTGCAAAGTCTTATCTAATATTACTAAACAAGTTTTATCTTTATTCGATACGTGTAAAATTTTGGCTTGCAGTAGCTCACAACCTACTCTTAATTTTCAAATTGGTTCAGTTTTTGAGGAAGTATGGCGACCACTGGCCTACAATTTCTTGCTAGTCAGTGTTTCATGTATTGCGTTCAGATGAGAAAGAGAGAAGAATGAGTGCCACAGTTAATTCATTTTTACGTAACTGATTCTCCATGTTATATGTTTCCTTAAAGATATTTTGTTCCACTGGTAGGTATACTTAGTACTCGCTTTTCCATCCTCAGAATTATATCTTATTTAGGTAGTTTAACTGACAGATTGCATTAAGAGTTAAATAGGATTTTAGCAACATCCCACAGTTAAATTTTGTAGTTGGTGAGTAAACAACCTGCCTTTAGTGATATTATAGTGATATCTTTATTGCCAATATTCTATATCTATCTTTTGTGTTCTATTGTATGTGTCTTGACTCTATAGACATATTGTTATTATTTTAATCATTGTTAGAGACAAGCCCCTCAAGTATATATGTATGATGGATACAACATGCTGCAGTTTTACATGAGATCAACTGTCATTAACATCTACACCAAGCACGTGTACACTGCCATATGAAATACCACACATCAATTGATATCAACCATTCAGAAGAATCAAATTCTCAGGAATGGGGTAATTTGTCCGCCAGTGTTTATAAATAAATGCATGTCTTGATTCCTTCCTCCAATCAGATTTTTAGAAAACAAAATACGTGGCATCAGCAGTGTTATCCATAGATGCGACACCAAAACCACTTTTATGTCGTCTTCATCATATATATATTCTCAAAAGGTAAGCTCCTTTCTTTTGGAAATAACTTTTTCCAGTGGTAATCATTATCAAGAACAAAATTTTGTTTCTAAAAGGTGTTGAAACCATAAACTAGATACCTATTATAAAGAGGAAAGTGAATGGACAGTGAAATTTGTTTGGCACAATGACATCATAATTTTTTTTTCTTCCCCAAATTTTTTTTTGGAGATTAAAAAGTTATATTTTATTTGTCTGTCAGGCTACATATATTATACACGAAAAAACTTTTTCTATTTTTGAAAAATTTTTTGTTTGTGTTTATCTATCAACAGTATCTCGAAAAAAAATACGACATGGCAGACAACCAACAAATGGAAGTCGAACCAAACTTAATCGTTGCTGATCAGGGTGCTGACCAACAACAACAACAACCACAGGTTCCAGTCGAACCAGTAGTCAATGTTCCAGTGACTCAGGCAACTGAGCCACGAGAAATTTCTCAACCAGCTGCTGTGGAAAATCCACCCCCTGCCGATAATTGACAAGGAAACCCATGGATCTCGCAACAGCCACGTCAACGATCCTCGTCATCTTCTTCGGGTGAAAGCTACACTGGTAACACAGATGACAGCATTTCCGTACACTCGAAGAACTCAAATACCAAGATTTTACAATGATACATTACAAACGAATGTAACTCATTCAAAAGTTATCAAGCTCTTTCAAATAAATAAATTATTTTTTTGGAATTGGCAAAATACGTAATAATTATATGAAAATTATGTATTTTTTCACAACAAATGCAATGATTCTATTCACAGCACTCTATTTTAATCCATTCAAAAATTATTAGGTTTTTTTTTAATAAAGTAATTCTTATTTCAAATTGACAAAATAAATATTAATTATATTATGAAAATGATGTAGGTATTTTACTTTTTTGCAAAAAATCCAATTCGTATATTTGTAACGCTCTATTTTCATCCGTTCAAAAGTTACCACCAAGCTTTTTCTGCGAAATTAATTTTCATTTAAAATTGACAAAATACGCAAATAATTAAATATGAAAACGATATATTTGAAACGAAAATACTTCATGTTAGAAAAAACCTTATAACTTTTGAACGGATAAAAACTGAGCGCTTGTAAGCAGAATCATTGCGCATTTCTCGTGAAAAAATATATAAAATAAATAATTTTTATATAATCATCACCATATTTTGTCAATTAAAAACAAGAATTAATTTATTATAAAAAGCTCGATAACTTTTGAACGAGTAGCATCCATCCGTTTATAACGTATCATTGTAAAATCTTATGCGATTTATGACGTCATTGTGCCAAACAAATGTTGCCGTTCGTCGGCTTTCCTTTCTAAAAGAGCCTATCGTTTGGTATCTTCGTATGCACGTCGTAATATATTGGATAAAATAAAAAACAGAATATTACTTGGGCGTCGAAGGTGGCAGTGAAGATGGTGGCGGCGGCGGCGGCGGAGGGGGTGGAGGCGGCGGCGGCGGCGGCGGAGGTGGCGGAGGTAAATTTTTATGAGCTGGGCACGAAGGATTGCGCGTCATGATATGTTGTTCCACGTTGTAATTAGAAAATGGTAACCTACGTTGTGGAAAATAAGCGCGGTTCGCCTCGTATTCCATTGGGTGGCGACGATTCATATCCTGGAACATACAACAGTGAAAAACAGAGAGAAAGCAAAATTTATAGAAATAACCATACCTTACGTGCGTTTTGGTAGCGCGTCTTTTAGGTAGGTACTTACTTTCCTATTTTCTTTTCGTTTGGAAAGACGTAGGCCTACCACGCCTATGTTATATACGATATACCTTATCCAGCAATCGTATATATTATATAATTATTATTCGGATTTCCCGACGGAATTAGGTTGGGCATGTGTAGCATTATTTCGGCAACCACAGCGTAGACTTTCGTAGAAAAATGATGGGATAGTTTTTCATGCGAAGAGACGCAGCTGAGGGAAACGGACGGTATTTGGGGCGCGAATGTTTTCCAGCGCTACTCGGTTAAGATTGTGAACTACTGACGAATTAGGTAGTGTATAAATGCAAAAGAAATTTCAAGAGGTATTAGGGTGTCGAAACATCAACTGGCCAAGAGTCTGAATGAAAAATTACCTACGACAGCTAACGCATGTTCCGCGGTTCCACGGCCATAAAACTACGGTCTGTGCGAGGAATTCAGGGCAGCAGCGTATAACGGAAATTTATACCCACCGTAAAATTGTTGGGTGCTCCAGCTTCTTACTGTCCTTTCATATTTTATTTTTTCCTGATATTAACCGAGATGCTTTTTGGCACGGAGTCCCCGTAGTCCGGGGTCTGCTTAGTCTAATAGGCCACGAATTTTATTATATATCAGTATTCTTTCTATTCTCAAAAGGTTTCATAAATCATATTTCTGATATTTTTCTATTGATTATTATATGAAGGGACGATATTGGTTAAACAACTGGGATCTAAAGTCAAAGTAATCGCCCTCTGGTGGCCCATTCGTCAAATATGTTGATTTCGAGATTATGTACCTATACTGTTTTTCAGCATTGAGAACATACACAATCAAATCTTTCGAAAGCAATGCCAAAAAAACCGTAAGTGGTAGAAAGCTGAAATTTTTAATCTGAAGATTCTCTGAAATTTTGGCTGAAATTTTAAATTTATTTCTTGAGATACTGCCGAAATTCTGTTCAAATCTTATGATTTTAATGATAATATTATTCAATCAAGTTGGGAATACGAACAGAATTTCAACAAAATATCGAGAAATAAAGGTACGATTTCAGCCAAAATTTCAGGGAATTTTCAGATAACTTATGTAAATGTCTCCTAAAATTTCAGCTTTCTACTACTATTGATTTCGTAGGTTTTCAATGCTAAAAAACTGATTATAATCCCGAAGTCAACAGCGCTAGTGTCGCAGTCTGGCGGAGATTTTATATTTCAATAGCCTACTAAAAAGGCAAATTTTCCGTTGATTTAGGTTCTTTATTTCGTATATTTTTAAACTGCTAAATATGATAGAAACCATTTTACGGATAGTAGATTTATGTAAATTTTCTCCGCTTTTCAATGATTTTTACTTTAGCTCGCTAAATTAAATAGCGGCTGAGGAATTATCGAGTGAAAAAGGACAGGTTTCTAGATTCCACAAATGATAAATTTTCCTTTAATTTTCCTTTTTTGTTCATTTATTTACTTTCGAACTGCTAAAGATGATAGCAAAATTATATGGACAGTTAATTTTCTCCTCTTTCCGATGATACCGGGCTCAACTCTCTAGTTCAAGTATCGGCTGAGGAATCATTGAGTGAAAGATGAGAAGTTTAATAGAATTCAAAAAATAAAAGGCAAATTTTTTATTATTTACATTTTTTCCCAATTGGTAAAAACTATTAGAAAATTAAATCTAAATTATGTAAATTTTCTCCTTTTCTCAGCAATGCGAAATCCAGCTCTCTAGTTTAAATAGAGGCTGAGTAATCACTGAATGAAAATAAGAGATTTGTTTCAAAATTAAAATGTTACCTTGAATTTCAATTGACAAGGGACACGCCCACAACCACACACTAACACACACAAAGACATATATCAACGAGTCGTAGTGCGATCTGACGCCTGACGCTCGTAAGTCTCGCGCAGCCCTTACCGAAAGCTAAGATGTTTGCACATCAAAAAGGAACGTAGTATGTACATACTTGCCATAATAAATTGTAATATTGTTAAGAATGTGTCCTAGTTTGAATCACGTCTTCTCCTTTTCCTACAAATTAGCATTATTTTATTACCATGAAAGTGACGGGTAAAAGTATGAATGCCTATTATCGATAATGTTTTTGTCTAATATCGATATACTTTTCAATACCTGACAAAGGGCCAAAAAAGTGACGAAAAAACAAAAAAAAAATTAGACAAAAAATCGAAAATAGAATTAGATTAAAAAATATTTTGTTTCATTTTTGTGGAATACCTTGTCCTGAGGAAGTATTCTCACCAGAAGGTAAATTCTACAGAATTAATTGTGTGTTCTGCCACTTCATACCATAGGTATGGGAGAGCCAAATCCTCGGCGAACACTGGCGATTTTAGAGCTGGTTCTGAGAGTTTATATACAGGATTTGGTACATGCGCAAAGACACACATACCTACATGTTCGTATGGAATTACATCATCAGTTGCGTCGTTTCCTGCTTCCATAAGGTGATAAGAAACAACGCAATGCGTTTGGTATTGGGTCGTGACATCGCTAAGATCGTTATCTGGTAATTGATCATGGCCCGTGTAATGTATCATACTTGTACATACGTACAAGTACAAACATACAAACGCTCGTGTATATTTGGTTTAACATCATTGAGATGATTATTTGCCAGCCTTTGGGGCGGCAACTGTTGTCAAGGGGTCCAAGCCCCTATACCTCATACGGGAGAGTCCTCACAATTTTCAATGTTCATTTATATTTATTTTTATTTGACAATTATTCTGATCTGAAATTTGAAATTTCCAATCGCCCACACTTCTATTCGACCCTCAAGTATATTGGAATCAAAAATATCGTGAACTTTTTTCTTCCATACTTCCAGGGATGAAACTAAAGGAGGATGGAGAGAAGCCCCCAAAAATATTTTTGCAGCAGGAAAAATTGACTAGATGCGTATATTATAGTTGGAAAATGGTAGAATTCCATAAATTTTTATTTTTATATTTTTATTTTTTAGGAAATTTCAAAATTTTGCAGCAGTTAGCAGTTTTGGAGTTTGAAAATTGGCAGTTATATAATTATCTAGTTGGAATTCCTATCACTGCCTTCAAGTTCAGGTATAAAATAGTTACTAGTGATACAAGCGCATAAAGTAGGTGATATTGATACGAGTGTGATTTTTGCAGTACGAGCAAAAGACGATTGATACATATCACACGAGTAGCAATCACCTTCTCTCCAAGAATGTCATACACTATTTCTTACAACACCCCCTCAAAAATGAAATTTTGCCAAAAAAAAAAATGTTTTCAATGGTAAGTATCTGAACAATACAAAAAATGAAAATTTTCTAGTAGGTAATTTTCTATTTTTGTTCATTTATTTTCAAGTAACTGAGGATGAATATAAAACATTTGATGGAATGCAGATTTCAGTGAATTTTTTTGTCCTTTCAGCAATGCCAATCCCCATTTTCTTGGGAGAGCAACAGTTGTGCGCAAAAGCATTTGAAAAGGGCGCCCATTCCACGCCAAGTCTATTTTGTAAATAATACAATTCGTCCCATTTTATTACTATGGTTCCGCACTTTCTGGCACTACAGTTTTGCTCATTTTTAATTTCGTGCACTTCGAAGGACACTAGTCCTAAGTCGAGGACAAGACTATTCAAATTTGGTACCGATTGGTTTTACAGGATGTCAGGTATGGTGATTATGTTGCATTTTTGACAGTTTAATGGCTCTAAAATGAGTAATTTTCAAGCAATAGTCACAAAATTTGAAACATATATTGATTCAAAACTATTCTAACTTGCTTTTAAACTTGATTGCAATTGGCCTTACGGTTCATGACTTGGGCTGTTTGAAAGGCTAATTTTTGATATTAAATTCAAAATTGCAATTTTTGTTCAGTAGGCACGAAATTTGATGAAAACATTATCTTCAACATAAGGATCGTTAACACTTTCGGTTTCAATTGGTTATTTGGTTCCCTAGTTATTAGGGCGATATTCATAGATGACCCTAACACTCAACTAAGTGTTAGGGATGTCACACATTACAGAAAAACTAAGCAATGCCCATTCTGTTTTGCATAAACATTGCTTCATTTTATTGTAGTGTGTGACATCCCTAATACTTAGCTGAGTGTTAGGGTCATCTATGAATACCGCCCTTAGTTATTTAGTGTGATTTTCTCAGTTTCCCCCTTCAAATAATATCTCTGAAAAATAAATTTTTCAAGCTTCATTGAGAACAACATTCATTTCGTTTTCTAGCTTAAACAGAGGCTGAGAAATCATCGAGTGCCATACGAGAGGTTTGTTTTAAAGTTGAAATACTGCGTTCAATTGAAATGGTAACTTGACAATCAGTTTTTCACAAATTCGGAGACTGCAGAAATTTCATTTTGTTGGAGAGGAAATGGTGCGCATGCGCAGATAAACAGTGATATAATAATTTAAACTGGAGTCTCAAGCTGAACATATATCCGAAATATTACGTTTTTACATTAGAATGGAAACTCCTAACCAAGTATAGTTGGAACACACGAAAACGTCCGTTTTTGGGGTGCAAGTGTTGCAATAAAAAGTATTTGTTTTAGATAAATTATCACTTGACAAAATGTAAGTACATACCTATACCTCATAATGTGAAAGTAGGCTATGGAAAAATTACTAATAAAAGTTTACACCGAGGTACTTTTTTTTTAGGGAAATAGACGTGATTGGTTGTGTTCCAAGCAAGATCGAGTCATGTTCTCTCATGTTTTCAAATATAAGTATTAATTATAAAGTTACAGAATCGTTAATTTTTCTAGCTTATGATTTTTGCTAATTCCTTTCCATCTTGACTATGACTCTGTAGCGTTGGTAACTCAAATTTCGAATAGAAATTTTGTCATTTAAAAAAAAAATATAAACTTTGTCTGAAAATTACCAGTAGATTTGATATTCTTTCTTCCAAATTTGGTACACACTTCAAAATAATTTCCTAAGTGAAGGGTGTGCTGTTCAACTGTGACTTCCTTCTCCAACTTTAATTTGCATAACAGACAATGAGTATTTCAAGGACATCGAAAAAAAGGATTCTTTTAAGAAACATTTGTTTAAGTATATGGTATTGATTTTTTTTTCAGCTGCGGATTATGAATGAATTCAGGTACCTGTACAATATTAATTAAGGAAAAGAAGCTGCTGACCATTACGAGAGACTCTGGAAGGAATGGTATGGAAAATTGGAGAAGCAACTTCTTTTCTTCAAAATTTAAGAAATCAATAACCAAAAGACGAGTGCGTTTAAAGTAAAAACTTTTATAATAATTCAAGTCAGAATTTAAAAAATGTAAATTAAAGGTACGATCTTACGGCAAGGAACTTATTTGATTTATTGAGCGTTTTGAAGCTCTATTTGCCCCATTCGTGACGACGAGTTGTGTTGACTTTGCACATTAAGTAGGTATACATCCTGGATTATTTTTCATTTGCATTCCACGGAATATTATACTCAACATCATCCCTCATAACGAAAACGAATAAATCCGCAAACTTAACATTTCGCGCAAGGATTAAACGAAAAATCCATTTTCACAAAGCATAAAACGTTGTCAGAGCACAAAAAAAAAAAAAAATAGGAAAAAAAGGAAAATTTTCGTTTGGAACGCTTGTCAGAGATAGGTAGCAGGTATATGAAATTATAATTTGAGCCGGATATTTCATGCGCCACAAATATACGCGGTGCTTAATCAACTTCGTTTTTAATTCACGTAAGCGAAACACCTAGCTGGAAAGTTTTTCCTCCATCAGGCTCCAGTATACCATAATATGACGTGTAGGTGGGTAATGTCTATATATATACTCGTGTAGTCGTGTACAAGCGATACGAAATTAGCTATAGTTTCTCCTACGAAACTTATTCGCCTTCAAACTGCTAAATTCCGTTCGCCTAAACTAGAAGGAATACAATTTCAGAATTTAATGTCTTATATTGTGTTTAATGAGATGACTTGTTGGAAAATTGGGGATTGGGAAAAAGTTCCGATTTTTCCAAATTCTACAGGTACCTGTTCAAGAACTAGATTTTGAATACCTAATCAAATATTTAAGAAAAAAAAAATTATTTTCACATACCTATACGATACCTAAATATTAGGGGAGACCCATGTGCCAAGGGGACCCGTGTACCATGGCATCTGCATTCTGCAGCAGCCGCTACATGAAAAAAATATTGAACTTATTGGTGTGATGTAAGATAGGTCTGGTAAGTTACGTTGCCAATGAACTCCAAGACCATGTACTTTGTTTAATTTGAAAATTAGTGTAGTGATAATCGTGAAATTTTTGATAAAAAATATGAGACTTATTTATGTTTTTGTTATTATAGATTTCGAACTGATGAAAAGATATTAAAATTTGATTGATGTTCAATTCGAACAAGTGACGTTTATGATGTTGTAATTAATTTTTGGTCAAATATCTTAGTAAATGAGATACATTAATTTTATTAATTCAAGGGGAGATGTTGTACCCAGGGATATTTTTGTTGTTGTACTGTGGGACACTTGCAATTTTAATTTTTTCCAATTTTCCAGCCATGCCACAATGTTATTTAGATGGGCTTATCATGAAAACGTTAATTTCCAGCTCATATTTCCTTAAAAAGTTAATAATTCTATGTTTTTGGCTATTATGTGATTTTTTAGTTTTTCATAATGGACATTTTAAAATTAAAGCAATCAATAACTATGGTTGTCCTGCTTGAATACGATTATGGGCCTAGCCAAGGAGAGAGTGGGGGTAATTTTCTTCATAAATCTTAAAAAAACAATTGTCTTTTTTTTCACATACTTGTATCTATAAAGAAAAAAATTTGAAATTTTCTATAATGAAAAAAAAAAGAGTAAGTATACTTACCTAGTATCTAAAAATAATTTTCCTGCATTATATGAATGTGATGTAAAAATAACAAAAGAAAATTATAATTTTGTCACAAAAATTTTAAAAACCAAAAAGGAAAATGTGGTTCGTAAATTTATGAGGCAGACTACAGTTTTATTTTCAACAAAATGGTGACGAAATAACTGTTAAGCCAGAACAAACTATTTTTGTGTTGACTAATATTGAATTTTTTTGGAGCAAATTAATTATGTTTATAGGTCATATTTTTAATAAACATTTTTCTTAATTTTTTCATCATTTTATGAATGTCCCATGGTGCAAGGGGGTGTGTCGCATGGTACTAAACCCTATAGTACCATAGGACAAAAAAATGAGTTATGTAAAATTTGTTTTGTGAAGAAATGTGAAGTAGTTGGGAAAAGTTTGCGAGCGAAGTTCTTAGGCAAAGATTTATACTACAAGTTAAAAAAAAAAAAATTGATCAAGACTCGATTAGTTGGGGAACTAGAGCGAAAAGTACAAAAACTGTCCCGTGGGTCATGGGTCTGCCCTATACTATTCGCTGATGATACATAGCCTTCATTTGTTGATTCAAAGAGTATAGGTAATCATAAATCAAATTCTCATTTGTCTCTTCGGTATTCGTTTTGTGCATTCAACCCAATACAAGGTATACTCCAGTACTCTAACACTTTCCAGGTAAAAACAAGAAATGAGTGCGTGTTGGTTAACTAAGCCTGACGAGAGAAGGACGAAGAGGATTTCTCTGGCCCGAGATTTTTAATGGCCTGGCGTACTAAAAAAAAAAAAATGAGAAAATTAAATAGACTTTCATGGAAAATCTAATTAAAAATCCTTAAAAAATTTTTTCTGCAGCTGAATAAGCGAAATTGACTTCCCCAGTATTGAAAAACTCCTCCCACGGATATATTCTAGATATTGTACCCGAATATAAATGAAATTTTTAATTTTTAAAGGGCCTACAAATTTTTTCTCACCCTGGTCCGAATTTCTTCTCTACAGCCCTGTGGTGAACAGCTGTGAGAACAAAAAATTTGTTCTGATGCTGATGAAATAGCAAGAAAGCAATTGTAACCGAACTTTAATAGATGCATTAGCATTTCATAAGCGATTAGAATACCAAGTTGTCAAATATACCAAATTTTGAAACTAACTGAAACATTCCTTCTTGATCAGTGCATCTTGATAGATGATATTAATAATACTGAGTCTAATTTAGAGACGTTTACGTCAGACATACAGCTAAAGAGATCTTCAACGAGTCGATCAAAAACCTATCGAAGATGAACAATTTCTGTTCAGGATATTTGTTGCTGCGTATACGTCGTGTAGCTCTAATGACGTGAAAATAAACATCATCAAAAAATTCAGTGATAAATTTCATGAAATGTGCGCAGTTTTAGAAGTTTAGATGTGCAGAATGTAAAACTCTGATTGATTCTTCTCAGTCTTTTGCATTTTTTTAAACCACTGGGCATATGGGGTGTAGGAGATCTCTTTAGCTGTACGTCACTGGTTTATATGTACCTACCCATAGGGGTTCGGTCCATAATATGCAGATTGAATAGGTAGAGAAGAGGGAGGATTTTCGGATAGACGGAGATTTTGAACTGTTGATTTTTCAACTAATTATTACGTATCAAATTGGCTAATTTTTTCGTGGAATGATTATAGGTAATACTAGAAACTAATGATTGTACAGTAAAAATTTCACTTTCAAGGTTTAAATTAGACATTAAAAAATAAAAAAGTGTTTTTCCCAAAACAAAAATTTGGTTTTTACTTTAAAGAAAGAGGAATATCATTTTTCTTAACTCATATATCAAAAATAGATTATTAGGTATTAAATCAATTTTATTTAACAAAGTGATAGATTTCCAAGTTCATTCCACTTGGTCGATAAGATTTTTATTACTTCACTAGTGTAGTAATGGAGTTTTTTATTGACTGTTTTTTTTTTTGTTCATTTCTTCACTGTACCATTTACATACAGGGTGATGCAAGACATCACGCACCATTCAAAAACTCCATTTGTTGCGTGATGTTTTGCATTAATGTGAAAATTATGCCACTGATGATGAGTATTGACCCACCATAAGACATATCATGTTAAACGAAAAAATTAGATGTACCTAGTTATTTAGTACAATTACACGCAAATTGATAGCAATTTCCTATGAGTAAATACGAAAATACGTATTATTGATGAGAGTAAAAAACCACAAATTAAACTTTTTGAAATTGAGTAAAAAATAACAGGAACTTGGACCACCTCAGAAGTTTTATATCCTATTTGGTAGTTTCGCCTCTAGTATTATGCCGTACCATTGCGAATCAAATGCTGCTGTCGGATCAATGTGGGGGTCAAATTATAAAATGGACAATGTAAAACAGTTAATAATTGAAAGTTAATTGATATATAAACGAGTATGAAGTGGAAAAGCTGCGTACAATGTATTAGGTATTATTATGATTATAATATTGTTAGTTATAAAGCTGAAATCGAATTTTTGAGGGTTGGATAGATGGATTGTTGAATATTGATAAGGCTCTTGAACTACTCTGATTGATTTAAAGGCCAACTCCGATTCTGATTAGTAAAATGTAATGTGTTCGCTGCCCCCATTATCAAGTAGTTTATCACTCGATAATTTGCAGCGCATATTTCAAATTTTATGTTACAAAAATAAAGAACTTACAATGCTCGTGGATGGTGCGTCAATACTCATCGACAGTGGCATAATTTTCACGTTGATGCAAAACATCACGCACCAAATGGAGTTTTTGAATGGTGCGTGATGTCGTGCATCACCCCCACTAGAGAAAAGGGCCATTTTACATGTTGATGCTTATAAGTAATCAAGTTCACAATTCCATAATTATTTAACTATTGTCTAAAATTCTATTTATAAATAAAGTTTACCTATTTAATCAAATAAATAATAACCTCTTTTTGGTGGATTTGTTGAAAAAAAAAAAAAAAAAATCATAACCAACATAGTTAGCCACTTGTGATAATCAACTCATTCCAATTACAGCACTCGCCTGCAGCTTATTCTGCAACTACGCAAATCATCGGCAATCACTCACTTTACTAACTTACATAGTCTGTTGAATGAAATACTAATGATTTGGAGATTGTACAAGTCTGAAAAAAATTCGGCAGATAGCATAAGTATTCCTAATTATATTCAATAGCTCTGTTTGATAGGACTACACCAACTTACACCAACCTACACCAGGAGGGCGATTCCACAAATGTAGAAATGTTATGTGACTTTGCGGTAAGTTTTACTTGAATATTTGTGGAATATCTCTACTGGTGTAGGTTGGTGTAAGTTAGTGTAATCCTATCAAACAGAGCTAATGTGTGTAAGTTAGGAGAAATTTGCTGTTAATTATTTTTAATGAATAAATTAAATAGTAAAGCTGTTAGGGGAGGTTTTGGACAACTTTTCAAGGAGACGTTTTAGACATGTTGGTTTTTTTTTTCTATTTCATGGTTGAAAGTTCATAGCCTACTAATGGACTACTAAGTAAAAATATTGATTTTGAAAATTTCTGTTATTTGTTTGTGTTGGAACTATTTGATTATTGTACATGAACTAGTTGGCTACACTGATATATCGTCTGGATATATTCTTTATGTTATTGTTTATATCGACCACTATCGAATTCTTTGTTCGTCTGTATTACTAATACGACTTACTTTCTGTTGTTCTCTTTGAGTACAATAAATATTCTTATGGTGCGGTAAATGTGTTTTTATATTTCTTTTATATTAATTATATATCTTCACAACACTTCTCACAAGTACATCAAAACCCCCTTGATGTCCAATAGTTTGTATAATATTTGTCGATAAAAGTGAACAAATTATTTTTCATTACCTACCTATTTTTTTTTTTTACTTCTTCTTACGGTCAAACGTTCATAGCTTTACCAATAGACATTTTTTTGGGTTATCCCAAACCTCCCTCATGTCTGTCCGAAACCTCCTCATAAGGTGAAGCTTTGTGACAAAAATTCCAAAAATTCCAAAAATTCTAAAAATTTAAAAAATTAATTTCTCAAAATCCATCAATTGGGAAAATTATTTCCATCAGCCATATAGATATCTAAAAAAAAAATTGGTCTTCACGTAGGTCAAATAGTTTTTCTCTCAAGAGCGATAGTTCGGCCAGAATATTGAAAAAAGTGCCAATTGTCCAAATCATCTTTTCTCTCCCCCACATCTATTTGAGAAGCATTTCTCAAAAAGTAGGCCACTTTTCTCACTTACTTTTGTATAAAACTGCAATTAGCCAGTGATTTTAAAAATTCGACTTACCATTCTGGACACTTCATCCTCCTCTGGTAGCCAGTCGTAGTAGAACGGAGGATATTGTCTCATGTAATACAACTGGTCTCTGTACGGGCAATGCGGATGTGCAACATATGGCGACGGATAGGGGGTTCTCCAGCGTGGAAATGGAGCATACTCTGATTGCGGCCTTCTGGATAGTTCGTATAAATTTTCGTCGCTCGACATTTTTCGCTTGACGCACACCGATAACAGATTGGCTGGAGCATGTGGACTGCATGTTGGAACCTTACCAAAAAAAAAAAAAAATCACAAAAAAATCGAATAACCTTAAATTTTTTTCCGTGTTAGAATAATGCAAAAAAAAATTAAACTATAGGTTCTCTCTTAAACGACTTCGAGCGTTTAATTCGATTATAGACATTTTTATAAATCGAGTTAATCGAGAAGAATTAATACAATTTCACCCCATCTTCGTCGAACAAAAAAATTTAAATTCTGGCTGAATGCCGACATGAATTAAACGTTTCTTAATGATATTTTAATGATAATTTCGATTAAGTATAGTCCAGGAAATACATGTTCATAACCGTGGTTTTGGAGACAGTTTTGCGAGAATTTCGGAAACTGGCGGGTTTAACTTTCGAGGGTCTCTATATTGTGAACCCAAAATTTTTTGCAAAAATTATTTATCCAACAAATTGTACATTAATAAACTTTCTATAATTTTGATTCTGCGATTTTTTTTTTTTTTTTTTGTAAGATAAATGATTTCCCCGGTGCAGCAAAATTAAGTGAATTTTTCAAATTAATAAAAAATGTAGGCCTATATATGTTTTCGTAACTGCGCCTTCCAGCACTGGATATTTCATCATTTATTAACCAATTTCAAGAGTATTACGTCGAAAATTAATGGTAGGTAATAAAAGCCACTTTCATAACAACGATTATGGTAATAACAATGATGCAGAAAGGATCCATGATTTTTGTGAGGAGGAGCATTATTTTTAAGACGTGCTTACGGATAGGCTTTGGGAGAGGCCATAACTCTAGAAAAAAAAAGGCGTGAATTCCGCCGGCTGTACTCATGAAGGATTGATGGGTAAACGTAAAAATATCTGAATGTAATTCTCGTTGTGTACGTGTGTGGTTGGGTAAGTGTGAATTGCGCACATACAACAAATCACTTATACATAATGTAACACACACAAATGAGAATTATACAATTGTAAGACCACTGTAAGACTTACGAGTTACGTTTGTAATTCTAATTTAGCCCGTACCGTAGATGCAGATTGAGCGCTAAGATGTGTACACATCAAAAACATTTGTTCTTCATCGCCCCCTCCACACAATAGTATATTATACTCCAAGGTTCAAAAGTAAGTGTTTACATACAACGAAAGTTTGCGAAATAAGCGCAGTGATTGAGCAATTCCTAGTCATGTAAACTCACTTTTGCACACTGTTGAGGATGATATTTTTTATAATTAATGATTAGAAAACGACACAACGTTAATTAAATGCCTAATAAATAATCTTATTGATGGGAGAAGTACTTTTAAAATGATAAAATGTGGTGAACACACCATTTACAGCATCAGGAACTAAGTAGTGTAGCTATAAATTTGCCGCCAAGCTGCCAGATTTTCAGGATACCCCCTTCATTTGACGAAGAAAAAATTACTCACATAAAAAATTCTTTATTTTAGTTTGTCAGGCATATCTGCTACTTAGAACATAGACTATTATAAATTTTAAAGAAAATTTATTTTTCTAAACTTTTTCTCTTTGATGTTGTTCCTAATTGGGTCAGAGCCTGGCTGCCTGGAAGTCATGGCATCTCTCTTGTTATGTCACTGCAGCAATTGTGGCATTATGGGTAAAGTGTTATTATGTCATGTAGGAGGTTGCTGGATCAAATCCCATTTAGAATATATATTTTTTTGTTTTTCTGCTTCTTGTTTGTTTGTTTGGTTTTTTTTTAATACTATTTCCATTAATAATTTTGATACGGTAGGAGGTTAGGGTGACTTTTTTTAATATTATTAAAATAAAAAATATTAAAACATTACCAGTGAGTTGGATCAGTTTGTCATTTCAATAACAGTCTTATAGATTAACATGGCATCGGAAAGAACGTTAACCTTATCACATTGCAACCTCCATGTAAAAATTTCTACATGAGTCAATATTATTCGTCTTTACATGAATGTTATGCTTTGATCAATGAAAAGTGCTACTTTTGGCTTGCAAAATATCAGCGTAAACATTCTTTCTGATCATGTACCTATTATAAAAAATGAATAAATTTCTCCATAAGAAATTATGCGGGTGTAGGGTAATCTTGTAATTGAAGACAACCAGTGTATGTAAGTAACAGAGCAGCTTTCTTTCATATTTTTTATTGTTTATTGACTTTTTTTGTGGAAGGAAAATTAAGAAAAAATATTTTTTTGTGGACTACGACCACTCCCAAAGCCCGACTGTAAGTACGTCTCACAATTTAATGCTACCCCTCCATCATTATTATTACTATAATTAATGTTATGAGGCTTGTTTTTGTTGCCTACCATTAATTTTCAATAGAGGGATGTTGTTAGGGGGATGTAACCGGTCAATTTTAACAATACACCCCAAAAAATTACAATTTTTACCAAAAAAATTCAAAAAAAAGCTAATTGATCCGTGGAAGAGCAAAGAAAAAAAAAGTTCGATACCTTTTTCAATTTTTATAACAGCCGATCAATTTTTACAACAGAAATATTCTAAAATGCGGGTGATAAATTCTCATATTCACAATCACTTTATTTATAACATGAAACATACAGCACCATGGCCAGAAATTGATTAAGTTTCACAGAAATGTGATGGTCACAGAAACTAATCACAAATTAATATCACAGATTATATAAAATCATAGTCAAATTGTTACAACATGATTTGGAAGTTTGTTTAAATATCACACTGTTACTTCTTGGCCTTTATTCATTTCCTAAACTACAAGTTGCAATTAATATCCGTACCAAGACTTTAGGTAATGAATGCCATTGAAATGACGGACGCATTTGATAGTAGTCTATATTCCCTGTATGTCAACAATTTGCTTTTGCAAACAGCAAGACCAAAAATATTGTTTTAGAACTAATTCAGGTTGAAAGGCTTCAATGGGAGTTCGAGGTACTTCAATTTTAAATAATTCAACACTACTCATGGACAGTTTGACGAAGAACTATGTCACACCACCCACTCCATTTCTCGTATAGCCCCCGAATTTTGAAATAACACCAAAAAAATTAATTTTATTTATTTTTATTTTCATAAATTATAAAATGTATAATGCTAGAAGACGCAATTACGAAAATACAGGCCTGCATTTTTAATGAATTTTAAAAATTGAATAAAATCTTTTGCATCTCAGCAAAGAAATCGTTCTTCCCATGAAAAAATTATCGAACTGAAATTGTGACAAGTTCGTTTTCGTTTAGTTTGTTAAATGAATAATTTTTTCAAAAAAACACTAGATCAGATATTTGCAAGGAACTATTTTTCTGAACATGTTTTGAGATTTTTCTTGATATTCCGGGAAAAAATTTTGGGTGCAAATGTAATAAAATTTCGAAAACTACTTCCAAGGCCCTATTAATCCCACCAATTTCCAAAATTTTCTCAAAACTTTTTTTCAAAAACTACTTATTTATTGGACTACTTAACACGGTAACGAAAATTTTCTTTCTTTAGAATGAAGTATCTATCTAAATGAATACTGATTATGGAGTATGGAGTATGCTCCGAATGTAGATTATGTACCATTAAGGGAAAGGCTGGCAAGAGTACGCAGGCGGGTAAAAATATTCACTTCAGTTTTTACTGTCTGGATGCACTAATCTGAAATATGTCATCTAAGGGTCCATTTAAAACCTGAATTTCTCAGCTATATTTCCCAATAAATTTTTTTTTTCATAGCTTTGCTATAGTTTATCTCAAAGAAGCTACGTATCTCACCATTCTCAGCTAAAATTGTTTTTTTGCCGCTTTACATTAGTTTAAGATAAACAGACCTTTAGGTGAGTGCACCGTAAGTGTCATCTATGAATACCGGCCTTGAACAGACAGACGTCGGGGCTACACGAAAAATGTTGTCTGAGAAATAGGGCGTGTAATCGATCAATTTATTCAATTTGCCCCAAAAAAATTGCAATTTTCACAAAAATAATCCCCAAAAAAAAGGTTACAATGTAATTTTAAAACCGATATAAAAAAAAAGGTCTTCAATTATTTCAATTTTTACAACAATTTGAGTCAAAGAGGGTGTCACCCTCCTTTCCCCATCTCGTTGTTCCTGGATAGGAAATGTTATGATTTCCATACGCACTTGTGGAATACCCTAAATCTGATGTATTCGAGAAGACACTACCCCTATCCTCGCCCAAATGACGAAAATTCGGAGCCCTTACAGGTTGAAATCTTTTATTAGGTTCAATTCATACTTAATTCTACATTTTGTTTCTTATCCGACTCATCTGATTGATTCGAAACATTTTTTCAATTGCCGTCTTTTGTGAAAACTACGTTGCCGAATGAAGACGTAGGTTTAAATAGAACAAAACAAAACGAGTTCTCAGTTCAATATTTGCCTAAAGTGTGTAATTTGCGACTGGTATTCATCGGTTCATGCTTTTTTGCTGTTCGGGAGAAAATGCAAAAAAAAAAAAAAAAAAAAAGATACCCAAAGAAAACAATGGAAAATCATTAGGTAGGTTATACTAACATTTCGCGATGATATGCAACCGAATAAACTTGGCGGTTGTTTGGCTGTTTCCAGCACATGGACTTGTTTATCGGATATGCAGTACTGCTCTCGTATATCTTGCTTCGAGTAAAGAGGCGTATTTTGTTTCGTTTTACGACGGCTGGAGGCTTCGTCCTCTGACTCGTAAGTTGTCGCTTCGGAAAGACATAAATTAGCCTGCACAAACATAAAAAAAAAACACAAACATTTTCAAAATACACCAAAAAAAATATATGATAAGAAAACAGAACGCAGCAAGCCCCGTTAAAATAGCAAATTTTCTAAAATTATACATAATTTTTTTTTTTTTTTTTTTAATCGACTTAATAAAGGAGGAGGTTTAATGTTCGTTGGGTATACATATATATTTTCTTTTGTAATCAGGTAGATATGTACACTTATCACTCAGCAACGGCTGAACTGATTGTGATGCTGTGATGCTTCAGAATTTGTTTGAAAGAGAATAGTCTAGAGGTAGTCGCATTAAATTTTCGTCACGATCGGATCAATACTGGATCCGAAATTATGAACCTAAACTTTAAAGTTCAACCAATGTCAGTAAAAATAATTGGTAACTTGTAGTTTTTTTTTTTTTTTTTTTTTGTGGCTTATTACGAATCTACTATCAGATTTTTAAAATCTAAAATCGTAGATCCAATATGGTGGATATGGAATTCTGAATTAAACTAAGCTGAGTGAAAGTTAGTAGGTCCGCAGGCAGAACGGCGGATTTTGTAACTGACTCCTTCGTTTATCTTATATTTAGAAAATTGAAACTAAAATTGAAAAATAATAGATTATTTTTTCAAAAAAATAAAACTGATTTAAAAAAAGATAGGTCTCTATTAAAACAATAAACTAAAAAAGGCATTAAAAACCAAAAATTTTTTTTGAAGGATATTTGATTACAGTGCTATCTTTTTTTGATCAAAAATTTTATAACACCATCTTCTTCTTTTCTAAACAAAGCTAATCAAGTCGGTGCTAAATTCTAGGCAATTGACTAGATAAGTAGATTTTTTTCTTGAAATTTAGTGCGATATTATATGGTCATTTTGTGAAATGGAAAATCTGAAAAATGTCAGCAGTGGATGTGAATTTAGACTTATGATAATCGGGGAGTGTGTACCTATACTCACGTAAGAACAAATGTGTGGTACCGTGAAAGACCATTCGATCATTTAGGTATATGGATACCCATCAGCCATATCTCATCAATATTAATCAAACGTATCATAATTACAAAACCCATCAATTCAAGTGAGAAAGAGCATGGAAATGAATCACAAAGTGGTTTTCATTATTGGTCTTGATAACAATTGGTTAATTGTTTCTCATTCTGTTAGTGTATTTTCCTTTGGAAAATACAACTATTGCATTCGGTGCAATGACCGGACCTGGGAGTGGGCCTGTGGAAAAGCGCCGATTCTGAGTCGTAGATCACGAATATATAGTCACTCAAATTCTTCTGTACGCAACATATATATTTCCACTTTTTGCTCATTTTGGAACTTTTTGGAAATCTGTGAACCCTCCGCTGTTTAAACCATGACAATGAAACTTGAGTTAGTATTAAAAGCATTCCTGGGCTACACATTCGTATTAAAATTTTTGAAATTCATTCGTTAGTTTTTGAGGAAGGGGTTCTCAAAGTGTTGTAAACACAGCATGTTGTCATCACAATAACTCCCGTAAATTTTTAGATATTGACTTGAAATTGTTATGGTAGTTTTAAACTATTTGGGACTGGTTTAGTATTGAATTTGAGCGAAATCAGTCGACTGGTTTTCGAATGGCAGCCATTATAAATTTGACACTTTTTTACTAATTTTGGCATTTTTTGGGAGTCTGTGGAGCCTCCGCTTTTTGACTTATGGTAATTAAACTTAAGCTAGTGTTAGAAGCTTTCATGGGCAACATATTCGTGTTAAAATTGTTGAAATTCATTCAGTAGTTTCGGAGGAAGGGGTTCTCAAAGTACTGCAAACTCACCACGTTGTCATTACGATAATTCCCGTAAATTAAAAGATTTTGAATGGCAGCCATTACAAAATTTGACACTTTGGAAAATACACACTTACTGCGGTTGATGCGCGGCAGAGATATTTTTAATTCAGAATTTGGATGTTTCATCTAAATTTTAGTTTTGAAAGCAGAAAAAGTTTGCTACTGTTGCAAAAAATTTGGATTTTACTTCGGTTTCCCATCCCTGTAAATTTGTCGTGAAATGAAAACTTTGGTAACTGAAACGATTTTAAAAAGCAGGTTTTTAGCAGATTCTAAAACCTGCTAAAACAAAGTACCCGCAAAATAATTAACGCTGTTAAAAGAAACAAGGTTTGCAGAAATAGGATTTCAAAAGAGCACAAAAACGAATAATAAAAGGCGAAGATAATGGCGCGAAATAAAAGGAAAAATGGAAAACGAAACTAAAATCTGATGGCGTGGTAAATAAAGAGGAAGAAAGGAAAAAAACAATAAACAATAAACAAAAAAAAAAAAAAAAAAAAAAAGGAAGTCTACCATAATGGAATTAAATGCAACATTTTCTCCTAGCCACTTAAATGGGAAAAAATGAATTCTTGTCAACGAAGAAATATCGTTTTAAACTCATTTGTGTGATATTTCAACAAAAGAATAGTAAGTATTAAAAAAAAAATCAGATATATTCCAAAATGGAAAAAAATCCCGAAAAGAAAATGCGCCTTAAGTGGTAACTTGAAAAAAAAAGAAAAAGAAGAAAAGAAAACGAAAGTTTTTAAATTTTTTTTTTAATCATTGTTTGTATTTTTATGGAGGTTTTCGAAGCAAATCGATATATTAAAATTGATGTGATATTAAGACTCACGGTCGATGGTAGGTTCGTTTTTCGATTCATGACCTTAGGAAACTTTGGGCACTATTAGCTGAAATTCATAAATGTATATATTTCTGCTTAATACGATACAGATAGCAATTCCTATCCGATATTCATAAAATTTGGTACACTTATTCGGATCTAGACGAGGAAGAACCCTAATCTTTTTGGTCCTGTTCGAATGAATGGTACGTTCGGTATATTCCATGTTGCATGTTTGAGGTCTACATGGTTTTAAAATGCGTAATTTTCGTGCAATAGTCATGAAATTTGCCACAGACAGTAAATATACAATTACTTTGTGCGGCTTGATAGTTCATATGTAGAAATGATTTGATAAAATCTTAAAATACTGTTGAGACGTGTAGAAAATTCCAGACAAAACCAACAAGCTGCGTAGAAATCAGGCTTTCTCTAATTTTATTAATGTTGTTGTAAGTAATTTGCTCATTTATAACTTAATCGCAGTACAATAAATTCATTAGTCTGTGAATTTCATTGACACGTAATTTTAAATGTAATTTTTACCCTGGATTGGCCAAATAATTCTGATTTTTTAATTTTATTTAAATATTTATTTATTAGGTATTAATTTTTTTTTTTGGCGAAGAAAACCTATATTTTTTCGAAGACTTACTACGCTAGAGTTTTTTCTTTATTCTTTTTTTTTTTTTTTTCCCCAATAGTTTTCAAAGAATGCCGAAGACTATAAACACAACAGACGTCTAAATTGTCAAAGTTTTTTTTGGCGTTCTCGCATTAAAGAGCAAACTTTAGCTAAACGTTTCGTACGTGAATCCTGAATCCTAATCGGGAATCAAAAACGAAAATAGTAAAGTTGGGCTATTACGAATGAACATATGCCTCCAACTCACTGGAATAATGCAAGAATAATCTCTGGGTCTGTTCAATATGGAAAAAAGGAAAAGTGTAGACCTGCAGCACTTTCTAATAAAAGACTGTAAGTAACGTAACCAGGATTCCTTCAAAGGGGGAGGGGCAAAAAATATTCGATGTCTTTTTTTTTGTCTAAACTTTCTAAAATGATTTTGTTTGTCATTTTTGAAAGTTTATAAAATTTGAGAATTTTAGCATCTATGGAACCCGCTGACGCATATTTATTACCGAAATTTTTTCCAAATTTTAACGCTATCAACAAAATAAAAATGAAAATAAGGTCATGGGGGCAATCGCCCCGATTTCCCCACTTGGCTACGCCATTGCAGACTGTTTAATTGAGAAAACTAGAGAACTATAGTTTTCCGTAGTGGATATTCTGTTTTTCAAGGTAGAACAAAAAAAAAAATACAAATGCCTAATTTCTCCAGTCAAATATTACAAAAAATAAAAAATAAAAATTAGTACATAAATTTTAACTATATAGGGTTGTTGGGTAGGTCCCGTAAGTTAAAATTTTCACCCTCGTCAACTCTTGCATTTTGGGGAGAAGGTGTTTGTCCCCCAAAAATTGATTTTTTGCGTTTTTTTTCACGAATTTTGATTTTATAAAATATGTCTATAAAAAATTATTTAGCATAAAATTTCTTGCAAAAAAGATGACCTACAGTTTTTTGCTCAACTCCCTTTCCCGCCAGAAAGGTATGAATAAATCATTTTTCAATGAATATGTTCAGTAACTTTATGTTGAAGATATTACTCGTGATTATCATACCGCATAGATAATTCGTAAACCTAATAGATACTCTCTAACCATCCACCCCCTTCCATAACTCCCTCAAACAAAAAAGGTTACATGCAGTTATTTTCCCAACATCCCCTTTCATCTCCATGAAGTCCTGAAAACAACCAACTTCAGTGAATATAATTTTTTTGAAGATTCTCTAGAGGGGAAGAGGAGATCAGACATAAAACTTTGAAGGAGGAAGGGATGGTAAAAGGTTATCTAAGGGGAGTGAACGGGTAGAAAATATATATTGAGTTAAAGAATATCTACATCGTATGATAATTACGAGTCATTTTCCCATATAATTCTATTGAATATGTTCAGTGAATAATAATTTTTTCAGGACTCTCTGCAGGAAAAGGGTGGCGGCGGACAAAACCTTTCATCTGATTTTTTTTATGTTCAACAATTTTGTACTGACTTATTTTTATCACAAAATTAACAGTCTCTGAGAAAACCGGGAAAAACAAAATGGTGGAGAAAATGAAACCTTTAGTATGTTAATCCTGGAGACCCACCCGACAACTCTGTGTAGATAAAGTTTGTATGCTACTAATTGTATTTTATTTTCTCATTTTGATGCTAATTCGAATGGACTACAAACTAGGTAAGTAAAGTCTACTGAAAAATTCTCTTCTACCGATACCTACTGGGATCCTACTTGTCTCACATGACCTGATGAGTATCTTTGTACCCTTCACATCGATATAATTCTTCGTGATATTCTATCGAAGATGCGAAATTTTTGAGTTTTTTTCCTTTACAGAACTGAAACCGTCCAGGGTTGAACTTAGAGCACTAACTTCTAACAGAACGTATCCGAAGGTAGAACTTTCAATGCATCCGTTTATTGACATATCGAATTCAGCCATAATACATAGGTATTCATTAGGTATTTTATAGCTTATTGTGTCATGGAGAATGCCTCATCATCATGTTATTTAGTAAGAATGGATTCATACCATGAATTCACGATGAAAACAAGTGTAGGCTATAGGTACCTACGCCACAAACATATTGTTCTTGACAAGTGAACGCATAAATCACTAAATCAGTCGTATTTCTACGAGTCGTCTATACCTAATGCATTAATGACGTAAAGTGAAGGCTAGGTATATACTTTTCCTCAGAGATATTGTTATTTCAATCAAATAGAATCACATCGAACTGTATTTCGTAGAATTTGCAGAAGTATCCAGAAAATACGAAGACAACCTCGAATATCTAGCATTTGGTTCTTCGAATAACAAGCTGTAAGAAATAAATAACTGGACTTTGAGGCTTGTTCACAATATTCCATTCCAAGACAGCATTAACAAGAAAAATCAGCGTCCGAGTTCGTTTTAGCATAACAGTCTAATTTTTCTAATTTAATTAGAATTTTGATCTATCTAGGCATCTACTTATCTATATTAAAAAAATGATGAGAGTAGAAACCTGTTCACGCTTCACTGGAGAACTACCTGATGGACTTTAATGAATCTTACTTGAAATTAATCGTCATTACCTGCGGATGAAGGTCAGAAAAAAAGCTATTTTAAAATAGGTGTGGGGACCCACATTGTATTAGGTAATGGGGGTTGGACCCCGACGACAGTTGCCGCCACAAGGCAGGCTAATATTCGTCTCAATGACATTAAACCAAATGGACAAATTACGTTTGATCATAATTACTTGTACATACATGCAAGTAATGTACAAGTACCAAATTGTGACCAATCTCAACAATACGATGATGTCACAATTTCATACACAAACTGGCTCATCATTTCTTATCACTATAAGAAATGACGCACCAGGCTGTTCACAGGAACATACATAATCACTACGTATGTATGTTGGTGTGCGTATAAATAAGCCCGTATATAAACGGTCCAAACAGGCTCTAAAATTGCCAGTGTTTGTCCAGGTTTTGGCTTACCCATATGTTTACATATGAAGTGGTTGAACACACAAAATCTGTAGATTACCTGCTGGTGAGAATATCTTTTCACAACAAAGTATTCCACTATAGGTTTAACAGTTTTTTAATTATCTGTAAAAAGGTGTTTGTAGAGGTCAAGTTGTTGTTTCAGTTATTAAGATTCGATAATTTGTGCAACAAACACAAGTCAATTGAGTATCCAAATGAAGGGAAAAAATGGTGCAAGTTCCGCTGAGGCTATACTGGCTATACTCAAGAAGGATTGATGGGTAAACATAATAGTATGATTACATGCCAACAGTTACAATATTGTAACTTGTAAGACATACAAGTTACAATATTGTAATAGACATACAAGTTACAATTGTAATTCTCATTTTTACCACTACTAGCGTGTAGACTGAGCGCTAAAGTGTTCACACATCAAAAATTAAAAAATTAGCACACAAACTTTTACTAAATAGGGTACTGTTAGGTAGGTCCCATAGAGTAACGTACTAAAAGTTTCATCCTCTGGGCCACTTGAAATTTTTGATAGGCGGTGTTTATCTACAAAAATTCTGTTCTTCGCGTTTTTCTCAATAAATTCCAATTTTGTGATAAAATTATTTCGATAAAAAATTAACCAAAATAGAACTTCGTACAAAAAAAGAACTATGTATTTGTTGGTCTGACGCCCCTCTTCTTCTACAAAGAGTTTTGAAAACAATCATTCTTCAGTGATTATGTTCCAAAGTATTATAATAATTATGTGGAAGATAACTCGTAACTATCATATCATTTAGACAATTAGTAAACCCAATTTATATTAGCCATACATCCACCACCCATTCTAAAACCCCTTATCATTCTCTTTGTATTCACAGTCCACCAGCCGGTGAATTACAATTACCAGACCAAATTCATCTCAGATTGAGCTAACTGTTGGATATTTAGGACCGCATAAAAGAAGAATCAAATAAAGGAAGAAGGGGAACACAGAGAAACAGACGCTATATATACGCGGGTGAAGCTGCGGATAATAGCTAGTTAGTTATAAAATATGCATATGAATATGAGATGTTAGTGCTAAAAGTCTCCTTGGATTATGAAACAAAAATGTACCCACCCCCATCTCATAGGCGGATTTTGGTCATAATGTTTGGATTGGCTAAGGCCCTGGTCAAACACCTCCTTCCTCTACTATCTGTCAGTAAAAAATCTCTCAGAATTTCAATGGATATCTTACATTTTATTCTCTCTAAATCCGCCTATGCCCCATCTATAGGTTATACCTATACCTACCTATCCGAGTACCTATCTACGTATCGTTTTCATCGAAAACTAACATACTTTGAGACAAATATAGAGCAAATATAGAGGTCATTTTGGTTATAAACGAATTAATCATTCATTTGCTTTGATCGGTAAAACCGTCCTTGTGCATTTTAATGCGTTTACCTGTGGTGTCTGTATGTTCAGGCACTAATCGTTGTTTCGATGGTAGAAATTTTCCGGTTGACTATTCTCATAAAAAATGTCACATTTACCGCGAGGTAATCCGTCAACAACAAATTAATGACAATACCTATGCATAATTT
Organism: Ericerus pela; assembly: GCA_011428145.1. Taxonomy (NCBI): domain Eukaryota; kingdom Metazoa; phylum Arthropoda; class Insecta; order Hemiptera; family Coccidae; genus Ericerus; species Ericerus pela. The sequence goes on from WOFM01000399.1 coordinate 547,595, forward strand.
TGTGAGGTGATCCAGATGGTAAGGTACCTAATTTCAAGGTTTTTCATTGAGTGTTGTTCGTTCCGAATCGACCAGGCTTTGTAATTTACGCCGAATTCGAATAACCAAAAATTCTGGACGAACGTATTATTATTTTTGTCTGGAAAAAATGCTGACATAATAAGTCAGCCTATTATGTTCGTTCTCTTCGCGTAGGTAGGTAGGTATCCACACGTTGTAAATAAATACTTGATTAGTAAAATTTATTACGTTACGTAAGTATAAAGACATATAGCTAACTAGGTTACTCATACTCGTAGGTACCTATCGCTGGTAATTAAACTAAAAATTATAGTTAGACGGGTACGTATGTCATTCCTAGTGAATTTTCTCGGAGAATAATTTAATTATGGTAATGATTTTATTTCATGCAAATCAGATGAATCGGTATGTCAGTTGTTATACTCGCACCATTTTCCGGTATCATGTTTTCAATCGAAATTGAATGGATAAATCGACAGACAGAGTAATGCAGGTGTCCTGTTTGCGTGAATACGTTTTGCCAAATTACAAAAAGTTCAACGTATTTTAATTATTGAAAAGAAAGAATAGGAAATAATTTTGATTATCAAGCCTAGAAAAATTGGTAGCCATCAGTTAAATATTATCACTATATTATTTCTGCTAACTTTCCTTGAATTTTTTATTTTTTTGTATTCTCACCACAAATTTCGGCTGTTGGTAAGTACAAATTCTTTGCATTATTTTTATCAAAAAAAAAAAAAAAAAAAAAAAAAAAAGAAGTATTCTAGGTGTAATAAGCAGGTAAATATAATCGCATGTTTGATTATCACAAAAAACGTGTTTATACAATAATTCAATAAGATCGCTTATATAAATCTCCAAAATAGTTTTTTATAATACATGTGTAAAAATTATGGTGATTTTGTGACGAGTGTGAAATAATTTGCTACATGAAGTATATTATTGCAACACTCCTTCCCTAAAAAAATAATTAAAAAATTTTTTTTAGACTGAATAATAATTAATAATTTAATTTTTTTGAATAAAAAATTACGCTACCAGGTCTCAACTCTTACCACTCCACACCCACAAAAAAATTTAAGATAAAAAAAGAAAGATATTAATTTTTATAGAATTAATTGAGAATTTTACTTCTTTTTTGATTGCTATCCCCTACCCCAAGAAAGTGTTACGTAGAAGAAACAAATCAGTTTTACTGGAATGAGATTATAAGTTAAAAATACCTACTTATTTATCGTTTTGTTATTTGTTAGTAAAAAAAAATTGATTATTTTTAACAAAAAAGTGAGCAGTGCAAGAAAGTGATCGAGAAAGTCAACTAACAAACGCGTGATCAATCATACTTTTTTATAATACAAGATCAGAAAGGTAATGTTTATACTGATATTTTGTATGTTAAAAGTAGCGCTCTTCATTGTTTGAAGCATAACCTTGATGTAAAGAGTAAACCTGCTTCCATGTAATAGTTATTTGTGATACAAATGTAAAAAGTAGGTGATTTTGACACGAGTGCTGCAAATCACACAAGTATCAATCACCTATTTTGTACGTGTGTTACACACTATTTTTTGTAACACCCTCCCACTATCCCCCTAAAAATGGCAATGAATTTTTTTTTCAGTTCCAAATAAAAATTAATAACTTTATTTTTTCAAACCAAAAAATTTTCTTTGAATTTTTCGTATCATGGTTGTTTCCAGAACATTCTTGAAAAATACTGAGAAACGATAAAAACTGAGAAAGTAGAGAACCCGTGTGAGAAATTAACAAACTCGTACGAGAAATTCATCAAAATGTGTGAGAAATGCAAGTTGCAATTGCGCATGTGCAGAAGATAATTTTTTGACATTGTATTGAAATTTGCTAATTTTTACTCCATTAAGGCCGGTTGTACCAACTTTTATTTGTAAGATAAAATAGGTTTAACTGATAAGATGCATGGTAAAATAAAGTTAAACCCTACTTATCGACACTAAGGCGCGTAAAAAACGTACTTTTTGGAAGGTTGTTGCAAAAAAATGTTTACATGGAGGTTGCATGTAATCAGGTTAAACTTTTTTCTGACGGAATATTAATCTTTAAGACTACAATCGAAATTGGTAATGTTTTTATTTTTATTTAAATAATTGTAAAATTATATCCTTATTTTTTTCTTTTTGTACGCTAAATAAGTCATCACTTGCGTGTAAACACTCACTTTTGAACCTTCGTGTGTAATATATTATTTCACGTTGTATTGAAATTTCCTACTTTATGTTCAGTAAAGGGGCATTAAGAAACATATTTTTTGGTTGGGTGTTACGAAAATGTAAATATGGTAATGAGAAGTCATTTCGATTCTTTTACCGCTGGGGTCGTCTTACCAAAAATCTATCACTCGGTCTGTTTGGTATGACAGAAAGTGCGGAGCCGAACTTTTACACCCTCTCAATAATTCTTACGCTTTAAGCACTTCTGCACTCCTTTAAAACGGGTTATTCGATTGTAAAGGTGCGATCTGGTTCTTTGTGAAGCTCTTCGATCTTCCAAGGTAACCAGAATTCAAAAACAGTTCAATTTTTTATCTCAATACAGTGCTCATTTTTCTGACTCGATGAGTATAGGTTCTGATAAAAAATTTTTCTCCAAGGTTTGCTGACGTTTCTGTCAAAGTACTGATGCTCTTCTTGTCAGATAAATTGTTTTAATTGTATACCATTTGTGATACAATTTTTCTCGTTTTGTCTATTTTACAGAACCGTCCCTGAACTAAAACTGCAAGAGAGGGCCATAACTTGTTCGAAACTAATTAATCTTTAAAGTGTAGCACTTTTTTTTTACCATAACATGCACAGCTATCTATACAGTACATTCAAATTTAGGATTTCTCAAGGTTTCATAAATACTTGATTACAAAAAGTTTTTATTATCTTTGTGTTTTTTAAATGCTTTCTCTGAATCTTTGGCTGTTTTCAATCGTTTGAAAAGTCTATAAAAATTTATGACCCTTCTTAAATACAGAAAATGATAGTTACGTAATCATTCCCTACGAAGTAACGAGCTACGTTTGAATCTTCGAAATTGACTGAGATATGGACCAAAAATACGCATATATGTCAAAGATGGGCGGAATCCGCCCATTGTATTCAAAATGGAGGCTCTTTGAATTTGAAATTTTTAGACAATGCTGGGACAGGGCCTAATTCTCTACGGATCGGTTCAAAATTTAGCATATGAATACTGTGCGTCTATATCTTACTCAAGTTCGAAGATAGGTCAAATCCGTCTGTTAGTTGCTGAATTGCGTCGTTTCGACATTTTCATTAAGGTACAAAATTCTTAATCTTCAATGAATGCAACCCGCAACACACATAATTTGAAATTCTGTCTATTGTAAACGAAATCTACCATTCCGCTTGGCGTACCATCGGTGGTTTTGTGCAACAGAACTGCTTACTGTTTTCGGCTGCAGAGAAGTCTCTTGAGGTAACCAGCATATCCTTATCCATCCCGTGAGAATGTTTTGTTGCAACTTTGTTGTAACTTGAGATAGGTAGTAAAGTGGCGTTTCAATTTAATTGGCGTCGCAGCTTCGAAGCTCAATTTTTCCTCTCAAATAATATATTGAAGGATCTGTTGCCAGGTATGATTCAAGACACTGACGATTATTACCATGGGCGTAGCTAGGAAAAACAGAGGGGCCCAAGCCACTCCTAAATTTCCATTACAAACAACCCCTATGCTTATAATAATGCATAGGTAAGTAATAAATGGTAGAAAAAAGTTTGTTACTTTTCTAGGTTTCAATTTAAAAAAAAAGTTTTTTTTTCTTAAATTTTTCGATATTAGTACTTGCATTTATTTTTCTTTGAAGATCTGGCGGGACCCCGGTTGAGAACCACTGGGTTATAGGATAAATTCCATGTCAAATATTCATTAAGCAGGCACGGTTAATTCTTATGGAACGTTAATATAATAAACTACAAGAAATTGGAATCGATTGATCAGAGGTTCAGAAATTGACGAACTTCTTCTAGGGAGGAGCGAGATTAATCAATGAGGGTAATAATAACCCCTTATTCTTGTTCAACATATGCATATTTTATTTATAATTAGATATCATGGCGGCCACCTGTGATATCTTAAAGCTGAAATGGAATCAAAGTATTAATAAAAGGGTGGAGAGGTGCGAAGATGTTAAGAAGTTGGAAATGGAGGAGTTTTTCGTAAAAGATTAGGAATCATTGCTTTAAATAATGGAGACAGCATTGATATATGTAGGCTGGTTCATTTTTTGGCGAGATGTTATTGAATAAAGATGTGAAAAACTAAAATTAAGTATAAATCTAATTTGTAGGCTTACAAATTTGTTTGTTATGAAAAATCATTTCCCTCAATTAAAATTAATTTTAATTTTTTTGCAATATGAAGAAGAAAGTTTTGAAAAAAGCCTCATCCAATATATTAGAAGGTCTTATTCTTCAACTTTAAACCATAAAATCAGATCATAAGAACTATACCGATAATCAGTGGTTTGGTCAATAAATTCTAATTACGGTACGCAATACCTAAAATCCAATTCCAAAAGGTTTCTACAATTATATTTCAGTGTTTTATTAATGTGAATATCGTAGGCCTATACTGTCCATCATTATTTCAGCAAATGGAAGACGAGCATGAGTTCAAGATTTCAGATAAGCCGGTCAAACGCGAAGTGGTTTGGCAAAATGTTCTTCTGTTCATTTACCTTCACATGTCCGCCACTTATGGATTATTTTTAGTTTTTTTGCACGCGCAATACTCCACTATTGTTTTCAGTGAGTATAAAATAAATATATCTAATGGTCGATAAATTCTTTCTGTTTTTAATTAAAAAGTTACAGAGTGGTATCCAGAGGAAAGATTCTGGAGAAAGAGGGCGAGTATTGAAAACATTTCTACCTATGTATGATTTTATTGGGATATTAATTACTTGTTTTTTCTTACGAAAATCATTAAATTGATATCTCTCAATGAGAAATTTTTTTGGCGGGAGGTTCAACAGCACTCCGAAGTTTTACCCCTCGGTATTCTACTGAAAAATTGAGATACCAATTAAGCTGAAGGTTATAAACAACAAATCTGTTGGGAAAATTGTTTGACAACAGAATTATGGTGGGGGTGGTGCCCTTAACGAGTGATAAAAATGCTCAGCCCCAATAACGAAATACTTATAATAAAAGTCCTTGAATACAAAAACAATATACTTCCGTATTGATACAAAATTCGAAACATTCAAGTTCTCATAGGAACACTTGTTTGATAACTATCACAAGGGCTGAGATACAGGGTGGTAAAGAGGGTTTTTTTCATCTTCAAAATCACAATAAGTTGGTAATCTGTATTATTTTGTTTTAACTGAAAGCTGAAAATGTACACAGACATAAAGATGATAGAGAAATCACCAGTATCTAGTTTATAAATCATATATAATATTATTCGCGCCTGTTCGCATACATGGTGTCCCTGACAATGGAAATGAGCCATTATAGCAGAAATAATAAGTTAAAATGTAATTCCATTATGTAGGCTACGTCAGTTTTTACTGTCCTCATATGATTTCACAAATACATAGGCATGAATTTTATTATGACTACATATTGATGGGAAATCTCCATTTCTCTAATTTTTCAACAACCTTTGTATCTTCATGTCTATGTTCATTTTCAGCATTTTGAAAAATTACTACTCTTTTTATCACTAGATATTGCAGCAACTATAATAGTCGTGCAAAAATATATATAAAATAGTTATTTGTGATACAAGTGTATAAAGTAGGTGATTTTAATTCGAAGGTGATTTTTGCATCGCTCGTGCTAAAGATCGCAGGAGTATCAGTCACCTATTGCATACACATATCACACTCTATTTTTTGCAACACCACCCATAGAAGAAAAACAAAAAAAAATTGAATCAAGAAAAAATTTGAATACTGTTTTTATTGCTTCATTCAGTAAATGTCATAGTAGATCTCTCCTGTAATCCGCAAAGTAATTGTTGCCCTTGTAAACTTTGTGGAATACCTTGTTGTGAAAAGATATTCTCACCAGAACGTAATTTACAGATTTTGCGTGTTCAACCACTTCAAATGTAAACATACGAGTAAGCCAAAACCTGGGCAAACAATGGTGATTTTAGAGCTGGTTCGGACATACACCAACATACATACGTAGTGATTACATATGTTTGTGTGAAAGGCCAAGTGCGTCATTTCTTATAGTGATAAGAAATTATGGGTTGGTTCGTGTATGGAATTGTGACATCATCGTATTGTTGAGATTGGTCATGATTCGGTACTCGTACATTACTTGCAAGTATATACAAGTAATTACGATCGAATGTAATTTGTGCATTTGGTTTAATGTCATTGAGACAAATATTAGCCTGTCTTGTGGCAGCCACTGTCATTGGGGTTCCCAGCCCCTTTATTTCATACGATGTGAGTCCCCACAGCTCCATGTTCAAATCTTTTTGGTGATAATTTTTTTTTTTTTTTTGAAATTTATGAGCGCACAAACCTGTGCATGTAGAATTTATCATCAGTGTATGAAGAAACACATGGGCATAAGATGGTGTATAGTGTAAAAAAATGATGTGTAAAGAATTTACATAATGTACTTCTTCAAAATTGACCACTTTATACAACGTCTAGGGGAACATAATTATAGTTGTATACTTTTTCAATAGGTGTTTCAATAGTATATTTTGTTACATGAGCACAAAGTGAGTAATCCTCGAGGAGTTCGAGTTTGCAGTGCAAGCCATTAGCGAGTACTGTAAACATCAAACGAGTGGGGAGCTCACTTTGCACTTACTTTGCTAACGCTATTTTTCCCAACACATCCGCTGCGAAGTTGGTGAATGCATCTGATTGGTTGATGGGTGGAGCAAGAAATTTTGGTACCGGGAGCAAATACTGGTTTTGCTCCCACTATCGCATTATTGCTATCCCTCTGTCGAAAATTTGATCATGAGTCACAAATTCATAATTTTTCACTTGAAAAGAATTACAAAATCACCTATTTAGCGGTATGTATTGGGAAAAAACTTTCTATGCAGTCCACAGTTTATATGAGTGTGTAGGTACACGATAATATTACATTCAATTATTTTTATTGTATATGACTTGAGGATATCGCTTATAGTCGTTAAGGAAAATTAAAAACCAAAATTGGTCATTGGTTCGAGTTTTTCTGGTGGTAGGACAAAGTATGTGGTCGGGAAATCAAATTAAACCATTCCAAACGTCAAACCTTGATAGATACGAATTATTTTTCAAACCCTTTATTGGACCGGGGTATCATATTTTGAGTAAATCCTGTGATCCTTACTTACGAAATGATAGTTTTACCACGACCTTCTCTGTCCTTCTCCAGCGTAAAACTATTATTTTGTCAAAACTTGACGAATATTCCGTTAATAAGATACGGTCTCATATTTTTAACAGTTTTTATTTTTTTTATTTTTTTATTGTTTTGTTTTCCCAGCTCTTGCGCTGATATTAATTTCTACTATATCAGTTACGCTGGGATGCCACCGATTATGGGCACACAGAGCGTACAAAGCAACTATACCCCTTAAGCTGTTCTACATAATCGGACACACTTTAACCAGCCAAGTACGTACCAACGTTAGGTACCTACTTTTCATAAAGTTAAAATAATAATATATTACGATAAGCGAGTAGCGCTTTTCTTCATTATTATTCGATACCATTTTATGTAGGGTTCGGTTTACGAATGGGTACTCGATCACAGAATCCACCACAAATACCACGGATCCGACGTAGATCCGTACAATTATACAAAGGGATTTTTACACGCCCAGATTACCAGTAAACTGTTTACTTCGCATCCGGATATCGAACGGATCAAGAGAGACATGGACATGAGCGACATTGACAAAGAAAGCTTAGTCTTATGGCAAAAAACGTACGAATAACGATAGTAACTACGTTTCAGTTGCTGGCTTAGGAGAATGCACATTAGCTGCTACCTACTTATACCTAGCCGACCAAGTTTCGTTTAAAAAGTACTTATTATAAAAAATGTGTGTCCTCATTAATTTCTAGTTTATATTGGCTTTTGTGGCTTGGAATTAGCGTAACTCTGCCCATCTACGCAGCTATTGAGTACTTAAACGAGTCGTTCGTTGTCGCCATATTTGTTGTCGGATTTTTAAGAATTGCTGTTTCCTTACATTACGCCTGGCTCATTAACAGCGCGATCATCGTATGGGGATTGAATCCTTTGGACAAGTAAGTCTTGATTTTGATTTTTTTCTACTTTGTTTCAAAACTATAGAACCACAAATAAGTAAATTGTTGATACACTTGTTTTCTTTGGGTTGTCACTTTTATTTTGAATGGTGTAGGATAACTTAGGCGACAACCCTAATTTGATTGGTTCTTGTTATGATATCAATATTTAAATCTACCGACCAACATTGCTCCAATATGTAAACAACCATTTGGGTAACATTTAACCATTTCGAGAGTGGGTTGCAAAAGTTGTACCTCTGGATGAATGAAGCTTGTTTATTCTGAATGTTGTGAGGACTTCACCCGGGTAAACAACCGCATCTTATTCTGAATGGGTTGGGTGTGCTCTTGCTTACTAGGTTGTTACCTAGGCGTTTATTCTTACTACCACACTAAATAAACATGATTCATTGCTGCGGCGAATGTCAAGTGGCCTGCACTCATTGTTTGATGCAATTTTTGTTTTCAGCATTTTTTGAAAAATTGCCTCTAACAATTGAGGTAGGCAACTGGACATTTGCCGCATGGTCTAGTTTTTCAGAATAAATACATACATACATACATACATACATACATACATACATACATAGGTACTTAATTACATAAATACAATTATTGCTCCTATTATAGTATAGGGTTTGATTTAATCGATATTCGAATAATGATATATTCGATAGCACAATATTTGCGTATCCGAATTCGAATATTTTTTCAATTTTTCTAAAACAATGAATAATTAATAATTAGGTATCTATCTCTTACTTACCTGGACTAGAATGCAAATTTTATAGAAAAACTGTATTCTAAGAAGATAATTAACTTGATAGAACATTGTTGGACTATTTTATCATCCAATGAGAGAAGCTGCTGCTCATATTATGTTAATTTTTGGGTTTTTGGATTTGATGACCAACATCTGTAGATTTCAGAGGAATGTAATTTATCCTTCATAATGTCATAAAAAAGCTTAAAGCATATTTTAGCTTCTAAAAGTGACTTTTTTCAACTATATCTTTTCAAAAATATGATATCAAATCAGAGGGGTTTAGTTTAATCTGAATTGTTTAAAAAGACAAAATAAAGTATTGATTGAGCAATATTCAAACATGAAAACTTATATAGAAGGTAAAAATTTATAATTAGTGTTGAGAAATACTAAGATTTTTAAATTTTTTGCCTGCAGTTTGTTGTGGCGGTCTGTTGCAATATAACCAATTCTTGAAAACAATCTCTGCACTGGCTATTTTGAAGATTTAAAAAATATTTTTTTTCAGTGAATCATGTATTTTGTAATGTGTTAAAATGTTCGAATAATTACAAAAACATTCGAATATTTTTTATTCGAATCATCTAAATATTCGTATAAAATTCCATCACTACAGTCGAGTTCTAATGTTCTAAGTCAAATTTTTAAGATCTATAAAGTTTTTTTCAAATTCTACCCTGAAAAATCGAACGGTGTTTCCGTTATCGGAAAGCTATTGTTACATTTGTTATAAAAAGTGTTTAAAGGTCCCCACTTTTTTCCATATCGAATACAGTTACTGACCTATGAACTTCTATATTCAAAGGTATAAATTACCGATTCTAATAATACTTACGTTGATTAAAATCATGTTGACGGAAAAAAAATTAGGTACCCCTTTGAATACTGCAAACTCGTTCGGAACAATTGAATTTAGACTAATTTGAATATTCGTACGACATGACTTAATTCAATCATTTTTTTTTACCACATTTTTATTACGACTATTTTCTGTTTGTCACGATCTCTTGAAAAATAAGTATGTAAATAACTGTTGCGCTTTGTCTCTATTACCTAGGAAATGTAGGCTGCCCTCGGTGACGTAGCTAAAGGTGGATCATCATGGGCCACGGCCAACCCAAAATAATTCTTGTCCCGCCTAAAAACTGTATAGAAAAGAAAAAAATCGATATAGCCTAGACAGAGAAAATTTAAATTTTTTCGCGTTTTATTAGCTTACAGTTAATAAGTTGCTGACCACAGTTTTTCTGAGTACTTGCACTTAAAAGGATGGGGTGAAGCGATAAACAGTTTGAGATCAATCCCAGTCCCCCTAAAAAGTAAATTTGTATTTTTTTCCTCTGGCTTACCTTGTAAAAAAATAAATAAAAGCTCATTTTATTACTAGTCGGGTTGGACTGAAACATTTAATGTGAAACACATTCAGATAGCTGTTAAACGCAACATCAGCTCAGTTAGAAAAATTAAGTTTTTGAAAATTACGAAGTCACTAAAAAGTTATTATTAAGTTTTTTAACTTATAACATAAAATTATACAATTAAAAATAATCATCTCCTTCAAGATCAAAATAAAAATTAACTTTTGGAAATAACTTCCCACCCATTCGCACCAGAATTGCTGGTATGTTGCAATAAATTGTAGTTGATATTTTTTGCAAATTTCTTAATTATTGGTTCAAAATCAAGCATTTTATAGCCAAAATAATAACCAAAATAGTGGCACTGTAAATACTATCTAGCTGATCTGCACCAAAATCAGTAACATGTTAGAATAGTTCATAATAAATAATTGTTCTAAATTAGGTACATTCCTATTTGACTAAAATTAGGCATTTTGTAATCAAAATAAAAATAAAAATAGTGTTACCGGAAATACCCTACAGTCAATTCGCACCAAAATTAACAAGAATTTATAATAAATAATTATTTTGAATTTTGTAATTATTGGTTGAAAATTAAAAATTTTATGTCTAAAACAAAAACAAACATAGCAATACTGAAAGTACCATACAGCCAATCCGCAACAAAATCAATAGGTCAGTTTGTTGGCTAATATTATAATTTGTTTCAGATTTCATGACTATTGGACAAAAATTGCAAACTATACTGCATTAGCAAAAAATTGGTTTTTATATATAATTATATATACATATATATAATATATATATATATGTATAGGTACTAGCTGCCCATGGTGTCAAATTTGCTTGACAGATACCTTGGACCTTTAACCTCAACCCTGAGCTAAATGTTCATTGATATATTGCACAGTAAAATCTTAAAATAAAACAGTCTCCCATTTTTGTGTCCAATGAGGGTTGAAGAATCGATCTAATAATAAAATTTACATCAGGTACAAATTCAGTCCCTCAAAAAACATGTCCAATGATATATTACACAATAAAATCTGAAAATAAAAAATTCTCTCCTTTTTGGGCCCGATGAGAGTAAAAGAATGGGTCTAATGATAAAATTAACATAAAATTTGAATTCAGCACCTCAAAAAACATGTCCAATGATATATTATAGAGTATTACATAATAAAATATGAAAATAAAAGATTATCTTTGGCCATGCACACACCCACAACCACATACTTATGTGGGGACTTTACTCATATGATGTAGAGGAGCTTGCACCCCTTGAAAACCATTGCTGCCAAAAGGCTGACCATTATTCGTCTCTATGACATTAAATAAATTAACACACGTACATTTGTACATTCTTATCTGTACATACATACAGGTAAGATACATTGTTTGGGTTGTGAAGAATTGCCTGATAAAGATTTCGGTGATGTCACAGCCTGGTACCAAATGTGCTGCATCGTTTCTTATCACCATATGAAATAAGAGACGTAATAAGATGACATAATTCCATATGTATATATATATATATGTGTGTCTGGGTGCATATGCCAATTTTTCTATATAAACTCACAAAACTGGCTACAAAATCACCATTGTTTACCTAGGATTTGGCTCTCCCATACATTCGTGTATGATGTGGCAGAACATGCAAAGCTGTTGATTAACTCCTATGCGTGAATACTTCTTCACCACAAGGTATTCTACAACCTACTAAGGCAGACACATTTTTTTTTCTTTCTTTCTTCTCTTTTTTGCACTTAAGTTTGCACCGTGTCAGCCACCAGCACACTTTTGTTTTTACCTGTAGTGAAAATAAAAATGTGTTCTACATTAAAAAAAAAAAAAGCTACTACTAACTGTTCTCATATTCTAAATTGGTAGGCTATAACTATACGTAAGTACGTACGTGTTTAAGGTACCTAGGCCCATATTCAGAAACGTCACTTTAACCTCCCTTCACTTAGATTTCACTTTAAAATGATTTTTGACACAATTTTGTATTTAAGAGTGTGGTAACATTTTATTTTTATGTTGGAACTCTCAAAAGAGATACAATGTTCCCACATTTTTAAATACTAAATTATGTAAAACACTTTTTCAAAGTGAAATTCAAGTGAAGGGAGGTTAAAGTGACGTTTGTGAATATGGCCCCTAGTCTATAATAAACATGACTACGCGTCGCTCGGCGTGTGCGCAGCACATAAAAAAAGAAGACATTTTCCAACTAGCTGTGGCCTTCTCGTAATCTGTCACGATAATTTACGCGTCTCTTTTTTCAGAAAATCAACAGATACGAATCTAATTTGGTTCGTCAACAAGTCCACTTGGCCTCGATACCATTATATCGTACCATGGGACTATCAAGCTGGCGAGTACGGAAATTATGGCGACGGATTTTGTAACGCTGTGCTGCGAATATTCGCTGCCCTCGGCTGGGTCTACGCATTACGAACCATAAATCCGAGCGGAGTTCGACAAGCTGTGTACGAATCGACGAAAACTGGCAAACCAATACAGCAGTGCCTGTTACAAGAGGAAAAAAGTCCCTTGTATCACGAAATGATCGCGAACATGAACGTGTATGCTCGCATCTAAAATCAACGTTGCGTCCACATTTCGATTTGAAAATTATGCAGCCTCCTCGTCGCAATTTCATAGCCTACAACATTATTGTTACCAGTTTTTCATGACGTCACGTTTCTCGACAAAACGGAATTATTTTCAGCGTACAAAATTGTGTCCTCGTGCCCCCGTACGCAATTCTAAGGCCTTGGGTAATGCGTTACCCTAATTTATGCGAAAATATTCGATGAAATTCACAAGGTCTCATCCTGTCTGGTTTCAAGATCCTCGTAATAATACGCGTACAGCCCATACCTAACGATATTGGAACTACACAAAACCTAAAAATTGGTGTGTGTGTGTGTGTGTGTGTGTGTGTTTGTTTCGACTGTAGAAAATTGATATTTTGAGTTGTTGAGATAAAAAATACTATTTTATAATACATGATCAAAAAGGCAAAGTTTACCTACATTGATATTTTGTAAGCCGAAAGTAGTGCTTTTCATTGATCAAAGCATTACCTCGGTGTGAAGAGTAATTTGCTGCCTCCAAGTAAAATTTTTTTCCTAATACATGATCCGGAAGACAATGTTTACAATCGTATAGAAATGTCAAATAGGTATATCGATAGTTATCGATAACTTTCAAAAAATACCGATACCTAGTTATTTTCAATTTTTTTTTTTTGTTTTTCAAAAATTATAAATTTATTTGCATAGCAATTAATTAATTCGTTACCATTATCATTAGACGTTAATTAATTGTAATATATTTCATCTCATTCTGTATCAGTCGTCATGAAGTGGTGGTTGAGATCCAAACAAAAACGCACTCGTTCCTGGTCCGTTTGTCTCTTTATCACAGTATCCTCCACAGTATTCATAGAATCCACATATAGGTATCAAATTAAGTAACCAACTCTAACTCTGTAGTTTCTATTCCCCCCAAAACTAACATATATATGAAAGGAACAGAGTGAATTTTGGAATTTTTAGTTTTCAAAATACCTACCTTTTTTGCTCCATACTTTCGCTGCATAAGAGGAGTACCTGGATAGAAATGTCAAACATAGTGATAGTTATTAATACTTATCGATAACTTCCTCAAAACTATCGATAGTTGTCAGTAACAATTTTTATCGATATTTGACATCACTAATCGTATTTTGCAAGTGGTAAGTAGGGCCTATCATTGATGAAAGATGTCAGCTTCAATGTAATGTTAATTTCAGTTGACTTAGAATTTTCATTCCAATGAAAAATTCACTGGTCCTCCTGGGATTGGAATTTGCAACCTCTGTGTTGTCAGGCCAATACCATACTAATTGTGCAAAGAAGGCTTGATAGCAAAATAGGGTTATTTAGTTTATTTTGATTTTTTTTCTCCTTAAAATTGTTAATTAATAATTACGTAGCTTTCTGATCATTAATGATAAAAAATATGTTCCTTGACAAGGTTCAAAAGTGAGCATTTACATGCGAGCCAAAGTTTGCAAAATTAGCGTAGCGAGTGAACAATTTCCAAGTCATGTAAATGCTCACTTTTGAACCTTGATGTGTAATATATACTATTACATGGAGGTTACAAGGTAACAAGGTTTACTTGCTTTCTGATGCAATGCTAATCTGTATAAGACTGCTATAGAAATGATGAACTCCCAACTTACTGGTAATGTTTTCATTTTTACTTCTATAATATTAAAATAAATTTTATTAAAAAAAAAAAAAAAAAAGAAGAAAACTGACTGCACTAATCTGAATGAGTAGTTCTTATTGTGAGTACGTTCAAATTTATGACAGTAATTTTTTCAGTTTTTAAATTCTCATTTTCTTCAATCATACCGTTGTAATATTTTAATTTTCAAATATGAATAGTTTCGGATGCTGTTCGGATGGTCAGGAACATTTTGAGCCTACGTTCATTAAAATCTATAGAGTATGACATTTGCTCTGAGCAAACAAAATTTGGTTAATTCCGGAGATAGATATACCAAACATATATATAACCTCCTCCATACACAGTCAGTAAAAAGTCACTTGGCCTTCCGTACCCTATCGATATTATTAATGGAAATAATATTTTTAAAAAAATAAAAAAGTACCATGATAGGAAACTGAATCTGTATCCTCCTACATAACAGATAACAGACTACCTCTACACATAGCCCTACATTTGCTGACTGAGGTAGCAGTGTGTTCATCATACTCTCTATCATTTTGAAAGTACTTCACCCAACATTAAAATTATTTATAAAGCGTTTAATTAACGTTCTGTCGCTTTGTGATCATTAATTATAAAAAATATCTTCCTCAACAAGGTTCAAAAGTGAGTTTACATGACTCGGGAATTGCTAACTCGCAGCCCTTGTTTCATAAACCTTCCTGTGCATGTAAACCGTGAAAACTTACTTCTGAACCTTTGTGTACAACTTGGAGGATATATACATGATGGTGATGACACGGCGCATTTGTGCTGGCATACCAAACAGCCACGGCCAATCAGAATCTCGGATTGTGGTAAAAGTGAAGTATTTTGTACTCCAGTGTTTAAACAAATGCGCATGTGGTGATTTTTTCCTCCATCAGATTCTTAGAAAGAAGTAGGTACATGTGGTTTTAGCAGGACTAACCATAGGTAAGACACTAAACCCACTTTTGTGTCGTTTCCTCATCATATATTCATATATATATATATCCTCGAAGGTGTGTAATATTTTATACCATAGGTACCTATAATATATACTGTGTGAATTATGATTTATATTTCAACGCACCACAGAAAAAAACAAATTGGTGCGTCAAAATTTAAATCATTCATTTACTCGTCTAAAGGATTTACAATATTAAAATGCGGCGAACTGGTATACAAGATAAGGCATATTTTAATCATTTGCGAGGAACTGTTACCCGCTTTTATTTAAAAGAAAAAAAAAAATTTCTATTCTGACAAAGCTGAAGCCGAACTCTACGCACCAGTGTAAATTACCATGGTACAGGTATGGCACACAGTAGAGCATCCCACTACTCGGCGTTTGTGACGTCAGCAGTCACCCCGCTTCAGGAAACACGTTGTTGGAAAGGTGTTAAATTTCAATGGCTTATATTTCGATAAGTACTATATATGTAATTAGATGAAAATAAACGCCAGTGTGATTGTGAGAATCATTGCTTGTATAATACAGTAAAAAGTTAAATTAAATTTTTCTTTTTTTCATAATCCCATCGTGTTGCCCAACGAAACTGATCAGCAGTGTCTTTAGTGTCTGAATATTATACATATTTAAGATGAAATACGAAAGTTTGATTCAAATTATCCAATACCCATTCGTATATTGGCTTTGAATGGATGGTGCTGCCTACTGGACCAGTAAAGAAAGATGATTTCTGGTTAGACATGCCGCCGCTAAATAGGCAACCAGAGCGTACCTTTTGGCGTATTTTTGTTTGCATTTATGTACGCTATTCTTGTGAACTTAAGGGATGTTCGTATCGGATGTATCCTAAATTGGTGAACTCAAGCAAAACGTCCAAAATACGCAGAAGGTACGCTAGGGTTGCCAACTTTTTCACCGGGCATGTCTTGACATTAAAAAGTACATTGGCCTTATTGGAGTTTTATTGGTCCAGTACTATATAGTCGAAGGTAATTCACGACGAATCTACTTGGCCTCCATTAAAGTATCAAAATATAAAAATCTGTTAGAAGTAAAAGCTCCTACACGACATACGTGGTGGAAATATCATATTATTTTGTTGAGAAAAATTGAACTAATGTAGACCCATTTCATACGTTTGTCAGTATCTATGTTTTCGTTTCGTATACGTCTTTGTGTGTGTGTGTGTGCGTGCGCGTGCGCACGTGCATTTTTTTTTTCTTGCTTATACATGTGTATTCGTAATTAAATTTTTTGACCAAATGATATTATTTATTTTTCGTTGACGTTTCCAGGATATCATGAACGACTTGTAGTCATGCCACTGGTTTGATTTTTATAATGCTTCACAATGTAAAATTTTAATCTTATGCGTAAAACAAGAACAGGAAATGACTAAAACTCAGCGTACGAGAGAGCGCTGACAAGCGACAAACTATTATACGTCTTATTTCGTACATTGTTCAATATTTGCATACTGCTAAGCGACATATCATTAAGTGCCAGTTGTACTTAAAACAACACTCACTCATTAATACGCAGTAACTATGTTTTCGCTACTTGAATAATTTTTCTTTTCTGTAACGTTATGGTTTCATCGTCGAATGATGTTCTATTTTGTATAATTCCGAAGTTCTATCTATGGTAACGGAATTTATTCCTTTAAACTGTAGTTAGGTACATATAATTATACCTACTCTGTCAATTCAATTTTTATCGACTTCAGAAAAAGGAGGAGGTTATCAATTCGATCCGTGTATATGTTCCTTTCTTTTTTCTTTTGTTATGTTTGTTCCTTGATGAACTTTTTTTTAAATAATAGAGAATGATCCCACAGTGGTCCCATTAAATATTGTTTAGTATCTATGAGAAAGTTTTTGAGTTACTATCTTTAAATGAAAAACTGTTAGTTTTAAAGTAATATTGCCGTCGCTAATGCTAGAAACGAAAAATAATTAAAAAATTTTTCTATCAAAAAAAAAATAAAAATTGAAATGCTCTAAAAAGAGGGAAATAACTTTTTTAAATTTCTCTAGTAAAATCTACTGGAATTAAAATGAAACAAAAAAGCATAAAAAAGTATTATGGTAATGTGGATAATTTAAAAAAAAAAAAGAAAAAGAATCAACTTCAAAAAAGCAATACAAATGCACTGTGTAGGGATCATAGAATCTATATAAGGTAAGAGCACAGCCCCTAGACAACAGTCGCCGCTGAAAGGCTGGCAAATATTTGTGCCTTGAACTTTAAATCACACACTTCCATTCGTTTGTAATTATCTGTAAATTCAAGCAGTTAATTTACAATGTTTGAACTATGACTAATTGATAGATGAAAATCTCGGTGATGTCACAGACTGGTACACGAGTTTGTACGTTGTTCCTTATCAGTTACTAATAAGAAACAACGCACTTTTTATGACATAGTATTGTATGTATATATTACACATGTGTGTCTATGTGTGTGTTCACAACACTGGCTACAACATTGCCAGTGTTTGTCCCGCTTTGGCTCCTCCATACATTTGTATACAATGTGGTAGAATATGTAAATAGCCGTTGGCTACCTTCTTGTTGAGAATCGTCGTTACAACAAAGTATTTCACACACTGAAAAGAGATAAATAATCCCTTTAGAATTTCTCTAGCAAGGTCTAGGTCTAATGACTGGAATTATTGAAGTTGGCATTAATTAAAAAGTTATGTCATAAAATTGGAAGAAATTGCACATAAAGCTTACATGGTAAAGGAAAACAGTGTTAACTTCAATAATTCCAGTCCCTAGACCTTGATCCTGCTGGAGAAATTTTAAAAGAATTATTTTTTTCTTTTTAGTGCATTTTATTTTATTTTTATGCTTAGTAATATATACCTAGGTATATAGTATGAAAAATAACTGGTAAAGATGTTTTTTTTTTTTTTGTCTACATTCATTCAGCTATGTCAGAATGGGAATATATCTTTTTCTTTTTTTTTTTAACATTGATATATTTTCATTGAGAGCTGTCCACTTTTTCATTTTAAAGGTTGTCATATTACCTGTTAAATAAAAAAAAATTTTTTTCAGAAAATTTTGGGAAATTATTATACAGAATTTTTGTGTTTGGTAGTAGACATTACAAAACATGAACTTTCACTCTTCAAGTTGATGCTACCCTTTTTTACAGCTGTCTAAAAACAAAACTTTATACAAAGGAATGTTTGACAGCTTTTAATTGCAAAAATATTACACGTATGAAAAATGTGTAAGAACGTAATTTGTAAAAAATTTTATGAAAAAAGTTATCATCGAGAATAAAATTTTCTGTCTGATTGATCCTTAGATGAGAAAATAAGTAAAATAACTGTGAAATACGGTTTAAAACATTTTGGGGGTTGAGAGGGGAGTATCAACTTGAAAGGCAATAAGTGCTAGATTTTATATGGTTCACCCCTAATAAAATAAAAATTTTATCTTCATTTTTTCTTGAGAATTAAGGAGGTAGTAATGTGGCAGACCTAAAAGGCCATCACACTGAAAAAAATTCAAAAGTTTCACACTTTGCAAGAATGAGAAGAGGGCATTGAAAATTAATAAAAATTAAAACAAAAGTGTTGTTCGTTTTTTGTTTCCTTTCATTTTTGTATTTGCTATGTGAACAACGAAACACCGTTACCACCTCCAATTTATTTTTCATTACCTCTTCCTCCTTCCATTTTTTGATGTGTAAACATCTTAGCGCTCAGTCTACAGTGATGGCTAAATGAGAATTACAATCATCAGATTTGCATAACTGTAACTCTTACAACTGTAACTCTAGTTTTGTGTGTTACATAAAGTGTGTGCACGCGCGCGTATTATGTTTACACACCAATCCTTCGTGGGTAAAACCCCACTGGAACTCACGCCTTTTTTTTACCTTCATTATCTACCCCTTTTCTTACTTTTCATGCATAAAACATTAGTAAAAATTTGGTGGCGGACACTTTTTCAAGTCCCCCTTATTACTTGTAAATTTACTTAATTAGATATTTTATGTATAGTGTATGTGTGTATTACTCTGTTTACAGTTTTGTGAAAACTAAAAAACAAAACATGTCTAAAAAAGTGAGTTTTTCAGGATTGTAAGAAACCTAGAAGTATGACACGAATCGAGCTAAAATTTTTGCCAAGTGTAGTTCTTATATATAGAAGCAAGTCTGATATAAGTTTGGTGCATATTAATTCAATGTTTATGGAAAAAACTTTTAAATAAATTTGCTGAAGAAAATTTTGTTATCACGGTTTTGAAAAACTACAGAAAGAATCGAGCTGAAATTTCTACGAGAAATAGTACTCAGATGAGATCAAGTTCGCCTGGAATTTGTCGTTTATTGATTTTGTAGTTTTTGAGAAAACTAAAGAAAGTATAAGATTGAAATATTCACGAGAGATATTCCTTAAACAGTCAAAAGTCTGATAGGAGTTCGGTACCGACTGATTCAGCAGTTCTTGAGAAAAATATAAAAAAAATTTCTGGAGAAAAGCAGATTTCCTTTGTTACTTGAAGTATCTTTTCGTATTTACGGCGCAATTGTTTAAAAGCGTATTTTCTGCATTGTATTTAGCAGCAATTTTATATTTAAGGCGCAATGAGCTGCGATGTCAAGGGACACCTCTTTTTAATTGTACTCCCGGAGCGAGAGCATTTTGGAATTGGTTAAAATAGGAGCCAGGATTTATTGATTTACTCGTGTGTTTCATAATTATGTTTTTGAAAATGATTTTTGATACTATTTTTTGAAAAACTTTTATTTAGCCAACCTACGTTGAGGTTGATTTTTATTTGGTAATTTTGAATGATAGATGAATTGGCAAGTTTGTAAAACTATTTACGATTTTAACATTCGATCATAATTAACTCCACATAAGATGTTCGAACTTCACAATTTTCCACACAATGCAAAAAGTAAAAGTTATAGTTTGCGCCGCCAAAGTGTTGCTTCATACCACTGTTGCCCAACGAGGAAACACTCAAGGATAGAAATTTTTCCGTGATGAATTTTTCAATGCAGTTGGTTGGCTATACTATGGCTTTCTGATTAGAGTTTTTCTCTTTCAAGTGAGAAAGAGCACTGTCGTTCGATTCAAGATGTAGACCGAATTTCGATTAGTTATTCATTTTTAACCGATATCTGGTAATTTTATAATTACTTACTTGAGTAGAGACACTGTTTCGGCGTCCAGAGGCATAATGAACTGCTTTGCGGTTATCACGAAGCATCAGCTCAAAACAGCCTTAAACAAAAACGAAAAGAAAAACATTAAATATATTTCATAAAAAACAGAGAGGTACATAAAATTCTGGTCACCACATTCAAAGGTGCGACATGCAAGATCATTAGTATTCTACCTCAAGGATTACAATTATATGTGGCGAGGGGAGAAGTCGAAATAATTGGGCACCAATTCTGAACCGCTATTAAACTTGAAATTTTGAGCTTATTTTCTCCTTTATAGGAGTATAGGCAAATGTTGTGGTGTCTGAAATCACACATCAAGACCACGAGTAAGAGACTGTTGGTAAGTATAAAGTAAAAACTAAAACTTCTATGGGACACCATAAACTGAAAACCATAATGAAAGGGAGCAGAAATAACAACTAGTTGCCAGTCTATCAAGACAACAAATTTAACCTAACTCACCGATATTCATTTATCAATAAAGTTAGGTTTTTTGCTTGAAATTTGTCGCCAACATGCAAAGTTTTATTCAGGGAAGAAAAGGGATCATGGTGTTACAACATTCCAACAAAATTATTATTTTTGTTTTTAGTACTTTTTTTTATACATTCTTTTTTTAAACTATTGTTTTTTGAGTCGGTTTTATTTTTATTTTTTTAAATTTTATTATTTTTCTAATTTTAGTTTCAATTTTCTGTATATTATGAAAAAAAAAAGGAAGCCAGTTTAGAATCTGTCACTATGCATACTTACTGAATTCAAATTTCAAATTTCAAATCTACCATATTTGATATGCCATTTTGAATTTTGAAAATCTGACAGCAAGCAAGTATTCAGCAACCAAAAAAACTTCTTATTACCAA
The DNA here is from genome assembly GCA_011428145.1 of Ericerus pela. Lineage (NCBI taxonomy): Eukaryota > Metazoa > Arthropoda > Insecta > Hemiptera > Coccidae > Ericerus > Ericerus pela. The sequence goes on from WOFM01000399.1 coordinate 569,311, forward strand.
TTTCACAGAAATTGGTGGAATTTTAAATTTTAGGTCCATTTTTGGCTAGGTACGGATCTGGTATTGATTTGATATCAGTAAAAATTTAATGGGACTAGCTTAAGATTATCTTCTTTTAAGTTAACCTGAAATAATTAAAACCAGTGTAGCCATTGCTGAGTAATCACTATACCTACATACATTGAACAGATCCGGCATTGATCCGATTTTAACAAAAATTTGATGAGACTGTCTCAAGACTGTTCTCTTTTGAATGCATCCTGGATCATTAGAATCAGTTCAGCTGTTGCAGAGTAATCAGTGTACATATATTAAAACAAGAAAAAGAAAAAAGAATGCAAATATATGTATACAGGGTGTTTGTGGAAGAGACATCAAAACTCCTGTTGGTGATAGAGTAGGTTAAGTACATACATGTTTGAGTAGTTGCATACCCAGTTGAAGCTTTCAGAAACGTTGACAATAATAAAGAACAATAAGAATTTTTCAGACAAATTGGTATTTTCTGCCCTTTTGACTGAAATAACTCTAACGCCTGGCACACACTAAAAATGCGCTATTTTTCTACAGAAAATGTGATTAAACATCAAACATAGCTGAGCTATGCTTTTTTAATTTGCCCTACCTTGACAAAGTTTAGTCATGTAGCTGGATATGAAAACATAGCGCATGATATTTTTGCAATGTTTGAATCACAACCTCTGAGTGATGTGTCAAACATAGCTTCACTGAGGTGTGTGACAGGCCTCAAACAAATCAAGATAGAGACAAAAAGCAAGAAGTCTTTATAAAAGAACCAATTTTTTCAAACATTTTCCATACATAACGATAGCTCTATTTGATAGGATTACACTAACCGACACCAACCTACATCAGAAAGACTATTCCACAAATATTCAGGTAAAACTTGGCGCAAAGTCATAAAATAACATCTCTACATTTATGGAATCATCCTGCGTGTATGTTGATGAAGTCCTATCAAACAGAGCTATTATGGTCTTGGCTAGAATTCTTTTTTTAAGTGACACATTAGAATAACGACACTTTTACAAAAAATTTGAAAACAACGCTGCAGTAGGGTATGCAACTACTCTAACACGTATGTACTCACCCTACTCTACGTCACCATGAGTTTTAACTGAACACTTGGTATACCAACATGTTATACTGGGGTAATATAGAATATCTTTCTTTTTTTTTTAAGTTGGTTAAAAATTAAGATTTTTTTTTAGATAAAAAATTATTGGGTGTAAATTATTAAGAAAAAAATTTTTTTTCAGTCTATTCTGACTTTTTTTTTTTTTTTTTTGTGAAAAGATAAATTATCGCCTATTATGTAGTTCTCCTTAACGGTATTAAAAGCGAACGGAGAAGCTCGAAAATAATATAATGGCTTTGTAAATAATGAATGAGTGCTTGGTAAAGGTGTGAAAAAATGAAAAAAAAAAAAAAAAAAAGAAAACACTTTGGTAATCAGCAGGTGAATCATCATTATGAAAGCCGTCTCGCGAGTGAGCTAATAAAAAAATCTCTTAATTAAGTTGTTGTTACGTAATTGAACGAAACGATAAATCGTTATGTTAGTTAGGTACCTACGAAACTACTTAACGTGTTTACCAGGCCATTAAGATCTTACCATTTAAGCCATATAATATCAGCGTATAGGTAGGTATAGGGACATTTTCTCACTTCTTTCGATTTTTTTTTTTTTTTTTTTTTTTTCATCTTTAAAAAAGGAGCTTTTCTACTCCGCGGTTTTTTTTTCTCGTACTTTCGCTCCATAAACAATAAAGATGAAAAATTATCAAGCTACCCGAGCTTGTACGTGTTCATTTTTTGACCTCGGGGGTGTAAGTGATACAAATGACAGTGACAAATCACAAACGTAATTTCAGCGGACGCGACAAATTTGATGGTCTTCTGGTCATCGGCTAAAAAAGTGTAGGTGAAAAATATTACGTTTTCATTTTTTCAGCTCTTTCCTCTTCAGCCGCTATCGTTGTGAAAAAGGGTAACGGTGTTTTCTCAAACTACAGTATACGTAGACATAGGTATCGTGAAAAATTCATGCAATTTAGAGGGAACAGAGAAAAGTTTTAAAATCACCATTTCGTAAACCAGCGATCGACCCCCAACTTAGTGGATGTCACGAAAATACGATAGAAACTATATTTATCAATAGTCTTCCGCACAAAGGTCATACATTCATTTTATAAAAGTTTTTTGGAAGACGAAGAGAAGTTTTCAAAATCAACCATTACCTCGCTAAATATGATAGTTATATACATATATATATATTTTTTTTTTGGCTCCGAAAAAGTCTTCTAATACAAACGTCTAGCGCCAGCTTACACAAAACGTCATTGCGTTATTTGTCATGTTATTATCATTTATGATCAGACAGACATTTTTTTTTTTTTTTTTCAATGTAGTATTGATATGCCACCATGTCTTCATATTACAAATTACAATGGCAGGGCTGGTCGCACGTTAGTGTTTTGAGGGCTCAACCCCCCATGTCCCCCCAAAAAAAACAAAATTAGTACCAAGTAATCTCGCGTGTTATTTTTAATTGTGAATAATGCAATCACACCAGGTCGGCCACTGTAATTCAACCACCATTGCATTTATTTTTAGAAATACCTCGTCGTTTACTATTTTAAAAAAATGTATAAAACTTTTAATTTCGAATTAACTTGTTCAGTTATCATTTTTAAACTGTTTTAAATAATTCGTCTTACGTGGAGGGATGGATACGTATCTGAGAAGGAAATCTTTTTACAAAATCCCAAGGTGCGACTTTCAGGGAGCTCATGAAATAAAATAAAAATTTCAATTTACACTTCGGTAGCAAAAAACAAAAACCCCCTTGAGAAAATCCCGCGGCCGGCCCTGGCCCTGTACATTGGGCTTATGCAGCTTCACAGGTCCAGTACTGTATACAAACTTGCATCATACCCATCCTTAGGTTCTTCCACCTGACCACGAGAATAAAATTCATTAATTTGTAGATTTTCGTGAAAAAAATATCGAAAAAAACATCGTAGTTGTTGAGAAAATTTTTGCGGTGTACCTCAAAAATGTCTAAAACTGCTCTATTGAATTTTGACGATGAATATTTTAATACGTTGCGAAAACGATCGAATTCGCATGAAAATCGGTTCGCAATATTGCGAAAAATGGTTGGAATTGGGATGAATTGCGATCAATCAAATACGGTACGTGACGTTCCCCAGTCAAAGAAAAAAAGAAAAAAAGAAAGCAAAAAAAAAAAAAAAAAAAAAAAAAACGGAAAAAAAAAACAGGGCAAATTTTTCTCGCTTATCGATCGTTTTCTGTATACTGCTGGAGAAACTTCGTTCAAAAAAATTTTGACTAAAACCTCACTTGCTTTTGACTCTTCAGTCGAAAAGTAGTAAGTTGTGAAACAGGGCGCCAATTAATTGTGCGCAACGATTCGTGTGCCAGCGTAGGTAAGTAACACCGTAGGTAACGGATCAGCTTGTGCTCTCTTCGAGGAGCATTATTCGGATATTTTGCTTTCATTTTGTTGTTGCGCTCTTTTTGCGTACTGCAGTAATAGAGAATGAAGGGATTCTTTAGCCCTTGAACTCTGCGACGGTTTTCGAACGCGCAATTTCTGGTTAACATTTTCATCGTCTGGCTGCGGCCGCCTTAATTTAACGGCCGGTCAGTTTTTCCATTTTCGTGCCCCGTTTACGCTAATTATTTCCAACTTCGTCATTCGACCCTGGCTACATCTTCATCCTGCGAAACACATATTTAGTATACGTAGCGAAACCATTTTTTGCTGAAATTCGATACCCCGTCAATTATACGCGTCTGCTTCTGGCGCAAAATAGACTATGGGGCCAACCTAATATATCGAATTCTAAACATCAATTAAGCCAATAAACAACGTGTTCGCTTCGTGCCTTCTCGATAATTGAAAACATCGATTTTTCTTTTACTTTTGCCCTCAATTTTTGTTATTTTTCACGAAATAGGAGCCGTCTTGACGCGTGGTGTCGACGGCGGCATACTTGAACTTTTTCGAAAGTTTCGATGTTTTCCGGTCAACTTTCGAGAGTTCAGCGAAAACACTTCTGGAAGAAGATTAATTATTAGTTTGTTCGCCTCTTTCGTTTCTCATGTAAATTTAAAGGCGTCTTTGACTCTTTTTTTTTTTTTTCAGTTTTCAAGTGTGCGAAATATATACTCGAGAGTTTACGAGTTGAAATTTTTTCACGCTTTTTTTACGGGACAAAAAAAAAAAAAAAAAAAAACAGAGAAGAAGGAAAAGCGCTGAAATTAAAATTAAACGGTAAAATATCTTTTGGAATTTTCCCTCTCTTTACTTTTTTTTTTTTTTTTTTGATGGTTTGTAGTCTCCGTATTCGAGAAAGCGTAGGATTATGTGAATTACGACCCGTATTTTTTAATAGAATTGAAGCTATTTTATTGAAAATCGTTTGCTGTGAGAAAATGGGGAAATAAATGCGCTCTGTTTTCATACACAGATATATAGGTCGTCGCAGAAACAATTATCGATTTCTGATGAACGACTTTCTCGCAGAAACTATTTATTGCACTATGTGATGCAAAGAAAATATGATCATCCTGGCCTCGGTTTGATTTTTGTTTTTCTTTGTTTTGAAGGGGGTACAAGGAAGATTGATAAAAAAAAAAAAAAAAAAAAACTTGCGCAGCATATTCGCGAGAGAAAGTAGATTTTCTTTATTTAAGAAATCACCTCTATCAGCGACATTCTTCTAATAAAGCAATATATTATATAATATTTATATTTTTTGTAAACAATTACCAGTACCACACAAATACGAAGCATGCGATAAAATATTATACTGACTCCGCGTCATTTTTTCAAAATATTTTATGAATTAATTTTTAATTTTTGTGTCAAAAATCATTATTTTTTTGTGAAATGAAAAATTATTCCAAATTCTAACTGACACGATTTCAAATACCACCCTTTCAAACCCGCTAAATAAGATTATAATGGTTGAGATAATTTTAACACAATTGAAGTTTATAGGAAAATTTCAAAATTTTTAACTGTATATGGTCAATGGTTTCAACCACAAAATTTATCTTAAATGAAAAATTATTGTCAGATTATCGAATAAAGTAGTAATATTCTCCAAGCTGATGGCGGAGGCCACTCCCACAGCCCTAGGTATTGAACTCTAATACTGTAGTGGCGGAAAAAGTTGTGAAAGAGTAATAAAAGTGTCACTAGTTTGAGACAAGTGGAGAAATAAAAGCACACTGGTATTAACTGAATTAAGAAATCACAATTAATTGAAAATAGTTTATATCGATGTAAATTATTATAATAAACAGTATCTAATATGCTATAGTAGACCTTAACATTAGACAACAGTACTTGAAAATTCAAGCGACTGCAGAAGAAGACAATTTTCTTAAAGATTGTCTAAATATTTATAGCAAAAATTAAAATCAAAGTTGATTTTAATTTAGCAAATCAGAAGCTCCATTCGTTAGCTGTAATTTGATTGGTTTCTTAATGTGAACAAAATATTAGTGTATAATCAACAGTATTTTAGAACTGGAATCATGCAGGTGGCCAAACTGCTGATTTCATGAAAATATTATAATAATGTCATTAGAATAATTATTAGAGAAGAGAGACAATCATAAAAAGGAATATACAAAGTATTTGCCGGTGTTCATAATACAATGGAAAACTACCGGATGTCTACATTGTTTAATAAATTTCATAAAATGATGACTACATCATTTTTTATAAATTTCAAATTTCTGGGGAAAGTGATAATATTTTTCTGTTGGGAAAATATACGTCTATATGACGAATAATTTCACTACAAATACCAATGGGAACCAAATTTGGAAGCATATTAGATATACTTCAAATCAATATCTCTACCAAAGTTTGTGACTATAGCTTAAAAATTACCCCTTTTAGAGTCAATAATCTATCAAAAATGCAACAAAATCGCTCCTAGAAGACATACCGTAAGGCCTATTCGCACCAAAATTGGTAGATATTGTCCTTGATTTAAAGCACATAGGTATACCAGATATCAAGCTTATCGAATAATAATATTGTGACCTGTACACGGTTCAATAAAAAATTCACATAAACTAACATACCGGACGGATCATGCGTCCAATCCGGACCAAAAACAATAGAGTAGTATTTCCTTAGGCGAATCCAAATATGTGTTTCAAATTTTTAAACCATCCGTTCAAAATTACTCCTTGGAATGGACTCAACGCAAAAATAGGTACACATAAAAAAAATGAATTCCTAAAAATAATGCCGAAGTGCTCAGTAGGTCATGAATCAAACAATTTACCCACTCCCACCCCTGGGTCTGAGTACTCAGGAAATTTTAATAAGTAGAAAAGCCTAGCGTAGCAATACTTCGCTAGAAAACCAAGTTTGCCAATTTTAATTCATGATTCAAAGAAAAAAATATATAAATTCCAATATTACATCGATAATAATCGATATTTGTATCGATAGTTATCGATATCTGACAAACATTTCGATATATCAATATTTCGTTGCTAGTTTCAGGTAAAGAAATTACAAAAAATTACCGGTAGTTATCCATATTTTTGACAAAAATATCTAAGGTACCAAACTTCTATCAAACATGCACCAATATGAGGAGGAAAATCTATCTTAAAAATTTCAATTCTAGATCCCTTTTGTCACTTTTTCAGAATTTTAGAAAAATTACTTTTCCAGGAGTTTTTTGTTTTCCAGTTTTCTAACCGATAGGCACCAAACTTCTTTCAGACCCGTTCCATATGAGAACCAAATTTCACCCTATCCATTATTCGCCTCTTTGAAACTACAAAAATGGTGGTGTAAAAAAATATTACACATATTATTGACTGATAAATATATTTTATCGCAGGTATGTTTGTTGGATACCGAGACAAAATATCGGATCGAGTTTTGGATTAAATCAAATTTTGGTCATGTTGAGACCATAAAAAGACATCAAAATAGTATTTTCTCAGATTATTATCTACCGATACGTCATTAAGTTTGCTTTTCGAGATGTTGAATTCACATTTTTGGTCCAATATTGATTGAACCAATTGTTGTACTCTCTAGAATCACAAAAAGCCACAGTTTTTATACAATTTTTTTTGGAAAATAATTGTTACGTTTTGATATTTTTACGTGTAATAGGGACTTAACGCACTTTGAAAAGTAAATTTTCAATTATATAATTTGCTAATTTCCAACACAATCATCCCAAACTGATAATTATAAGTAGGTATTAACTTAATTGATGAAATGTAACTTTCTCCACTTCAGTCATTAATTGTTCATAATATATTAGGCTATCTTAGTCGATGTTCCTTTTTTAATATTTTTAGTAAATATTTTTCTTAGATTTATTCGATGATTTAGGGTAACGGTAATTGGGGATCGGCTAGTGGCAAAAAGTTCATTTTAAGTGGTGGTAATTGGCAAATTGGAATTTTTTCTTCAAATTCTTGTAAAAAGTTTTGTATGGAATATAAAGCGACAAAATTCATACCACATACTCAGAATACTTCAGAGTAACTATGATACAATTTTCATCAAATTTAGCTAATAAAATTTAGTGATATAGGGATTTAAACACAAAATTTTAGGTTAAATGTAGTGGTAATTAGTAAATTATCTTATTACTGATTTCAGTTTGTTGGTCTTCTAGGTTCTGAATGTTTTTCTCATGATCTACTAATTAAAGTTGGGGTAGACGCTAAGTTTATTCCTTTTTTAAGCAATTTAAATGATCAACCATTCTACTTACATTGTTTCAACCCATTTCTTTGAAAACCTACTTTCTGTAGCATAGTGTAGCTGCTTTAGGGTTATTTCTTCCAATGGTTATAATCTTCTTTAGCGTCGCTTATGAAATGACTAGTTAGGTGAAGGTACCACACGAAGGGTGGAAGTAAACATTAAACATTGAAAAATTGAAAAACAAAAAAGTGATGGAAAGAAAGCACAAAATAAAATTGGAACAATTCAAACCACCAAATACCCTCCCTCACTGCTCCTACTCCCAAAAACGATGGTTATAAGCGTTGTAAAAGCAACGAGTTTCGAAAGTTTAAATAAAAAAAAAAAAATATTCAGGTTTTTTGTTTTACATTTTTAGCTGGAATATAATACTGCATAAAAAATACTGCCGCAGTAACCACAAAAATATCTGTACCTACCATAATAAAATGAATTATACAGTCGGATGAAAAACAGCTAAGTGTTAGGGTTGAGAATACACTTATACACTTTATTTTCAACCACTTTTTATGAAACAATATTATTATCCGGCTGGAATGTGAAAATACAAATACCGTACGTATTTTTTATTTTCTTACGCACAACTGCTCGTTGATTAAATAATTCCCTCCTCGTTCTGGTCACCGCCAACTCCAGTTTTTATGAAATGCTACAAAATTTTGAAATAGAATTTACATTCCTTTATTAGTATTCAGGATTTTAAAGTACCTTAAAAGGATATTACATAATTATCGCTGCTTTAATTATTCCTTCATTCGTTCCCTTTTGACCATACCTGTCGTTTTTCCGACATTAATTTTAAAGCCATTTCCATTTGTGCATTTTCATCAGTTTTCTCCATAAGTAATGACTACACCCATTTCCGGCGGTGAAAATTAGCGATGCTAAAAATCGAAATATTTTGATAACCATATGATACAATTTTTATCTGTTCCATTTTGATATGTAGCTGATATATCGATATTTCTTTATTAATGTGTAAACATTCTTGCTCTCTAGTCCGCTTCCTCCCAGGTGTAAAAAAATATTAGATACGAAAAAGTTGAGATTGCATAGAAAAACTGCACGACGCACTGTCCAGTTTCAAATTCTGTTTGTCATATAACACACACACACACACACATACTCAGAAGCAGACATCTGTGGCAAGCTGGCAGCGCATTACATGCACGCACACATACAAGCTAGATACATATTTATCGTGTTTCAGCTGAATGTTTACACATTAAATATGTGAGGGGGGACCCTCGCACGCCTTTTTTCTTATTTTGCATTCTGACCGTGAGAGACTTTTAACGTATTATGTACCTATATATTTATTCTAACATACCAAGGAGGAAATAATTGAGACTGGAGATAGAAGAGTAGTTGATACTTGACGACCACAAGTTTCTATTTCTTGGATTTTGCTTTTAGATAATCGGTAGAATAAGTTAAGGTACACGTAGCTTAGGCAAAAATAAGGATATATGACACGGTTTCGTGTAAAATTAATTCTCAAAAAACTCTTGCGCAGCAAGCTTCAAAAAAAAAAAGTAAATTTTCTTTGTTTAAAAATCACCTCTATCACCAACATTCTTCTAATAAAGTAATATAATAATTGTATAATATTTATATTTTTGTAAAATATTACCAATATCACACAAATACGTAGCATGTAATAAATATATACTAATTCAGTATCACGTTTTCAAAATATTTTATAAATGAATGTTTAAGTTTTGTCTCAAAATCATTTTTTTTTGTGAAATGAAAAATTATTCCAAGTTCTAACACTGTGATTTTAGGAAATAATTCGATGGTTTTCTTTCCTGCAGTGACAAGAATTGTGGATTATATATTAAAAAAAATAAAAAAACTTATACCTATGAGAAAAAAAAATTTTACATTGCAAAACGAAGTATAGTGCAGTTGTCTACGTTTTGGTTACGAAAATATTAGTTGAGATTTTAATGTCCGTGTTCAAATCCAGTGTACGACGACGGGTGGAGGGTGGAAGAAAATTGATCTTTTTCTGAGATCTTTCTTTTTTAGGTTAAAACGAGTGGTTTTTCCGAGAAAATGAATTTTTCAGTACCATTATCAGAAGGATAAAAGAGGGAAAATAACACTGAATAGCTAATAACTGGGAAACAAATTGACCAATCAAAACCAAAATTGGAAGGTCTGCTCTCCGTATAGGAGGTACTCTTTATACTTAATTTCGTGATTATTGAAAGAGAATTTCAACTTTTATTGAGATAACATGAGAAATTAGCTGCTCCGACAGCCTCAGGGAATGAACCATAATACCAACAGAAACAAAATTTAGAAGCATATTAGATATACTTTAGATCAATACTTAAATTTTGTGACTATAGCTTGAAAATTACTCCTTTTAGAGCCATTAATCTGTCAAAAATGCCCAGACGTACCGTAAAACTTATTCGCACCAAAATTGGTAAATATTGTCCTTGACTTAAATCACATACGTATACCAAACTTCAGGCCTATCGATTGAAAATTACGACCTGTACCTGTTCAATAAAAAATGCATATAAACTGACCTACCGGACGGACGGACCATGCGTCCGATTTGGACCAAAAATTATCGGATTCTTCCTTAGGTGGATCGAAATATTATGTGTTTCAACTTTCGAAATCATCCGATCAAATTACGTTTGGAAATAGACTCAATGCAAAAGGTGGTACATATAAAAAAAATATATGAATTCTCAAAAATAGTTCCAAAATGCTCAGAAAATCATGAAACGAAAAACGTATCCTTTCCCTCCCCTGGGTCCTAATACTCAGGTAGTTTTAATAAGTAGATTTTATTCAAATCTACTTAAAAACACTATGGTACTGAAACTTACCTCAAGGAGAGTGAATCTACCATCAAAATTTGTGAAATTAATATCGCTTTTAAACTAACAACTCTCTTTGTACAGAACAAAAAAAATCCAAAAATGTTTGGTATTTTGAAATTTCTCGGATATTTTATGTGAAAGAAGCAACAGAAATCTTTTTTGAGTGGTTGAATTATTCCTCAGATAATACTATGACAGGACACGTTCGTCAAATTAAAAATAAAGAAAGGTTTAATCACATGCAGTACCTGTGTATTAGAGAAACAGGTTTCAAAAATGAGCTCATTGAACTATAACTGCCAATAACATCATTAACAAAATTTTATTGGATTTGAAAGCTGCTAAATACTATTCGACATTTACAGCTGATAAAATGGTGCAAATATCAACTGTATTATGTTTGGTGAAAATTGATGATCTAAACAAATTTTATTTGCGAATACATTTTTTGGTTTCCATTTCTATCGACTCAACATGATATTAGCTGTTAAATAATATGCCTGGCCAAGGATACGACGATGTTGGTAAAATGAAATGAGGAGTAAAACAAGTAAATACCTCATAAGCAAAGTCTTAATTTCAAGCACCAAGTTTTTTTGTTCTCCAATAACCTATTCGTTAATTTTGGTAATCAGGATGCTGTGAAGTCATCAAAAAATTATGCTGATTATTCCTATTCGTGTGATAAAAGGATTCAAGTAGTGTTTTCATTACTTACTTCGAAAGTAAATAAAAATACAGAGATGACGAACCAACAGTTCTATAAAACCTACTAAAATTAAAATTTTGAATTGATTTTCAGTGCGGGATTCAATATTAAAAATTGAAAGACTTAAACCAGTGTCCATATAGAGAATAACGCAGCCGGTGGACCAGCAAAACGCGTTTCACTCATCCATTTATGGTAACCTTGAGATAGAATATTTAAAATAGTACATGAGATAGAAACGATATTGGGTCTCTAGTACTGCGGACTACGTATATCTATCTTCTATCTATCTATATATTCATTGAACTCAATGTAAGTATGTTTGTTCGCCCATACCTTCAAAATCGCTTGGCAGATTGAAATGAAATTTCCAGCATTTATTTGTATTATGTCGAGTTATGTTTGCAGCCATCGTCGAAATCTCTAGCCCCTCTGAAGGCAGTGTTGTCTATTTTCACCAAAATTCGTCATTTACGCCCACAAAAACGCACCAAAAGGCATAAAAGAGAATGCAAAAAATGGCGAATCGCGGACGCAGCAGCGCAGGGAACTTTGCGAGTAACATCTGGTAGTCTCTAAAGCCCACAATACACAGTTTGTTAGCAAATATATTTGACTCATCGTACCTACTCACGTTTAAAACTTCTACGCCACAGCTTATCGATTGGCCCACTTCAAAATCAGGACAATGCTAAATTCTGGTTGGGGCAACGTCGTTTTCTTTCGCAGCTTTTTTTTTTTTTTATCGTTTAGACCTATAAAATGGTGTAGTACGTTATTCCGGTTGTTATTCGATGCGAAATGCTGTAATATCGAAAGAAAATTTCGTAATCAATTTGTAATCAATCTTAAGGCGAAACTGTATAATTGGTGAGATTTTCGTTTCGAAGGGATTAGGGCAACCCACCAAGTTCGAGTATAATAACGTGGGTAATCGAAGCACAGTTTTGGTGGTATTTTTTCCTCAAAAATTGGAGCAGACGTTAACAAAGATGAAAATAGAGTCTACATTTATTCGTGGAGGTGTGATGAAAGTAGGGTAGAAGTTAGGTAAGAGTGTGTGTTTGTGTAAGAGAAATTTATACCGTACATACCTATCATGGTGCTAGCATCTTTTTTGTGTAGATTTTCATTAGAAAATTCTAAATAATTGAAACGGAACTCACGAACCGACCCGAAGGCGAGGGAGTGTACCTTTTTTCATTTCATGACTCGAGAAAATTTTGGCCTCAAATGCACGAATTTATCAATATAATAAAGGAACAAACGTGTTTTTTTTTTTCTTTTGCGAGAAATTCCAAATATATATTATCAGTCAATACCAAAATAAATTCAATGAAAATTATGAAAAAAATTACTGTGCATAAGAATCGAGCAAAATGAGTTAATAATACATCTATAATTATACAATACTAGCAAATATTACTCATCCTTCGAACAGGACCTTAGCCAAAATTACTATTCATTTGAGGAATAAAAACAATAAAATTAATGAGGATGAAACGATTATAAATTTTAGCGAAAACTTTCAAATTTCATTGCTCTACAGCGCCCAGTTTTTGGAGTTTGAACATCTGAAAATTCACACTATACAACCCGAAAACCGAACTGAAGACTAACTTTCAATAGAACAGGTCCGCAACTGAACCTTCCAGTGAAAACTTTCTAATTTGTCTACAGCTCTTGATTTTTTGAGTTTTTACTTCTCAAAAACTGCAACCTTTTAAAGCTGAACTAAGAACTAACCTTCAACAAAGCGGGTATAAACGAAAAGTTTCATTAAAAACCTTGGAACCTAATTAAAGCTGCCCGTTTTTGGAGTTTTCACTACTCGGAACTCACACTAGAACCATGAAGCACAATTATAAACTAATTTTCATCCGAACATGTCCAAAAATAAAAAACTTTACTCTGGCACCTTACATAAAAACGTTAACCAATGCCTTTATTGGTTGAAAAAAAAAACATTAAAAAAAAATTTGAAGAATGAAGTAACAGATAGTATTCGATTGGAGGACTCCTCCTTACTGCCCAACCAATTACCCATCTGCAAAAGTCTTTCGGGTCGCATGACATCATTAAATGTGTAAATCACCTAGTGACGTCATCAAAGGTTTAAAGCTCAATCATGTCCAAACGATCAAACTTTTGAAAATTTCTTTTGACTGAAGTTTCTCTAGACATCCATGTGAGTCTGTATGCAAAATCTGCGGACGATTCATGCCAAATAGATGCCGTGATGATCTAACAAAAAAAAAAGAGCCACTTCCTTTTATAAAATAAAAAAATACCTACATCTCACGTACCTGTACGCTTATGCCGATCGTCTGAAATGGAGAAAAAAAAAAGAAGATCTAAAAAAAACCCGAGTAGAAAGAAAAGGTCGTGGGAAAAGATCCCAAGTATTTTTATTTAATATAAATTTAAGGTTTTCTATCAAACGTTGTGAATGTCTCGATGCTGGTTCGATAGTCATGAATTGCAGCTAAGGCATTTGTGGGATTTCGCATTGCAGAACAAAAACTGGTTAACAACCGAAATTTTGACACATCAAAAGTTCGATTTTCATAATCAACTGTCTCTTTTAATTTAATTTTCCGCTGGCAGTGCAATGAACAAACCACTGATTTATATTTCCATATACCTATTCCATATGCCTGTTTACAACTGCAAAACTGCAAAAGTGCAAGACTGCAAGACTACTACAAAGCAGTGGGAAATTATAATGAACATACAAAATATTGCAAATATTTTACAGTTTGTTTATACTTTTTCTCATACTTTGCATTCAACGTTGAGCCTGGTCTTAATCTCGCTAACAATTCAAGACCCAGACAACTTTTTCTCATTTCTAAAATAGTCAATGAAATTTTTCGGAAATATATCATTACAACCGTTCGTATATTTCTATAAGAATTTGACTCGAAATTTTTTGAATATTCAGTCAAGTTGAAACTTGATAAGTAGAATCCTTATGGAAAAGAAAAACACCCCTATTTTTTAATTTACTGAGATAAACAACTAAAGGATGTTGACTTACAGAAGCTGAGTAAGCAGAAATTTCTGACGTTATTTACTGAAAGAGAGAAAACCAGCTCTATGAATATATTTACCAATTTCATACCGGTCTAACTGTCGAAAATTCAGCTTACTTTTAGTAGATCTATAATTTACTGTTATGAGTTCGTACAGAGAAAAATTAATAGTTTCTTTGGGGGAAACTTTCACCCCAATCAAATCGACACCTGAGGTAGTAACCTTAATTTTCACGTACTTATTAATCGTCATAGGCACCCAATATTATCAGTTCAAAACGAAAAAAATTTGTTTTTAATTCATTCGAGCTCTTACATATTTTTACGGTTCTGAAATCATTCCTATTATCGAATAGTGATTATATCAGTCGAACAAAACTTTTAACATACCTACTTCGTCCTAGAATGTGGACCAGCCAGAAAGTTGTAACTGGAAATGAGTGAAACCTATTGATTTTGATCATTACAGATGAGCCATAGAAGCTATATATGGATAGCGGGTTTTCTGTTATTTTATTGCTAGCGTTAGGGGGAGGGGAAATTACAGTAATTTTGGTGGAATGGTTTTTTGTTTTTTATTTCTCAACAAATTTGACGGTTTTTATCTGCATTCTGTGTCTCATGCTTACAATATTTTTCCTTATCTTTTTTTTCTTTTGGTTCAGAGGGGGAGAATTGTACGGTTTTTCTCTGGATTCTATATGTTATATTTTCATTTTTCCCTTTCATTTGTTTTTATTACTTTTATTTAACAGGCGTTTGGGAGCAATTTCTCCAAATTATATCCACCATAAACAACGTTTAAAGTGGCGTTGTAGGGATGAAACGGAAGCGTTCTAAAATGCGTCTTTATAACGAGCAATCCAGTCACGTGTTATTTGTTTTGATTTCTTTGCTCCTCGTCAAAATTTAATAAATCCTGAGTGAATTTTCAACCATCGAGATCAAAACTAACGTTTGCGACGTCATTTTTGAATATTGCTTTACAGCTATACTTACTTGTAAATTGATACGAAATATTTTCATAACGAACGACGTGTAACGCAAATTGCAGACTCATTTCGCCGTATATACGTTCGGCGTGTAACGCTGCGCGCGCTGGAATGCGTGTCTTCAAAAACTTCTAGTCGATTTTCGAAGACAAAATGCGCTTATTTGAACGCTTTAGCGCCGACGAATATTCGCTAGAATTTGTAAAATGCACCATCAATTGGCGCACGCGTAAAAAGTTGGCCAAAATCAAACGTTTCATCTAAATAAGTGCCGGGGTACAAAGTTATGCCGAAATAAAGATCATAAAAAAAAAAAAAAACAAACCTATAGGTAATCGTATTATGCAGACAAAACTGTAACTATCGGGCCAATAGAGGGCAATTAGTCCCCTTGTAATTTGAAATTGGCCAAAACGTTGGAAAATTTTTGAATGATTATATGTGGTATTTTTGACGAGAAAAAAATTTAAAAAAACACACAAGAACTGAGGTGCTAATACCAACATACTTAATCAAATTTTGCATTGATTTGCCTCAATTATTTTTTTTTTTTAAGATTGCGAATTGGAAATTTTTGTGGTCAGTTGTTCTGTCCAAGCATCTACTTCTCTATACTCCCTACGACGGCTAATCTTTGCTTTGGTAAACATTACCTTTTTTTTTCTCTCTTTTAAATTTAATTTCGTAAAATTCGCTAATTGAACTTCGAAGTTTTTAGTTTTCACTTCTCAGAACCGATGCTAAAACTGTAAATAGAACTGAGAACTAACTTTCAAACATTATAGTTCTATAACTAAAACTCTCGATGAAAACTTTCGAACGTAAGCAAAGCTCTCAGTTGAATGAGTTTCCACTTATCAGAACTGACACCGACACAAAAGTCATTAAGTATGAATTGAGAACAAACTTTGAAAAGAACAGGTATAAAACTGAAACTTTCAAACTTAATTACACCTCTCAGAGTAGAGCTTTCAAAACGAAATTCCGCACAGACCATCTAAGGACAGGTATTTACATGAAGGCAAAATTTTGACTATTCGCCATGCTTTACAAAAATAATGTAAACTTTTCAAGCTACCTACAAAAAAACGAAATTCACGTGTATCTTCTCAGGGGGTAGTTAACAGATATGAACACCTTATATATGTATGCACACATCTTGCAAACGCGGTGCAGGTCACAATTTTAGTTAAATAGTCATGAAATTTAGTATAGACAATCGTATCCAAACAAGCACAGTACCTAGTGATTTCGATTCTGATGTCTGGTAAGTCCGATTATGTTACATTTTTGGAAGTCTAACGGCTTTAAAAAACGTAATATTCGAGAAATAGTCATAAAAAAGGAGCGAACGTTGATTATGCACTATAATATTCTAAATATACTGCAAAATTTGGTTTCAATCAATCGACTTCACGCTTCATGCTTTGGAGCGATTAGAGGGAATGTTAAATTTTGCCACCAGGAGAAGATAAATTCTATACAGTGGCGTAGTGACGAGAAGATATGGGTGTTCAAACCCCCTCAGATCCACCATCCCCCAAAAAATCGTCAATCCTTCTCTCAGTAATAGATAAAGAAGGAGAATTCACGAATTGATTAACAGAAACCCTTCCTCATAATCTTGATTTCACTACGCCACTGATTTCAGATGAACCAAAGAAACTGGGCGGAAAGCAGACTTAATATTACTCTCTTTGCTTAAAGCAATCTCTTATCTACCTATGTATCTTTTCAATGTTCTGTGATCTGTTACATGACAGTACAATGAATTCATGATGAATCACCTTGATAGTTAATTTTAAAGCACTTTTCTTTTTAATATTTTTCCAGTTTCCATTGTTTTTTTATACTTTTTATATTCATAAAGGCATTACAGTCGGTTTGTGAAAAGAACATCTCAATTTTGTAGCG
The DNA here is from genome assembly GCA_011428145.1 of Ericerus pela. Classification (NCBI taxonomy): domain Eukaryota; kingdom Metazoa; phylum Arthropoda; class Insecta; order Hemiptera; family Coccidae; genus Ericerus; species Ericerus pela. Next base: position 586,626 of record WOFM01000399.1, read on the forward strand.
TGACTTGCTGTACCAGAGTTTTCTATTACCTACTCAATTTACTTGCAAATGAGATGTCAAAATTGACGATACCAAAAGGTGAGGGGTGGGGATGATGAAAATTATCAGTTTCATCAGAAAAGAAAACAAATGGTATCATTTTTCTCTTTTGACAAAACTTTTTTTCATGTAAATCTGTATATATATTTATATATATATTGAGAAGTCCGAGATTTTGGGACTATAAAATAAAAATTATTTTGAATTTATTATGAAGGCAAAAGAATGACGACATTATATGAGAAGTAAAATACGAATTCAGACATTATACTGTCCAAATTCAAACTCATATTCAGATCAAGTCATGCAGTAATCAAATTTGATTCTCTTTCAGGCAATTTTAATTCATTTTATTATAGTATCAACACATTCATAATTTAACAGTTTTCTGCAAAATGATTTGGTTCAATTTGACAGATTGGCGCCATGAAATAAATGAAGACGAAAACAAATTCAATAGAAAGTAAAAACCCATCAAATGGAATGCATGCAACCAACCTCATCTGCATTATCATTTCTTCTCTGCACTTTTGCTTTCGGTTTGCAGTCAATTCGTCCTATTTTATCAAAGATATTTGTATGCTTTGCCTATTATATGTCGACATGTATATTTGCTATCTTTTTATTGCTTGCATATATATTGATTTCCACTCTTTTTTATGTATTATCGGCATCGTGTGTTTAAGAGCCATTAAGCATACAATTAAATGGGGAAACTTTGTCAACAAGAAGAACTCACTTGTAGAAACAAATTCTAATTTTTATTCACGCTTATTCTGACAATACCCGGTACTAGGTTTGTTTTTACAAGCAGTCCTTCTTGTGTAGGCGGATAATAGCAGGTCCAAGTCTTAAGTCGTACGTTAAAGTCCTTGCATAGGCAATTTATAAGTGTACCATCGGCGGATGTAGAATATACTTCAACTTGAATCTACCTTGAAGACAACTAGGATAATAGTTCAAATTCAGGCTAGATTAGGTTGAAGACAAAAGACAAATTAAGAATGTTCTTTTGTCACGGAGGATCAGTAGTGACGAAACAAAAGTCATTCTTAAAATGTCAGTTTCATATCGCACTTCAAGGCAATCTTTTATAAACACCTACTAAATGATATTTTAGTCGACTCTGCAATCAGATGGAGTTCCTGACATCTGTTAGGAGGGAAATTTGGTGTGTTGTCAACAAACCTAAGACAAGCTTTGTTCAAGATGACTGCATTGCTCTGTCAGTTAAAGGCCGTATAGAGCCTTCTTTCGCGCGTAGTGGATTTGACTTCATCTATGTTAGTAATTTTCTCACCTCACTTTTCACACACCAAAAGCTCCGAAGCCTAAGTTTCTAGTAGGAGTCTTTTACACCACCGCAATCACCATCACTTATGAAGACAAACAATTAGGTGAAGACAAAAGAACTTTCTGACGGTTTCCCCTACTTGTTGTCTGCAATAGCTTTTTTTTATTATTTTATTTTTTGCTATACACTTTGCTTTATCTGCTTTGTCAACACTGTAATTCTTTCGTAATTATAGTCTTTGAAAAAATAATTCTGCTGTTTGTTTTCGTAAGTTCCAAACCTCTTTTGGATCAAAACTTCATTAGGTGCTTTTGTCAACACTCCACGCTTATTGCTGATTGATTTATCATATTAATTTGCTAAGATATGAAGACAATTTAAGCTATATTCCATCGTGTTTGAGAAACCTAATTCAAGTCAAGAAGAATTAAGCCGTAGGATTTCGACAAAGTTAAAAAATAAAACGTCTTGAAATCATACTATCAGGACTCTTCGAATCATTGTTTTGGTTGCATGATATCCTAGTTTTGGGACATTGTGATATTATTAACATTTAAACATCAATATACATCAAGGTTGACTTTATGAGCTGATTAATTTTGGACGCCTCAATATATATATATAATTATATGTATCTATTATGTAATTATGTATATCTATGTATGTATGTAGGCATGTATTGCCCTAATTTTGTTTTCACAGTTTTGTGAAAACTACAAAACAGATAGAGCTGAAATTTTCGCATGAGATAGTTTTTACATAGGAGAAGGTCTGAATGATGTTTTATCAGTTCAGTAATTTCTAAGGAAACTGAAAATAAAAATTTTCTGGAAAAGTCGTTTTATTAGGATTCTTAGAAAATGAGAAAAAGAATAGAGCTGAAATATTGACGGTGGAAGTTTGATCCTCATCAGTTCAATATTTTCTAAGAAAACTGAAAAAGAAAAATTCTTGGAAAAAGTTTGCGTCCACCGTTTTGAGAAAACTACAAAAGAGATAGAACTGAAATTTTCACGGTAGGTATTCCTTATATGGGACCAAACCTCACAGGAGTTTGGTGCCTATTAGCCTAGTAGTTACCAAGAAAACTGGAAAAAAAAATTTCTAAAAAATCAGTTTCTAGGGTTTTTGTACGAAGTGAAAATACCCTATTAAAATGATTATTATTTTCCTTCTCATTATTTATTTTTCCTCTTTCTTTTCCTTTAATTAGTTCTATGTTTTGTTTTTCATCTGTGAAGCTGGTGATGAGAACTGATCGATTGGTTCGACAAATCGATTATCTCGATTAATCAACTAATCGATTTTTCCTTACTGGATTAATTTTTGTATTATCATTATCATTATTGTCACTATTAATTATTATTAATATTATTATTATTATTATTATTATTATTAATATGAGGAAATTCCTATACTTATTGGCTGTTAGAGAAAATAGGTTTTCTGTTCTACCTCAAAATCAATGCATGTTGAAAAAATTAAGTTTGCTAGTTGGTGTAAGAAATGGTAAATCGATTGCTAGAAATAATCTATTAATCAAACAGTTTTCGAACAATGCGCATCCTATGTGAAACGAAAACCCTATTGCAACATCCCTTATCGATGTAGCTTATTCGCAATAAAACATCGATAGATCGATATGTTTGATGAAGATATCGATTACTATTGAAAATTTTTTGTAATTCCTTATCTAAAACTAGCAATGAAACATCGACGGAGCGATATGTTTGTCTTTTGACTATACGTATTGTACTGGACCAGTAACTGAAAGATAATTTCTGGTTGCACATACCGGCGCTAAATAGGCAACCACAGTGTACCTTTTGACGTTCTTTGCTTTGCATTTTTGTACGCTATCCATGTGAGAATTCTAAATGTGTGGACTCAAGCAAAAGGTCGAAAATGCACAGAAGGTACGCTAGGGTTGCCTACTTTTATTCGCCGACATGTCTTGACATTAATAAGTTAGGTTAAAAACGAGTTTTTGAAAAATACACTTTTATATTTTGAAGAAGAAAATAAGTTTAGGTTAAAAACGAATTTTCTAAATATAAGCTTTCATTTTTTCTTTACTTTAGCTTCATGCAAAATAAATATTATTTCGTTGTGGAAGGTTGGCTGCAGTATTGGTATATTTTTAAATCGCAGTAGGGAGTAGAATAAAAGCTTATAATAACGTCGAAAGAGAAAATAAAATTTCTCACATTTTTTTCGAAACAGAAGCAAACAAAAATTGAAAAAACAACCGATAAAAACGGATACAAGTGAATGTGTGCGCGTGTCGCAACACGTGAAAGCAGTGCTGAAGCTGGCCATCCGGTGTACTTCAACAAATTGAGTGCGTAGAATAAAAGCGTACAAAAAGCAGGTATACATTGATCTTACGGAACTTTATAGGTCCAATAATATACATACAGTCAAATTGTTTTTCGGATATCTGTAACTACCTATCGATAGTTTTTTGAAATTTTTTCAACTATTCGGAAATTTGGAATTGGTTTTTGAAATTATATCGATGAACATTGGAAAACCGGGTTCTCTAACAACGTATTACTGCGCTAATTTTTTTTTTTTTTTTTTTTTTTTTTTTTTTTTTCGTATGCCCGCTATACGTTATTTTTAACACGCATTTCAATTGTCTCCGTTCACCTTTTTTCACTGTTTTATGGCTTCGTTTAATGCGATTTTCTTCCAACTTTTCTCAGCCCACGTTACGAGAAAATATAATTATCGGTAGAAGGTGGGAAAAAAAAAAAAAAAAAAAAAAAAAAAGAAAAAGAAAAAAAGAGGATAAATTAACGTTGAATTTCAAAAAGTTTAGTCGACTAAAGCGAAAAAAGCCGAATGAGTGACCGATACGAAAAAATCAGAAATAATTATTCGAAAATAAATGACTGCGGCACGTAAGAACGCGGCCAGTGCGGCCAATCGTTAGCGACAATTTCCGGTTAGTTTTCAAATATCGAATTCTGTGGCAGGTTGCGTGAAATTCGTCCCTTATCTTTAGCTCTTTAGCCCCCCCCTTTTTTTGTTTCTTTTTTCACAGTTTTTAATTTTTTAGGTTTTTTTTTTTTTTTCTGTTTGTCTAGTTTTTAGTTTTTTTTTGTTTTTGTTTTTTTTGTTTCTTTTTTTTTTTTTTTTTTTTTTTTTTATTTTTTAACGGTCTGATTGTCGTCCGGGGTCGTTTTGGCGAAAGCTGTATATTTTTTACGCGCTCGAAAATTTGTGACGGTGACGCGGCGCGTGTGACGAAGCGCGTTTCACTTTGTCTGGAAGCCGCGTTCGCAAGGTGACAAGGCACGACTGAGAAAAGCGGTACCAAAGAAGAAGGAGAAGAAGAAAAAGAAGAAGACAAAGAAGAGCAGATCATCATGAGTTTATTGGCAGCGGGTCCGACGTCCGAAATGCATTCGCATTTGTTCGCGGCGACCGGTGATAAGGCCACCAACTTCGGCAACGTATCCATCGCCGACAAGGTTCCCGTCGAAATGTTATTTTTGGTCGACCCTCAGTGGTAATAACAACAACAATAACAACGATAATACTCGAAAGCAGCGATGGGCGCGAGAATTCCCAATTTCCATTCATGGGAACAAATTTCCGTGAATTGACGTCTTCATTCCCGCAAAAAATTATCCCGGGTATCAATTGGCTATTGTAATTTTTAGCTGAAATGGTGCTAAGGCACCGAGCACCGAGGCACTAATTCTACGCATCCTTACCAAGATCCTGGGTACCAGTAAATTTTGTCAAAGCCTAAAAATGTTCTCTTTCATTAAGGCATCAGTGCAAAGTCGTAATTCCTAGGCACCGTGGTATCATAAAAGAATACGCATCTATGCATTGTATCAATCTCCAAATGTTCTCTTTTGCAGTGTATTAGTGCAAAAATCCTAGGTATTTAGTCAAAATTGTATTGTATAATCGGTGCCACAGTTATAGGTACCAAAGCGCCAATGAATTGCAGATGAGAACTCATCTATCCATTAAATTAGTGCGCAGATGTTAATAAATTAAAATTTGTATATGAACGTAGAAGCTGGAAGGTAATATCTCCATAATTATGGTAATAATTCCTGTAGTTATAAAAACATTCATTGCATTTTGCACTCTATAGGCTGTGAATAATAAAGAAAAACTTTATTCTTTAGAATTTTCAAATAGAACTACTGATTTTTTTTAAAAATTCCCTCCATGGTTTCTCAAAATGCACGTTGTACCTTTTTAATATGAATTTTATCACTCTCCAAAGACTTATATATTATGTGTGCCTATAATTGATTTATATACTGATGGTCTAAAATATTTGAAATAAGTATGTGAAGTATGAAGGCTTCAAAAATTTTTGGAAGAAATTATTTGGAATAACTTCGTTTAAAAAATAAGAATGTTTTTGAACTTCGAAGTTCCCTAGTTATACATAGTATCATCAGGTTTATAAATAAATCTGCTGAATGAATGAAAGAAGTCATTTTAATAGGAGTAAAATTTTTTTATAGGGTATTGAAAAACAAAAACAAAACTGTAAGGTTGGTCTTTGTTTTTTTTATTTCGTTTATTTTTATTTTTGATTTAAAAAAAACATGATTTTGTTCAGGTTAAAGAAAAATAACAAGCCTAGTTTTTTATCCACTTCTTGTTTTATTTTTACAAGTAATTCTAATATAACTATTTTTTATTTTTTTCTAATGGCAATCTTTAAACTGAAAATTCATTAGCCTTTAGTCCTTTACTCCTATATTGCCATTAGAGATGGGAATTTTAGTTTTAGTTCATTGAGTCTGCTTCATCAAAGTGAACTAGTTCACTGAACTAGTTCAATTAGTTCAGTAGTTCAGTAAATTTTTCAACTCGATCACTTCAATCAGCTGATTCATGATTGGCTTATATCGTTTAAATCAACTGATTTATTATATGATATGATTGACTCGTATTCATAAATTCATGCTAGAACTATTTGTTAATTGTTTGACTCATACATCGACCGCTATTTACTTCAACTTTAGTTCGATCAACGGATCGAGTAGAGTAGACTGATGAGAATTGAGAACTATCAAAAAAAAAAAAAGAACTAATGAACTAGTTCATTTAGAAGTGAACTAAATGATTGATTAGTTTACTTCTAGGATTCGTTCAAAAGAACTAACTTGTGAACGAACTACTCATCACTAATTGCCATGTAACTAAGATATTCAATATCTGAATTTTAAATAAATTATGGAATCGGCGTATAAGTACAAGGAAGTGGGTCATTTTATTTATTATTATTTTTTCTTTCTTCTTAGATTTTTTTAATTTCCTCCAGTTCTACTGAATAAAAATTGATGAGGGTGGTCTGAACGTGATTTGTGTTGGTGTAGTATCAATTTTTCGAATGCCTTTGAATATTTCCAATTTTCTCAAGTTTTACCAAAACAAAAATTGATGGGGAAGGTCTTAAAATGAAATATAAGGGGGTCGTATTCATTTTCACTAACCGTTCCTGGGGAATTCCCATTCTGGAAATATTTTCTGGAAATTCCTGCCTAAAAAAATGTTCCTGGGAATTGCCCATTACTGGTTGAAAGTAATTGGGCAATGGTGCGTGACATCACAATGGAATGCAATATCTCAGTGGGTGGCTGATTGGTACCCATGGAAAGGATTGTGAGTATAGGACAAGCTTCAAATTTTTGGCCGTAATTGTCTTGAAACAAGAGATGGCTAATTGCTCGACATAAAAATTAAATTTTAAGGCGCCACTTAGCAAACAGGCATGAAGAAAGTAAAATTCGTCGAGTGAATATCTACCTTGTTTGCAACGCATTCTATTTCCTATTAGAAATAAGTAACTGGTGGGATTACAAAGTAAATTCCTACATACCACCTACTGAGGTGCATTTTGTTCCTAGTGAATAGGCACCTATAGAGGAGGCTTCAAAGAAGAAAATGAACTAAAAATCAAGTGGTTTGAGCCCTTAGAAACCAAACAAATTGAAAAAGATGAAATCCTCATCAAATTAGTATTTTTGAGCCTTATCATTAGTTGTCTTCGGGGTTAAGTTCACTGATAACATCAAATTGAACCATTTTCTCAGCTTCCAAGAACTCACAAGTAGCAATCTCTTCAAAAATTTTAAGCTTGTCTTATACTTACTATGCTTTTTTGACGAATATCAGCCACCAAGTGAGATGACTGATAAGAATTGTAATTTAAACGACATTGCCTAATTGGAATAGCGGTAGATCAGCCTATAAATTAACATAAATGATAGTGAAGTAGATATCTGTATAATAATCTACCGTAGTCAACATTGCCACACGAGGTTGGCCCAAATTTCAGAACCTAGCATTAAATTTGTTTTATTTACCACAACAAAGTTACAAACTGCGCGAATTTCATTTGTCATCGGGTTATCTTAAGGTGGGTACACATTTGAATCATTCTGCGATGCCGTATCATCAGTGTGTGTCATGACACGATACGCACCGATGATATGGCTCTAATTTTATTCTATTGAAAATGTTGCCATCTCACATAGCATCTTTTGATGTGATGGCAAAATACCAACATCGAATGATGGAAAAGGTCTGTATCGTATCATTTTTTGGTACGGTACAGGGTTAAAGACTTGTTCACATTGAGACAATACAATGATACGATGTGGTAGGATAATACAAATGCGTACTCGCCTTCAGTGTTTGTAGTGTGAATGTTTTATTTGCCACAAAAGTATCAAATGGGGTTACTTCATCTTTTCAATAGCTGAGAGAAGGAGTGAGCTGTTGTTATAGTTTGATGTACGTTGTCATGTCTTAGTCCGATTTATAGTTTCCAAAAGTAAACAAAGGCTATCACTTTTGTGACACATAAAACAAACCTATGGTTATAAGTGGCCCATTTTTATAAGTATATGATCCAAAAATTTAATTTTCAGAACCCAGAAATTTGTAGAAGCTTAAATAAATTTAAAAAAAATAGTGTATTGTGTACTAAGAGGAGGTTTTTTTTTTTTTTTTTTTTTTTTGCCCAAGCATGAGTTTGCATGACACGTTGTAAATTTGCATTTTATACCAAACGAAGAGACGTGAAAAACAAATATTTTTTGTGCTTGTTTGGTATTAACGGTCCAAAAACATACCAGTAAGAACAAAAAAAAGTTACTATCCGAGCAAACTGCTACGAACTTTGCGCATCACAGTAAATATAGGTAATGATCGAATAAACAGCGGATGCTCTTCTGGTGTAAATGCCAGCGATCCAGAGATAAGGATTTTAAACAGGTGTGCCAAAAAAGAAGTATTCCCATCCAAGGTCTACACTGTTTTTTATGCAACGATGTCATTAACGTTGAGCATATACAAAACTTATAAAAATATTTTTTTGAAGGTAAATTCATTGGCTTCATTTTTGTAAAGGGTAGGATTTATATGAGTGTGCATCTCCTAAGAGTGCACAGACATTATACTTATTCTAATATCTGTAAAGTGTTTAGGTCAGGTGACTATGTGGTAACATTGCTCTTTCAGGGTGATGATAATCAAGAAAACAATTCACCATTTTGCGATTGTTGTTGTTCAGTGAGAAGTAACGGAAATTTATTGATGGGAAAATTCAAATTTTTTTTTTTTAACTTTATTGGATGAATTTAGAGCTGCAGATTTATTTAATGAAGTATAAGTATTATTTAGATACTTATTATAAAATTAGAAAGAACATTTTACAAACTTTTCAAGGATACCATTGATGATTTTTATACTCACACCTAATTAACCAATTGCAACCAGAAACACTAATAAGAATATCATCTTTGTCTGATCAGAGATGATTGTCCCGTTATCACACTTGAAATTTGTTTTTATGTTCAGGATGTAATTTTGATGCTATAATATGTAAGGATTAGAAGTCCCAAAAAGTAAGCATTAAAATGAATTTTTTTTTTTTTAGAAATGATAATAGGTAGTGAACGTATATAAATTTTGGATCTATAAGTTTTGGATAAGACCAATCAGAGAAAAAAAAAATGAAAAATGTAGCATCCCTAAAACAGCGCAATTCAAAAATTTTATAAATCAAAATGTAGCACTTGTGGGGACTATACATCTCGTATGCACGTCATTCCTTATCAGATGTATTATATTCAACAGTATATTATATACACTGTTTGTTCGTATGCTCTTACTTGCACACACAGGCAAGTAAGATGCAATGTTCAGCCAATGACAAAATGATAGATAAAGATCTAGTACACGAATGCATTATAAGAAATTACATGATTTCTACAACACATATACATATGTATATCTACATGTGCGTCTGTGTGCGTGTGCCAATTTCCTTATATAAACTCACAAAACTGGCTCTAAAATCGCCAGTGTTCACCCAGGTTTTGGCTTACCCGTATGTTTACATATGAAGTGGCTGAACACGCAAAATCTGTAGATTACCTTCTGGTGAGAATATCTTTTCACAACAAGGTATTCCACAGCACTAAATGCAAATTATGGGCTCATACACAGTGCGTAGGTATAACTGTGGTAGGCTAGACAAAAATATATGATCATGAAAATTTTTACAATTTTTTGAGGTGCTTCAACTGCAGAGGTACAACTGCACCATGTTAGGGATCCAGACCCTAAGATGGCGCATTCTGACTTCTTCCATAAAATCTTCAATAACTTTCATATCGTATTATTTATTAAAATGAAAATTCATTTACGCATGTTTGTAGTTAATGCTTTAGAGGATCGATCATAAACTTTGAAGTTAGTTAGGTAACATCTGTTTAGGAATAAGATATGGACGCTATAGTGTTAAGCATTCCAACTTAAAAGTCACTCCTCAACTTCAGTTTTGACAAGTTTAGATTACATTTAGATATATAGTGAAATTATTAATTGATTTGACACAATTATGCATAATGCCCATCTCTTCCAACATTTGTCGGAGATTAATCAATTCTAATCTTATGTATCGCATATTCTAATAAACTATTTACATATTTGACTATATAGTCAATGATTATATATCATCCGCATTGTTTTGCATCTGGGAAGTTAGCCAACCTGGTTAATTTTATAGATCATAGGATTATCGTATGTCAAAGATCAGGACTTTCAAAAAATTGATCAAATACAATAATAACCTCATTTTGAAATATTCGTTGCAAAAAAAAATGGTACACAACTTGGTCGCACACAGGCAATAGTTGACTTTTATGCAATCATAGCACTGCTTACGGCTTGTTCAGCGAACTTCGTTGACAATTGCTTGTTTTGCAAACTAGTTGTGTAAAATACTTTTTTTGTCTAAAAAAATTTTCATAATTTGAAAACCTAAAATAAAAAAACAATTAAAAAGAATCAAAGAAAAAAACGAAATAAAATAAACTCTAGCGCAACAATACTCTGCTAGGAAACCCAGTTTGTCAGTTTTCATCAATGGTGGGTACCAAAAACAAATTCCAAATTTTCAAATTGTTGAAAAAATTTTATTGTTAGTTTCAGGCAAAAAAATCGAAAAACCATCAATATTAACCGATATCCTAAAAAAAATATCGATCTATCCATGTTTTATTGTTAAAAAACCGATTTTCTAAGAATTGTTTGTTTCCTAGTTTTCTTGGAAACAGCTGAACCAATAGGCCCATATAAAAAATATCTTTCGTAAAAATTTCGGCTCTATCCTTTTTGTAGTTCTCTCAAAACCTCAACGCAAAATTTTTTCCCTAAACTGTTTTTCTCCAATTTTCTGGGTAACTACTGAAGTAATAAGCACCAGACTTCAATCAAATTTGCACCGACATAAGGATAGTCCGTCGTGAAAATTTCAGCCTAATCCCTTTTGTCGTTTTATCAGAATCAAGAACAGACTTATCCAAAAATTTCGTTTCCCGGTTTTCTCTGAAACAACTGTACCATTAGGGTACCAAACTTCTTTAACACCTACTCACGATAAGAACTATCTCTCGCGAAAATTTCAGCTCTATTCGTTTTGCATTTTTCTCAAAACCGTTAACACCAAATTTTGGGCCATACGTACGCGTATGAGTACACTTACAGGCCTACGTAAATTTAAAAAAATAGGTCAAAATGGGAAAATGGTACCGATCGTTTTATTTTCTCACGGAACGAATAATTTTCATCATCCCCACTCCTAATCCTTTTGTGAAGTCAATTTTAACGCTTCCGTCGCAAGAAAACAGAGGGTAAAAACGAAAAATATTCTCGAGTTGCATAAGAAAATTGGGTATAGCTGTTGTGAAAACTACGCCTGGTCCATCGCAGGTTTCGAAAAAAATTAATACCGCATCGTATGAAACCGAGGGTCGTAGACGAGAGTAGAGTTCGACTAATTTTCGTATGCTTCGTCCTATACCTTGCAGGGCTGTATGGAAGAGGTGCGACGAGAAAAATAACGAAACTATATTTTCGTCTTTTCCGCAGGTACCAATATCCTCCTCTGGATTCGATCTGGTACAGGCTGATCGGAATTTTCATATTCAGCGTGGGAGTGTTGTCGGGTGTGGGTAACGGCTTGGTCGTCTACGTTTTCACCACCACCCCCAGTCTACGCACGCCGTCCAATTTATTGATCGTAAATTTAGCCTTTTCCGATTTTTGTATGGTGTTTTATATGACGCCCGTCATGGTCTACAACAGCATTCAGGAGCAATGGAGTTTCGGTAAGTAGCCTCGCCAAGTATACGCGAGCCACCTACGCCAACACGTGCGTAGGCTACTTTTGTATTGTGTTAACATAGCTGTTGTTACCTAATAATTAGTACCTACATCTTTAACCGATATAGCACTGGACCAGTAAAGAAAGACGATTTCTGGTTAGACATGCCGGCGCTGAATAGGCATCCGGAGCCTATCTTTTGACGTATTTTGCTTTATGAGTTTGTTCTACTCGCCACGTAATCGTGTCGAGGTTGGTGTAACACCGAACACTGGGTCAGCGCCAGGTTAGTATCAGGTTATACTTCAAACAACACGACAGACTGTGTTTTGAAATTTTCGATTCAAAAATAACGCCAAAATGTAACACCGTTAACACCGAACTACCCAATCGCTGATAACAGCGATCTTTTACCTGCATCAGCCTAAACAAAACACTTAGCTATTACCCTGATTTCCTACACTTATTCGTCAAGCTAGGGTAAGATTCGCTGTCCTGCGTTACCCTTGGTGTTACCCTCACGTACAAAAAGATTGCCAAATTGATAACATTTGGTGTTGTTATGGTACAAGAAGAATGCCACGGTTGACACTGATTGTAACACCAGTGTTAAAAGTGTTGATTTTCATGGCTAATCGAACAGACCTTCTGTGTTTATGTATGCTAACCTAGTGAATTTAAGGGATGTCTCTATCAAATGTATTCTAAATTGGTAAACTCAAGCAAAACATTGAAAATATGTAGAAGGTACTCTAGGGTTGCCTACTTTTTTGCTAGAATGTCTTGATATTAAAACATACACTGGTTTTATGGAGCTTTATTGCTCTAGTATTGGGTATATAGTCAAAGACCAACATACTTTTGTGATGGCAACTTTGCCTATGATTGATTGATAAACTCAAAACAATTAGACTAAGTTCCAATCAACATTTAATGACTTCAACAACATATTCTAGGGCGACAAAGTACAGATTATACTAACAGTTGCAGACTTGCCTGTTGAGCCCCTTCACAGTTAATTGTTATAAGAGATTGTAAACTAAAATAGTTACCAGAGATGGTTATCAAAGAAGATGACCATTCAAAGATTCTTTACGAAGTGAAGTTTACATTTCATTTACTCTAATTATGTTAGCGACGAATTGGCAAGGGGATAAATACAAAGTTGTGGTGAGAGATAGATGATGTCGTGATTGACCAATGAGATGATTGATTATCATCCCACTAATTATACGAATTGGTCAAGATATTTCTTCTAGAAAGTTTATTTTTGGTGATAAGTACCTCCTCTCTTTTAATTGTAATGTATCAACAAATTCGGCAGTCAAATGATGGTTATGACAAGTGAAAACATGAATGTGCGAGTGAGAGAGCTATATTGGCTGATGCAATAACATTCTTATCTGGCATCTGCATTCTGTTTACTGCATTTCATTGTCATACAGTTGTAAGGGTGAATGACAATTGACTAATGTGACGATATTTGAATATGAGTGTTAATGAGTAGAAATATATCGTTACAACTCTGACTGTACATACAGAACTGGATCAGTCAAACTCCATAAGGCCAATGTAATTTGTAATGTCAACATATGCCAGCATAGAACTAGGCAACTTGTATGTACTTAGTGGGTACTTGCAGTGTTTTTCTAAAGTTCACCAATTTGGAATACATTAATGAAAGTCATCTCTTAAATTCACAAGGATATCTCAAATAAACATACCGTTTAAAGTATGTCTTATAGGACACAATGGTTGCCAATTCAGCGCAAGTTTGTCTGATCAGAAAACATCGTTCTTTACTGGACCAGTACTATACATATAGTAAAGTGTACATACCTGTATATTTACAGCCGCCATATTCCACTCACAGTGTTTACTACGTATATATGTAGACAAGCTGCATCACCCACTCTGCAGGCAGGTGTAAAGAACTGATTTAAAACTACATCATTTAGCAAACATTTTTCAACTTGATTACAGCTCATAGTATTTTGAGTTTTATACACTTAGGGTGGAAGAGGGGGAAAGGGATGATTCCCCACCCTTCCGCGGATGGTCATAATAATTATTTAAAAAAATTGAATGATTATTTGCTAATATATACTGGGGTATATGCAGGGATGTGTTCCACACCAATGCACATGCCATGTATTCTCAAGAAATTTTGAAATATAAAAAGACTGTTAAATATATAGGTACCTACCTACATGAAAGTTCTAGAATACCAACATTGACTGAATATACATAAGACTGACAAGCCTAATGAAGTAGTTTTCCACAGAAAATCTAGTTTTTTTTAAAAATACGATGGTGCGCTAGTAGTATGGATCTTCTTTTTTTCGCATATATTGCTCAAAATTGTTCTTCAAATAGTCCTTTTTTTTTATTAGGTATTATAAAAAACCTATATATGCGAAGAATTGGCTGCTGCAGACAATAGAAACTGAACCATTTAAAAAAAAGGTCATACAAAAGAAAATGGGAATTGTCAGGTACCTTTTCGTTCTGTTTTAAAGTCGGATCTCACAAAAACTGTGAAACCTGTTGGTGAGATCCACTTCTCGGATCCAAATTTAGTGGAAAAAATGTAACATGGGTTTGTCAGTCTGGTTACGATAGTATGTACAAGTCAAATGAAAATCAAAAAATCCCAAAAATTTTTTTCATTCACTTTGCTCGCGACATTGTTTTATCAGTACTTTTGAAGAAAGCAGAGTTGTCGCTCAAAAGTTTTTTCAAAAGTTTTTTCAGAACACCGGTGCTTACATGAACACTGGGCCCTCATTTTCTCTCTCCGGCCCTAAGTATACCACTAAAGGGAAAGTTAGAACTAACTTTTAAAAGAACTGTTCCAGAATTTAACATTCAGTGAAAACTTTTTAACTTGATTACAGTTCCCAGTTTTATGGGTTCAATATACCCCTAAAGGAGGATTGAAAACTAATTTTTTAAATAACTGGTCCAAAATCTAACATTCAAGAGAAAACTTTCCAACTTAATTGCTATTAGCATATACCATCTACCAATCGTTATCTGTTATACCTGCTAACTCTCTAATAACATTTAACAATTCGTACTGTATATATTTTATCTCACATCTACACTGTCGTATTCACCTGCTGAATATGGTTGATTTCGTACTCGCCTAGCTACATTCGTGAACGTCACCTTGTACAATAGTCTTTCTATGCTGCTTTAGGGTTTTTAATCGTGGCACGCTCGATTAACATTGGCCAGATGCAGCTGCTGTGCACCTATCCATCCATACACCTATAATATACATATTATATGACCCAAGTGTGGATGATAGGCCTACATTAACATCGGATGAAGGCGCTGTTGATGCAACCACGTCACGTGACTCTTCTTTCACCATTCGCCTACGCCTATAAATTAGGCCTCCGTTACCAGCCGCTGAAACGAATGTACAGCCTTTTTCGGCCACGACGTGTCGTATCGACATCGCATACCTCTGTCTTAACCAATGACATTAGTGTAGATACTCTTATTACGTAAATTACTATATATGTACCTACTTTATATAAGTGTACGACAGGTATCCCAGTCCGAGTAGAGGCTATTATAATATACGTAATTACCAAACGAAACAACGTTAAGTACGGCTTATGGGCTTAAGTAGCTACGATAAACGAATATAGGATAGTGTGTTATTATGCAGGTTCTTCTTATTAGGGTTACCTAGCCTATAAGAAGAAACGACTTCAATTCATGCCTACAAGTCGGTTAAGAAGTAGAAGCGACACGATACTACCACGGCGATTATTTAAAAGAATTCAAGGACAGCCGAAAGCATCTAAAAACATAGCTGCTATGTTTCGGTTTCGTGTAACTTATGGTGAATAAGCTAGAATTATAGAAGAGCAACTGTGCGGTACTACTCTCATCAAAAATTAAATAAAAATAAAAATTTATTAATAAGTTGAACTCTCCTCCTATTAATTTATACGTTTTCCTACCCTCAACCAATTCAACTGATATTAAATAAGATAATTACAGATTATTAAGCGTTGGCACGGAGCTCAACAGACAAGAAACATCGATGACTGATTTCCCCTCTAAGATTATAAAGGATATTGATTAACTGTCACAAATGTTCAAATAATAAGAGGGAAAGTCAGTCCGTATTTAATCGGCTTAAGAGAACAGACGTTTTTTTTGTTCACGTTTTTAATATAATATAAAAGTAAAAAGATCATTCTGATAAAAGTTCACGTAAGTCGGAGTTATCGTTTCTTCAATGGATACATTTTTATAATTAGAACGCCCTATGATTGCTGCTACCAAAATACGCTGACAGAAAAATCAACAAAACAATCTCAGGCCTTCAATCACCACATGACATTAACTCTACGAGAAACTGAAACAGACATTCAACATTATAAATCAGTAAGATCTAAGCTGGTCAATATTTGTTAATATCATGTGTTTCATTAAGCTATATAGTTGTGAGATCGTTTACCAAATTGTAGGGCTTTTAACAATAAATTCAAGAAAAGTTATGTAGAGTCTATACGACGTGACCTCATGTTTACAGTGGTAGATGAGACTCATGTCTTTCCCTTTCTAAATTCAATGCACCAAGATTCTTAAGATCTATGATCTTGGGCAGTCTAATTCTGCTCATAGGTAACTTTAAAATCTCAAATTTATATTATTTCATTTAAACTAATATGATGACTACTTTTGGGGTGTCACACAACAAAAAATCAAATTAACTACAAAAAAAAAAAAAAAAAAAAAAAAAAGCTAAAAAGAGGAACATAACCATTTTTAAACTTCTCCAACTAGATCGACTGAAATTATTGAAGTCACTCGATTCTTTATCATGTAGGTAGTGTTATGTCTGAAACTCGGTATGAGACTTAACAAAATAATAAAAAGTGTGAGATAATTTTCAGTTACTCTGTTCATTTCTTTAGATTTGGAGGTCACATAGACTCTCTAAACATCGCCAGATGATATAGATACATGAATTGTGACTGTTGGTTATTAAAACACTCAAAACAAAGTTATAAAATCACAATACTTTTAGTTATACCCAAATTATCCTACAAAATACTTATATTTGGTTTCTTATACCTTAATAACTATATAACCTACAGTTCATCACCTCTTCTTGGGTGGAATCGTTAACTTCGGGAGTTTGACTGCTTATAGACTTGTTCGAAACAGTGTTCAAAAGGCTGTCTGAAATGCAAGTAAAAGTGCTGGTGAAAAACAAATTACCAGGTCACTTCATTTAATATGAAGAAACATCTATTTGCCAGAATGTACCTAACTGCACATTTACAATATTGGGCCAACAAATATGCTAACTTTTCTTTCTTTAACACATTTGATGTGCACCAATATGTTGATTAGAAGAAGTAATCGCGAATATTTCACAAGTGAAATATTTGTTGTTATTGTTGTTGTTTTGTAATGTTTAGATGGACGAATTTATAGTCTATCTAAATCTGACGTAACATGTAGGATTTATAATTAATTGCCTCAATTACGTCTAATTCAAAAAGTTACATTTTTGGTTATTATTTCTGCATATAATGTATAGGTAGGGTTACCATAATTTTATGAAATTCCAAACTGGGACAGTGGTATGGGATGGGTATAGGTTCTCTCGTAAAATTTTTTATGAAAATTTTTCAAGTAGAGAGAGAGAGAGAGAAAGAGAGAGAGAGAGAGAGGTTTTCTATGAAAATTTTTTTATTAAAATTGATCTTAAGAAACAACCTAGAGGTGAGCTTGGGTACATTTAGTCATAAACCATAAGCAGACGTTGGTTTTGATCTATTTAAAAATTCTACTGATATTTCATTGCTATTGGATTTCCAGTTTATGTTCTGTGGTGATTGAAAGAGTCAAAAGTTCATATAAATTCATACGTTGACCTCTAAAATAATATTAATTTGTGATTTGTACCCAAACAAAGAAAACCAATTTTTTCTATTTGTTAATTATTCTGTAATTCCAAATAATTTTCAAGAATGATCAGAAACTATTATTTCACCTTTCTTCAATTATTGAATTGAAAAACTGAAATAGACACCCATTTTAACAGAATTCTCAGATTTTAATAAATTCGGATTAAAATTGGAAACCGAGACACAAAGCACAACCGGCTGTGACAGGGACTGGTAGCTAAAACCGGGACCTACGATAAACCTTTGTGTAGGTGTATATAAACATATTATACATATACATCAATACATAAGTCACTTTAACACCAGCAATTCGCTGGACAAATAGCTAATTTGAACATGTAAAATGGCACTGATTAAACCCATGATCATTCTTTCTCTGTTTACAAAATAAGGCGCAAGATATCAGCCATTTTGCGCGCCAATGCCAATGCACCAGCCAACAGCTGTGGTTGACTTTCTAATTTGTTTTGTCACTGTGTATACATATATTCATATTTTACGCTATGAAGAAAAAAAAAACAAATAAAAACAAAATGCTATTAGGAAAAGCCTCGATTTTCACACTAGTGGAGAGATGAAAATCATTTTTGTACCTACCGTTTTGAATCGATTTAGAAATATTTCATTTTGCTAACCAAATCGATTCCATAATTACCTCTTTTTGGTGATTTTTTTGCAACTCAAGTCGCAAAATACGCAAGTATGTCATTGTTTTTGTTTCCAAATTGAGGAGTTTTCAACTGCAGCGCATGAAAATGTTTGGCTCCTTCTATCGAACCAATCACACGTCTTCAGTCAACACACATGTGCATGTGTTGAAAAAAATACAGTTTGCAATAAGAAGCCAAAGTGAACAAATCTCGACAATTTGCAATGTTTGCAGCACAAACCTTAATATTATTCATTTCTCATTTTTAGGACCGTTTGCATGTACTTTGTATGGAGTGGTCGGATCCATTTTTGGCGTCTCGTCCATTTGGACGATGGTGTTCATCGCCCTCGACAGATACAACGTCATTGTTAAAGTAAGTGGCTGCAACACTCGATACAACTGTGAAGGAGGTGAAAAATAAGAATGGTAAACTATGCTCTGTTTACGCCAGTGGTAGTTACCAACAGCAGGTAAAATAGGTAAATGTCCCCCAAACACCGAAAAAAAAAAAAAAGTTAAGGAAAAAAAATGAAAGTACGATCTCAGATTCCAGATAAAAACTGTTAAAAATTTACTGAAGCAAAATGTTTAGTCATTTCCCCCTTCCCAAAAAAAAAAGCGCTCCTGAGCCCTTTTGTTTATGCCCTACTTTACCAACCATTCCAGATCCAATTGTAGAATATTTTAATGAAATGTATGTCAGTGTCAATAATTGATGATGAGACGAAGATCAAAGAACAGAGTTCCACGATAAGTTCCATCTATGTGAAACCAATTTAATGCGATTAGACAAGGCATCGTGCGTACGAACAATGTGTCTGAAAGCTGGCATGACAGCTTTCAGTTACTTGTTGGCTAAAGCCAGAGACATACAACTAAAGAGATCACCAACCAACCGATCTAGAAACGTATCAAAGATGAGTGGTTTCCGATCAGGATATTTGTTACTGGGCATGTGTCGTGTGGCTCTAATTGCGTAAAAATAGACATCCTCAAAACACCTACATAATAAAATTCAATCCTAATATTTGTATATTTATCCGCGTTTTTTGCAACACTCACATTTTAATTTTGAAAAAAACTGTTCTCTCACCTCACAATTTTATAGCCACTATTTGAGCTACAAAGCTGAAATAATAATGAGTTTACGTCAAAAACAAATTTTTAAAAGATAAACTTTTTTTTTTTTTTTTCTTGGCTTTAGCTTCATGCAAAATAAAAATTATTTCATTGCAGAAGTTTGGCTGCAGTATTGGTATATTTTAAAATCGTTAGTGAGTAGAATAAAAGCTCAGATTTCACTGAAACAAAATAATCATGAGATAATGAAAGAGAAAATACAAGAACAAAACTGGACCCTCTGTGTATTACTATGTATAGGTATATATATTGTGTATATATATACATATAAAGTGCTTTCTGTATAATATTTCGTCACCTATCAAACATTGAATGTACACACCTATGTATATGATTTTATTCATCTAGGATTTGTAACTATAACGGGTGGAGAGGGGCATAGCCACCTCCTCTCACTCAAATTCAATGATAAATTTCATGAAATGTGTGCAGCAGATGCGCAGAATGGAAAATTCTAATAGTTCTATTTTCATCTTTCACATAAGAAATAGGACATCTCTTTAGCTGTATGTCTCGAGCAAAAGCCATCTAAGTTTAAGCATAAGCTCTCCTAGTGGAACTCAAGAAAGCGCAAAGAGATGCAGAGATTATGCTGTGGCAATGGGAACTTGGTCAAGTATTCGTTTTAAATTCCACCTGGCATATACAACATTGTAGTATTTGAATTAAATTTTTTCATTGTACGATACATCTCATTTGGGAAAATTATATTAGAGAGTATTGATTGGGAAAATGTGGTTGAGATAGGTCTTGTTGGGAAAAAACATGTTCGTAAAAAAAACTCATTGGGAATCCTAGAATGAGAAATTGACTTCCCTAACGATGCAACATGCATACCGTAGCTGCATTGGCCTATACTGCGATAGACTTTTTGATCATTAAGCACTGGATATCCAGTAGCCCTATCTTACCAATGTTAATCAAATGCACCATGATTACAAAATCTATAAATGAGCATAGATTTTCTGCACATCCGTAGTAGGTCATTTTTCATCTGTTTTCAATAAGTACGTTGGTCCTGTGAATCTAAAGCTATCTAAGACCTTGCTGTGAATCCAATGATATCAAGTCAGATCTATGCACATTTACCAGTTTTAGATTTCAACAATAATATTGGCACAGATTTTTTTATTTACATGGGTATCCAGTTCTAAATGATTAAACAGTAGGCTTATACTTGAGGCTAATTAAAGGTGCCTGTACTCAGTGGCGATTCTAAGGTAGGCGGCTGGGCAGCCACCTACTTTTGGCTTTCTCAAAAATTAATTAGAATACAATCCTGACCTATGATAGTCAGAAAAAATGCAACTTGCTATACTTATTTCTAAAGCTTGATTAAAGTACCTATTCAGTAAGTTGGCAGAGTGTGAACTTACTCTATTAACTTGTGAGAGCTTATACATATTCAAGCACCTCTCTCTTCTGACAAGTTTGATTTAGATGATATGAAATTGACCGCCAATAATTTTCTCTTCAGTATTTTTTTAGAAGCTTAGAAATAGCCTGACTTCTTAATTGCTGAAACTTCTATCATTTTTCTCTATTCTCCATTGTCTAATTTATTACTCCAGTATTATATCAGATGGATAAATCAATTTTCTCCAGAATTATTGAACTAAGCATGACTTTATATTGGAAGTAGGTAATAAATTTGAGCCATATTTTTGAAAATATCATAAACCTAAGTAGCTGGCATTAACAATGGAGATATAAATAGATTAAATAATAAAATTTAAAAGTGGAAGAGAAAAGATGTGCCAAACAATGCTTTAACAAGTTTAAAAAGAACAAATATAATGTTCTTTAATAGAAAAGTCTTACTCAAATTCTTTCAACTCTATACCTGTAACTATTTAAATGCCAGACAGAACTTTTCCTGTCCAGAAACACTGGAAAATCTATTTGAGTTTTATCAACTGTGTTTGACATGAAGTGACATAAGGTGAGATGAAGTGAAGAAAGATTAAGTTATTTCCCAAAGCTAAATAAAAAGGGAAAAAATGAAAGTAAAATTAATATAGAACAAAAAATTGAAAGAAAAAATGTAAAATAGAATTTAAAACCCTCTTCAGAAAAAACTTCTCAACACGTCACTGTTGATGTGGCAAAACAATACAACAATAAAAGTTCAGAGATGGTCTAGATTTGTAAAATATTTATCAGTGCTAATTTAAATACAATTTTAGTTCTGTGAGAACGCAAAGCCAACTTTACCAATCAAGCCATGAAGTAAAAATTGCAACATCATAACATCATAAAATTTATATCTAGTAAAACAGGTTTTGGGATAACCGGAGCTTTTAAAGTTTGTTTTTAAATTCCTTATTCCTTGAAATAAAATTTGTTAATCATTTCGTCATTTTCTTTTTATTGGTACCCCAATACGCAATTACCAGCTCCAAAATTTTAGCTTTACTTCATTACTTGATAAGTAAAATTAGCTTTGGGAGAGGAAAAACTTTAAACAATTAATAATTCAAATAGAACAATAAAATTAGGTTAAACAAATTTTTTTTGTAAGAATGGCATGTGATATGAACTTGCTTATATCTTCGGGACTTTTTCAGAGAAATCTTTTTTTTCTTTTCAGTTCTACCATTGTAAACAAACAGCCTCATCACAGTTCTAATGTCACACTTTTCAACTGGTTTTTAGAAAAAATTCAAGCGTCCCACTTTTTGTCATATCAAACACAGTTAATATTGGGAAAACAATACTTTCAATCAGTAATTCATGTTAATCGAGAGATTTAACTCTACTTTCAAGATTAATTCACCATTTTACCGAGACTAGGCCCGTACACATCAAGTGAAAATTTTGTTTTATTTTCTTTTTTGAATATTTTGTACAATATATTATCAGTATTGAAACACTGTAAGTTTCATAATTATGTTAGTAAATAATTTTATTGAAAATTATAACACCAAAAAGATCAACCAAGTGTGCATATAATGAGAGAAATTCATCCAACCCCATTACCTCTAACCAAAATAGAGTAAAAAACTTATTTAATCTTAGGATAATACGCCATCACTCTTACGCATTCTTGAAGAAAAAAAAAAAGGCTCGAGTTCCACTGGGGCTTTACTCATGAAGAATTGATGCGAGAACATAATAATAGTGTGGTTGTGGGCGTGCACAATTGTTGCACACACACCCAACCCCACACCCACGCATCATGTAACACGCACAAACGAAAGTTATAATTGTAAGGGTTAGGCCACGGACACATGAGCATTAAATGCTTACATTCACTCTCATTATCAAAAATTTTTGATGCTAAGCATGGAGGTGAGCTAATCCTCATGTCGTGCTTGTGGTCTTTTAATTGTGCACATCTGACAATTGTGATTCTCATTTAACCCCTACCATAGACCAAGTGCTAAGATGTTTACACATCACAAAAAGGTGCGAGTTCCACTGGAACATATTCATGATAATAATAGCGTAGCTCTGTGCATGTGCAACGCATTGCGTATGCATACAACCACACATCTACACATTGTGTAACACACACAAATGAAACTAACGATTGTAAGAATTACAGTTATGCGATTTCTTACAATTGCAATTCTCGTTTAAGCCCTACCCTAAATCAGACGTTAAGATGTTTGCATATCAAAAAATTTGTCCCCTTGACAAAATCCTAGATCCGCCATGATTGCCTATACTTAACTATACTTGGAATGGGAGAATGCCACCGTAAACGTAATATTGCTCTCTAATCGAGAAACTTACATTTTTCTGTTGAAATTTAATACAGGGTATAGGAGGTAAGAAATTAACGACGACCTCGGTGTCCGTTATAATCGCACTTATTTGGATTCACGGCTTTATTTGGACAATGGCGCCGATTTTCGGATGGAACAGGTACGACCTTGGCTTTTACGTCGATATACCTACTATAAAATGTTAATCGGCTCAGTAGCCCAAACAGGTAGGCCTTACAACATATTTATTAATGTTACCTGCGTCAAAGTTGAGTCAACGAACGTCAACAAACGTATAGACAGTTCGACGAGACCTTATGTGTAGAACAAAATAACATAGTGCCCACCTACAGTGGAAAACGTTGAATTTTGACCGCAATCTAAATTTATGTTAATTTTTTTCTTTTCGTCTCGATTGTTCTTGAACGCATTGACGATGATGCGATCTTCGAATACCAACATCACTTCATCCTAGCGTACTCTTTTTCACTCCAAAAAGTTGGCATAAAGGATAAAATACGGGTCGAATAGGAAATACTGAAAATTTTTTTAAGTGGGAATCTCAAATGTTGCCAGATTTTTCAATTTTACATACATGAGGAAATAAATTTGTTTGAAAAACGGACAGGACCGCACGTAATTCCAACTGGCGGGCAAATTTGAAAAAATAAGTCTCGATACGCGACGCACGCTTCAAGGTGCGAGCGTTCAAAGTGAATAAAAAAAAATATTCTCATTTATTCGTCGCATTCCATCACCGAAGGCTAGCAAAAGAATCCGACGACAAAAGGAATGAAAAACCAAAATTGTAGCGCAGCAATACTTCGCTAGTAAACCCAGTTTGCCAATTTTCATCCATAATTCAAAAAAAAAACAAAAAACAAAAAACAAAAAAAAAAATTTTGAAAGCTTGAAAAAACTGTAGAAAAATATCGATTACTATCGATATTTGTATAGGTACATAGTTATCGATATATGAAAAACATATCGATATATTGATATTTTATTGCTAGTTTCAGGTGAAAAAAAATTACAAAAAACTGTAATTATTTTAGCCCTTTCCCTTTTGTAGTTTTCTCAAAACCGTGAATAAAAAATTTTGTCCAACAACTTTTCCACCAAATCAATAAGCACCAAACTTCTATCAAATCTGCATCTACATAAGGATAATCTATCGTGCGAAAGTTTCAATTTCGTCCGTTTAGTCGATTCTTCCAGGAATTTTTTGTTTTCTAGTTTCCTCAGTAACCAATCAACCGATAAGCACCAAACTCCTTTCAGACTTTCACCAATATGCATACTATCTTTCGTGAAAATTTCACCTCTATCTATCTTGTTGCTTTCTCAAAGACGTGAAAACGAAATTTTGGGTGATACATACATATACAGGATGTCCAAAAATCGACTGCCAAGCCAAATAGGTCTTGTAGAACTCACTGAGAGAAGACAAACTATTAACCTGGGATTTGAAAGTGGTTATTTCAGACGAGGCTCTCAAATTTTCAAAATTTTCATAATTAAATCATGTAAGGAAGTTGAAAAATTCTTCAAATTTGATTATCAATGAGTGCATCTTATTGTACTCATCGAATACATTAAAAAACGTTCTTCTGACCAGGTCCTTATCTTTAATATTTACAAAATTAAATTTATTTTAAATTGGAAGAAATTTGTTGAAATTTCAGCATAACTAACGTTCATTTTTTAAATTCCGAAAAAAAAAATTCTGCTCCCTGGATTCAAATCCGCGAAGTTTATACTGCCATCTTTTGTAAATTTTGCCTTCAAATGAATGAATATGCAACTTATTCGACATACGCATATGGATAACCTGTATCTTTGAGACAAAAATACTAAAAAAACTGTATTAAATAGGAATTCTTTTGCTTCTCTCGATGAGTTCTACAAGACCCATCCATTAATTTGGACTTTTGGTACTGGAAGTTTCCTATGGTTACGAATTATCAAGTCGTTAGGAGGGGAGCTGTGAGTACATACACATTAGCAGTCGAATAACGAAAGATTGCTTAGGTACCTACGGCATCCAGTAAGGACGCAACTGGGACTTGACAGAAATTAAATAAAAGTGGCGTACTTTTCAGGTACGTGCCCGAAGGAAACATGACGTCGTGCGGAACGGACTACTTGACCAAAAACTGGAAAAGTAGAAGCTACATCCTCGTGTATTCGGTTTTCGCCTACTTTACGCCGTTATTCACCATCGTTTGGTCTTATTACCATATCGTAAACGTGAGTATTAGCTGTTTGAGTTTTGACTGCAGATACAGACACCATACAGCCATATTCCCGCTCCCTGAACGTTATGTTCCATTAGATACAGTATGCTCCATCGTAGCTTAGGCTACTGCCTACGCTGTAGGTAAGTTATATGTAAGAATATGTATTCACATTCTTAAAATAACCACAGTTTCTGTCTGTGTTTCGCACTCGCTGATATAGTGAGTTGCAGAGATCTCTCATATATATATTAGATTCGTATTGTATTCATCTATTGATGGATTTTAAGTATGGAAAGATGAAAGATGTGTCTACATGATTCTTCATTATTTTCTAAAGAGCTTACATATATAAATAGGCTAAGTCGAGTCGTCCCCACCATTTTCTAACCTCGAGTGTTGGCCAACGTGTATGCATCGGCTGCTGCTGCTTAGGCTTACCTACCATGCCCCCTGCGTCCAATAAATGTAATCCAGAAGAGAAGGGAGACTATGTTGAACTCATGGCCGTTATCGGATATCGGTGGCATTCAACTATATTTTTGGTATATTTCGTCGAATCTACCTACAGTGGAGGGTGCGATGTCACGACTTCCAGAAAATTTCATTATAGTTTTTTTCGTTAATGATGCTCAGATCCGAAAAATACCCTCCTCCAAAAGTTTATTAATGGTACGCGTACAATATAACGAAATTTGTAAACAAACTGGAGGAGCTATTTTTTGCTGGCAATAATGACTCCATATCTCGGTCAAGTTCGAAGATGAGCCCAATCCGCCCATCAGTTTCCAAATGGCGGTTGTTAAGGATTAAAATTTGTGGACAAAAAGGAGGTTGTAATTTGCTAGCACATACTTTGGATCCATGTCTCCGTTGAATTCGAAGATGGGCCAAATCCGCTGGTTAGTTTTCGAACTACGACTTTGCTTATTGAATTTTTCCATAAAGAAAGCAACCTGCAATACACATACACGTAGGTGTAACCACTTTGAAAACCTGTCTATTCTAGGCGTAATCTACGGACGTGCCATCCACATATTTGTTTTACTGACGCTGAAAATCGCGGTTAGCGAACGAATGATTTATCATTAGTTGAGTATAATCTATCTATCTGCTAAATTTGACAATTAGCTGTAGGTGCAAAGACTACTACTAATAATTGTAAATTTGAAAATTAATAAAATGAAAATAATTTCC
Source organism: Ericerus pela (assembly GCA_011428145.1). NCBI lineage: Eukaryota > Metazoa > Arthropoda > Insecta > Hemiptera > Coccidae > Ericerus > Ericerus pela. The sequence continues at coordinate 613,503 of WOFM01000399.1, forward strand.
ATTCAAATGGAATTTAAATTTTTATTCTAAAATATTATATTTCTCAATCTATTCTTTTCTTTTCCTATAAAGAAATCTAATACACCCTTGAGGATATATATGTATATGATAGAGACGACATAATAATGGTTTTGGTGGCGCATCTATGAATAACGTGTTTTGCTTTCTAAAAATCTAATTGGAGGAAAAGTTCGCCATGTGCATTTGTTCGTAAACACTGGTGTATAAATTACCCCATAATGCAGAATCTGATTAGGTATTCTAACTGGTCCATGTTGATTAATGGAAAGTAATTTGTACGCTAGGGTACACGTGCTCAGTATAGATGTTAATGACAGGGGTACGTTCAGAAATTTCAACTAAGCAACAACCTTACCCTGAAACGGCAAATTAGCCATTCAAAAATATAATCTAACTGTGCTCTGACTCCACCCCTTTCACATTTTTGCCGTTCAGAAATTGTTAGATATCACAGAGTACAACACTATCTAAGATTTCACATACAGTTGAAATATTTCTATAAACCAAGATTCTAATTCTCTATGTTTTTATCTGTGACACGAGCTAATAATGATTTGTAATACATCATTCTCTTTGTTATTCATAAATCTAGTCAAAGGTAGAGGGCTTACAACCACAACCATAACAAGAACAATAACCACTAAAAACCTTAACAAATTGACAACCATGATTCAGGAACCGATAATCAAAACAAAAAAATTTCACGTAACTTATATAACCAATAACTAGTTCCCACAAAATGCTGAAATCATTAACCAGAACAATAACCTGAAAGAATTGGTTTTTATTAGTTTATATTTAATATCAATATTATTAATTACTTTTTTCAAAAATTACCAATTATTTTCTGAAAAATTATCAATTTTCGATAATTTGAGCTGAAAAAAATTTTTTTGTCTATTTTACCCCAAATTTTGTCTCAACCGATAATCGATAACAACAACCAATAACCAGAAAAGTTGTTACGGTTAACCAGAACAATAACCCGTAATCAAATAAGTACATTTTTAACCAATAACCAGTAATCAATATAGATTTTTATTGGTTCCAAGTAACCAATAACCCCAAAAAAATTTTGGTTAGGTACAAGCCCTGGACAAAGCACACTTCATTTATCAAGCCATGAAGTGAAAATCGCAATGTCGCAAACTGATAAGCGAAGGACTGATTTTGGATAGAACTAAAGTTTTTCCAAGTTGATTTTCAAATTCCTCATTTCCAAAAATGTAATTTGTAATAAATTTCTGATCGTTTTCATCATTTTTTCTCAAGTTATGGTTGAACATGTGTTGAAAAAGTGAAGCTGGCAACTGTGTTGAGAAACCGATTATCTCATTCTACTTCATGGTTTGATAAGTGACGTTGGCTTTGATCTGGTCAATGCGGCGTGTATTGAAATAACAAATCTACAAAATGACATTGTAAGTATATTTTTATTTTTTGTTTTTGTTTCATGGTGACAGAAAGTATTTGAGCACGAGAAAACCATGCGGGAGCAAGCGAAAAAGATGAATGTAACGTCGTTGAGGGCAGACGACGACGGCTCCACCAGAGCTGAAATCAAAATTGCTAAAGTACATCCGCATTAAGCTGCGTTTACATCCAACAAATAAGCGAACAACGAACGTGTTTTTTTTTTGTTTTTTTTTTTTTTTTTTTTTGCTCCTTTGTGTAAATGACCGTCGAACTTAAACTAATATGAAGAAACAAAATTTGCCACTCGAGCGAACAGCAACGAACATCCTGTAACCTTGTGAATATAAGAAAAGATCGAACGAACAGCGAATGTTTGTTTTGGCATACTTAAATGTATCTTTACCACGTAGAGCCCATTTTAGAGGAGGGTGGGAGAAGAAGCCTGCTTAGCCAAAGCGCGAAAAAAGTGAGCGTAGGCCAAATCGCGACTAAATCTTCGCACCTAATTTGGCGGTGTTTGCAGGTGTCGCTGATGGTGATCGCATTGTGGTTCTTGGCGTGGACGCCTTATCTCATCATCAACTACTCGGGCATATTCGAATTACTACCACTGAGTCCTCTCGGCACCGTATGCGGAGCCGTCTTCTCCAAAGCAAACGCCGTCTACAATCCCATCGTATACGCCATCAGGTAGGCTACCCACTGTTTACACCCTTCATTCCTCTACATCTTAGGTACCACCAGTCTGGCATTACGCCATTCTGTATCTTACAGCTCGTAGGTGAATTTGTTGATATTAATTATTTTAAATTTGAGAAATTATAACAATTTTACAGCCTTTTATTAATTTTATAGAGAGCTTTTTCATTGTTTCGCTTGAAATCCAATTCCCCCCCCCCTAATAGACTGAAAGGCCGAAGAAACAAGTCGCCTCTTATTGTAATACATAATTTTATGGGAACAGTACCTATGTAGTGCAATCAAATTTATCGAATACTATTGCAAGAGAACCATTTTTTGTAGAAAGGTGATATTTTCGATGAAACATTCACATATGTTTTGTTAAATATCCTGTGAAAATTCCGCTAAAATTGTACCATTGCTTCTCGAGATTTAACTGAATTCTAAAAGGGTTATGTGATTCCAACACTGAATACAAAATGGCGTATTGTTGTACTTGTTTCTACTGTATAGAGCTTACACTCCATTCCAAACAGAGATGGCGATGTAGAGTTGAATTCTGCATTCACACCAATATTCTACGCCTACAATATGTGAAGTAGAACATCCAATTTCACGTAGAATAATACTAATAAGAAGACAAAGTACCAACTGATAACATTAAAAAGAGTAATCAATTTGTTTATATTTTACTTGTTTTCTACATATTCTACATACTCTGCATCACAAATGTAGAATATCGATTTCTATGCCTAGAATACCATTCTTGATTCCAAATAAGAAACACACGAGCTCTGTTTGATAGGATTTCACTAATTTACACCAACCTACACCAGTAGGGATATTCCACAAATATTCAAGTAAAACTTGGCGCAAAGGCATATAGCATTCCTACATTTGTGAAATCACCCTCCTGGTGTAGGTTAGTGTAAGTTGGTGTAGTCCTATCAAATGGAGCTATTATGTCACAAGAAAATCATATTTTACAGCTTCCTGAAGCTAGAAATACTGACGTAAACATAATACTTTGGATGTAACCTTTGTTAAATAAAGTTAATCTCCACCTTTTCCGTTCCACCCGAGTCCATCAACTCATGTGTAGTCTCGTTGTTCTTACTTGGAATAGAGTATATTATATTCTGTTCATGCTAATAAGTGTATGATGTCATTAACTGTATCCACACCAGAGATTTTCATCCTACACTCTATTCCAAATAAGAATGATAAGACGTTATAGAGACAAACACATTTCACGGCTATACGTAAAGCTAAAAATGTTTTTATAAACAAAATAGTTTTGGAATGCAGCCTTTGTTGAATAGAGTGAATCTTCAACTTTTCCTTTCTCCTCTTGTCCATTAATTCATATGACATCATGTCTTTTTTATTTGGAATAGAGTATAATTATAAGGTTGTGAACACGACTTTGAATATCAATGGTTACGCTTACACACATGATCAAAAATTTTTTATGCTGAGTATGAAAGGTGAGGGTTTTTACATGGTGACACTCAATGCTCAAATCAGAATGCTAATGTTGTGTCTGTATTCTCACTGTAGTCTATCCCAAATAAGAAAGATGTGACGTTATACGAGCAGATGAACCAGTGGGGAAAGAAAAATGTAAAGATTCACACTATCAACAAAGGCTGCATTGAAAAGTGTTGTTTACAAATATATTTTTTCACTTTATGTCGCTGTGAATTGTGAACTTTTCTATGACATCATGTTATTTTTACACTATAGATTTCTAGCTCGAAGAAAAAAATGAAGTCAATCTCCGCCATCTTTAAATTGGGCATAAACACCACATAAAATACATCGTTGGAATAGGATTTTCATAGCCACTTATATTTTATATGGGGTAAATTGCACTTATTTTAGTTTTAGGTATATTATATGTTAAAAATAGACATAGTGACAAAATATATCACATTTTAATTATTTGAAAAAAAAATTTTTCAGTACTTATAAATCTATTTTGTTACATCAATTTTTAATATGTAATACATCTAAAACTAAACTAAATGAAATTTACTCCAAATAAAATAGAATGGAGAATCCTATTCCATCAATGGATTATGGTGTTTATGCTCAATTCAAAGATGGCGGTGGTTGGCTTCATGTTTCATTCATGTAAATTGATAATAGTTCGATATCCAGAGAAGCATCTACATTCAGTCAAAGAGGATATTTTTATTTGCATTATCAAAGGTTATAAGGTGTTTTTAGGGTGGTGTTATATGTAGTTATGTTCAAATCAACATTTTTGCGAACTTCTCTGGGGCTCTATGCTGAAGACCCGGACTGACACCCCTACAACTTGTGTTCGAATTGTTACAAAATTACTGAAAATTTTTTTGTAATTTTATTTTTTTATTATTTTATTTTTTGTTTTATTTTTATATTGTACCTGTCAGAGTGGATTATTCAGATTATTTATTATAATACAAAAAAAAAAAAAAAAGTTGTAACTGCCAAAAGTCTTTATTTTATTCTCTCTGGTACTTTTCATCTGTCATCTGTTTACAGATGCAACCTGAAATGCCCAAAAAACTTCCTCTTTGCCTGATTGCAGGAGCTTGTGATATCTACTAGTTATATTATAAATATCTTTGATTCACATTTATCTGCTTCAAACACGATGTTTGTTTACTCTGCAAAATAATTCTTATCATTGTATAACAATGGGCATCTATACCTTTTTCTCTCTCCTCAACTTCCTCCACTAAAGGTTATTCTCACATCAGGCAATTCTTAACATGAACAGAGTATAATGTAGTGTATTAAAAATGCATAATATTGATATTTTCTCGTACAAATAAATATAGTTAGTTTTTTTTTAAGGTGGCAAAAAAGTTTCTATGTGGGTAACATAAATACGCGCAGCCTATAGATTTCATCAGAGGGTTTTTCTACATGTTTGGGAATTTCTCGTTTCAAGTTATGGTTGTTAGTTAGCCCGTTTAGTACCTACATCACTGACAGCATAGAATCGCTGGGCAAGTGAATGTTACCCCGCTATGTGTACACAAGTACACGTATCACGTGTATTATGTGGGAGTATGTAAATACATACGTACCACCAGCCAGCATGGTTAGTATGTATCTATTTACATACCCGCCGTTGACTATATTTTCGTGTAGACAGTGTGCGTATTTTTAAGTGCGATGCACTATTTATTTAGACTTTGGAGATGGTCCACAGCCTCGTCTGTCAACGATGGGTCCAAGCCTGTAAAGCAGGGGAAAGGGAGTCTTCGTCCCCACATTCTAAAACATCTAAAAACTACTCAAATTATGAAATACCTGCTCAAATTCAATCACCATTACGTTTTATTCATATATTCAACCTCCATATATTAAATATATTTTATTTTCAATTAAAACTAAAAACTTTATTTAAATTTTTTTTTTTATATTTTCTATTCAAAAATACTAATTTACCCGAAATAGGTCTACCGCGCCTATAAAACACCTACAATTAAGTCGCCATTGGCACGCAAAAATAGGCAAGCCCAGTCCATTTGTCGCATGAAAATAGTCATCGCCATGACACCACCCACCCAACCACATTCCTTTTCCGCAATTTATTTTCCCATTTACGACCTCGCAAAGGAAATTAACATTTTCTAATTTTCTTGAAAATACAACTTCTCGAGCCATCCCTTGCAGACAGAGAGTATTAAACGGTGAAATATAAATAGCCAAGGTTTTTAGGTATTTGAATTTCAGTTGGACGCTGCGAAAGGGCGAAAATGCTCGAAAATCGGAGTCCTGAGCAAAAAAGGTCCGAGTAACTTATACAGCGATTTAAAAAAATTTTTCATTCGAAATGACCTCAAAATTGAAGTAATTTTAGAATGAAAATTTTTTCAGGTTCGACTGGAAGGAAATCTCCGATCAAGTGGGTGCATGTTATGAGGGATGGTGTTGGTACAGGGTTGAAGAACTCGACCTTTCATCTGAAAGGTTCCTGGTTTGATTCCAGCCGTTGGCAACCGTCTCAACCCAAGTAAACCCCATTCCAGTAACCACCTTGCGAACACCCTTCCAATACAGCCTATTGATCATTGTGTAGCTGAAAGCTCTAGGATACAAATAAAACCGTAGAAAACAAAAGAACAAAAAAGTTAATGTGGGACCACCTTCGACCATATAATTATTTCTGGACCAGTAAAGCTCCGTAAGCCCAATGTACTATTTAATGTCAAGACATGCTGGCGTAAAAATAGGCAACCAGAGTGTACTTTGCGCGTACTTTCGACGTTTCGCTTGAGAACACATTTGATAAAATCATCCCTTAAATTCACAAGAATAGCGCACATAAACGTAGTTCAAAGTACGTCAAGTGGTACATAATGGTTGCATATTTAGCGCTGGCATGTCTAACCAGAAATCATCGTTCTTCACTGGTCGAGTACCATGCAGTGGAAGGGGGCCACACTGTTGGGGAGATAAGGTTATCTGTTGGTTCCGGTTTAGACAGGACTTTTAGCTCACACCGTTGAGCAGTTACTCGTATTCGTATTAATTCGTACACAGCAACTTACATTGACGCTATCGATTCGAACAGTTTCTTATTCCAATTTGTACAGCTTGACTTTTGGTAATATATGCTGTTGTAACTGTATGTTGCTCTTTGAATCTCTTGCCTTTAAATTGTAACTTGAACACACACATAGAATGTGTGTATTTGCTGAACATTGACAAGTACCAAGTATTAGTCTAGTGTCTCGCCTATTTGGTGAGTATGATGATGATACCAATCGGCACACGGGATATTCCTCAATATTTGTTGAACGTTGGCTCTCCTTCCACTCATTTTCAAAATACCTATCACTTTTTCTGAAACACCGAGATAATGTTCAGGAAATGTGGGCAAATACGGAGACAACTGATTCCAATGGTCAGTATTTGCCTATGTTTTGTATTTTGTCTGAGAAATGTTTAGCAAATACACGAATGAGTGTGGTTCTTCTTTTAGAAAACGTGCTCCTGACTGATACCTTAAACCAATCAGATATAAGTAGCAAGGCTGTCATACTTATACAGAAATTTGAAACAAAAAAAAAACGTTATTTACGGAAACCGTTTCAATTTTACTGGAAACATAACGTAAATAAAAACAAAAAAATTTGTCAACATTAAATACTAGTAATAATAATTTCCTTTATCACTTTGTTATGGTATAGATAAGTAAAAATAGCATTACCATTATTACACAAATATAAACGGAATTATAATTTTTTTAATTAACATTACTGTAACAATAAAGAAATGAAGTAACATTATTATATTTTTACCTTTCTTCAGCCCATATTCAAAAATGTCACTTTAACCTCCCTTCACTTAAACTTCACTTGAAAATGACTTTTAGACAATTTTGTATTTAAGAGTGTGGTAACATTTTATTTTTACATTGGAATTCTCATAAGAGATACAATGTTCCCATATTTTTAAGTACTAAATTGTATAAAAAAATGTTTCAAAGTGAAATTTAAGTGAAAGGAGATTAAAGTGATGTTTGTCAACACGGGCCTTGGTCTTGTTTTAACTTTTTTTTTACTTTAAAAAAAATTTATATTTTGTTTTTCACCTAAAGATTGGTTCACTCTTGGCTAGTTTTTTAGCTACCAGCCAGATATTAGGGTACTATTCTGTTACTAGCTACAGTCACTAGGTACGCCATTTTAGTCATTTAAAGTCAAATTTCACGTGGCAGATAGATCTATAAGAATCATATTAGAATCTCACATGGCGATCTTCCAAATTGAAGTAGACTAAGATGGTTTATACTCGTTGGTTTATTTTCTATGATCTAATACCCAAAAAGTTTACTAAAGGGAAACACTGAGCTATAGTTTATATTGTTTCTCTTGATTTATTCTCTAAAAGTTAAAATTTCCCAACTTTACAGAATACAGATTGGAGATTGGAGAATAAAGATGTACGTTCAAACGCTGCTTAAATGGTTGAAACGGTGTAGTGACTTTAAACTGCTAACAGAATAGTATCGCAAGTAGCTACCTAGTAGCATGAAAACTAGACTTGCATGAACGAGGCTTAAATTTTTAATTACTTGATGATAAAAAAGCACATGGATATTTTAGGTGTTCAGGCAGCACAAGTATTCGAACCCATACAGGCTAAACAACTAAAACCTCCCTCGTCACCATCACTAAAAGATTGCACTGTATTCACTTGGCCACGGTACTGGGTGACAGTGTTCGAGAGAGAAATGGCAATTAGCCGACGCAGTGTGGTTGCCACCACACCACTCCCCCTCAGTATAGAGGAGCGTAATACCCCACTGGTACGGAGGCGCCTAATAGGTAGGAATGTATACCGGAGCTTGGTGACACCCTGCCTCATCACTGCCCCATGGTGTACACCCTCTGGCGCCATCACGTATACTGGTGGTGCGACATACTAACCATAGTTACAGACTTGTACGAGTGTCCAAGAGATGGCGTGAATATCCATCTCCCAGATTACATCGAGGTCACCACTTTAGGTATTCAGGCAGCATGGGGATTCAAACCCGTACTGGCTGAACACCTAAAACCTCCCTCATCACTGTCACTAAAAGGCTGCACTGTATTCACTCGGCCACGGTGCCAGGTGACGGTGTTCGAGGAAGAAATGGCAATTAGCCGATGTAGTGTGGTTGCCGCCACAGATATCTTAAATTGAACAGTAAGGGTAGCAATATTTTGAGAAATTGTATCATATATGAAACAACAACGTTATTATAGTAATACTTATTACTAACTAAAAAATCAATACTTACGAGAAACATGAAAATTTAATCAATAACGCTATTTCTCAGACCATTATCAAAACTGATAAGGAACCATTTCCATTATCAATAACAGTACCATTTTCAATTTGTTATTGGTATAACGGCTATGATTATGATTTGAATTCAAAATTGATAAGAACTGATACCCCATGTCTTTTAAATGGGGTATCAATCACTATTAATTATCAATTCCATTCCTGATCGCAGCACAGAAATGGAAATAAAATCATAAATTCATCACGCTATCATAGCCCTGATACTATGTCCCAAATAAGAACAATATGATGTCACAGAGACATTAACAGCTTCATTGTGCACAAAAATATTTTTTTACAAAACATATTGCAAAATATGCAAATGCGTCCTTTTTTTCAATTCCCAAGGTACAAATTTTTGATCTGAGAACAAAAATTGTTTAGCATGTTTAGGGTTACCATCTGCGCAGATTACAATTTTCTGATGTAATTGAAAGTTAATGATTTTTATGATCGTGGCCATAGAGAGGAAATTGGGCCAGGTATAAAATGTATAGGCTCTTAAGAAATTAAAAATTACACCCATGTTCAGCTGCAATATTCAGTATTTATTCGTGGAAGGAGTTCTATAATACTGGAGAAACTAATTTCACGAGCTGAGCGAGTGATAAAAAATTTCCTTAGAGGTTTTTCCGTAGATTTTTATAGAAAATCTACTATTTATATACATATATTTTTTTTAATTCCGGATCTCTAAAATCCCCAGGCCTAGGGAGAATTTCCTCTCCCTTCTTGGACGTTAGGCTTGTCAATGATAAAGCGGGAAAGGCTATAACCAAATGTCCAAAATCAAAATAAAATTGTATAACTGCGATGTCCTCTGCGCTTTGCAACAAGAAATGCTTATCACAGACCATAGTGTCAGAATAGGACGAAAATAATACTATTCGATAATTTTTTTTCCAATGAAAATGTAAAAAATCAAAAATTCATGAAAGCGGAAAAATTCCGGACATTTTAGTATTTTTAAAATTTTCGCCCCGATAGCGTTTTGAACCCTAAAATAGCTGACATGTCCAGCTTTTTCAAGACCAAAAGTAACTTTATGTGTGTTTTGCTCTCCCCCCATGACAATGTTTAGCACTTCTTACCAAACCAATTACAATCATGTGTTCAGTCACCAAACATACGCTTGTGTTGGGGAAAATGTCATTCCTGACTGGAACACAGTGCGTGAGCGATCTCGACTTGTGCGATTATATCACTTGTCAGCGCAGCTTGTGCTATAAACATTGCAACTCATCGTGAATCACTTACTTTGTGAACCAGTTACAAAATGTACTTTTGTAATCAACAGTTTTGGGTTGCAGCTCATGATTAAAGGGTGTGCATCTTTACATTTTCCTTCCCTCCCTGGTCCATCAGCTCATATGATATCCATTTGGGATGTACCTAATAATGGACCTTCCTAGGATATGCACCAGCCATATTGATTAGATAGAATCCATCATGACACGATTATTGGTGGTTAGTAAATTTATCGCCAGAAAATGAAAATTTATCTATGCTGAATATTTAACGCCAGAAAATTGAACACATCAAAATTTATCGCATCATAATTTGAAAATTTACCGTTTTTCACACATTTAGTATCAAATTTCAAGGCGTATAAAATATAACCTTGCATTTTCTGCAAAAATTTGCTGCGTTCAAATAACGTAAAATTTTACATTTGACCTATAAAAGAAGTAATTGGGGGTAAGTCTTGTTGGAGAAAATATACTCTGCAAAACCAATTGAATGTAATATTTACGAAAAATTTTCGAACTTATAAGCTTTTTCAACAAGTGCAGACCAAACAGACGAAAAACAAATGTCAGAGTCTTGCAAAAAATAATTTTAATCATCATAATAAATTTTTATGTGAAAAACAAAAATTTAAAACAATTTTTTTTTTAGAAGAAATGAAGAAAAACTTCGATTTGATTTAAAGAATGAGTATAGGTATCATTTTCAAATTGAAATTTTTAGAAGCCATAATTCTTGAAGGGCTTCCCTCTGTCCTACACCAAGGCCACTGACTCGATAAAAATCTGAATAAATCTATAACACTAAATAAATGTGAGAAATTAAAAATTACACTGACAAAACTTACCTCATTGTTAAATTCACTGTAAACGAGTTGTGTCATTCGATAAATATTCGAGAAAGATAGGTTATCTATCGACCAGTTTTTGCAAGTTAAAATTTCTTCGTCTACAATTAATTATCTTCTTTTTATTTTCGCTCGATAGGTTTCTGTCGACTAATTTTCTCACACTCCTTTATTCTAATTGTCATTAACGTAGAAAATATAATATAATAAGGAGTATTATTTATTCATAAAAATATATATTGTACCTATCCCTTCGATGAAAAGAAATTTGTAGGTATACTTATTTACCTGTATTTACTTGCATTCATTCCGAGTGTACGAAAATTCATGCTGTAAACAAATAAAAGTAAATAAAGAAAACCAAAATGCAGAAGAGGGCCGAACTTCAGCCACTTTTAAACAACTTGGGAAAGTTTTCCTAAATGAAAGTCTACTAAGCAAAATATACCAATATCCATTAAAATCTCTTAAAATTATCCAGAATTGGAACCCATAACGTTTTTAATTTTATGACTCGAGAAAACTTTTGGAAGCAGAGATTCAAATTCATATTATATGGGGTATTCACTTTATAACTGCCATTGCAGGAAAATACACGCGAAGTTAGTATTTGTTGCTTGGAAAGCTCCCATTATTTATTTGCAAAACAACGAGAATAGGTAGTTAGCTTTCACGAATATAAATTTTACGAGAAATGGCGTATACTTGGTGAAATTTAAAAGAGGTATGTACAAGCAACATTCACCGACGCATAAATAGGTAATTAGAGCTTCAATTGAAATTATTAATCGTATTTATAATGGAAATGAAGTGTACCACAATCAAAAGGTGATAAAATAGGTAGGTACCGACTTACCAACGATTCTTCACGTAAAGACAGAAAGACGAATAAATATTTGAAGTTATTTTTTATAGTCAACTTTTTGGGCCAAAAGGGTAGATATTTTCTGTGGTGATAAAGTTCAATTTATTGGTTGAACTGTATTTTACTGGAAACAGTGTCCCACTCCGAACAATAAAAATTTGACTGCAAGTGCGTTCGATCTGCACCAAAATTAAGTACAGATTTTATCATGTTACGACTTGATTCACATATTCAAAAAAGGCGTGCGAGTGTCCCCCCTCACATATTTAATGTGTAAACATTCATGACTTTAACGTTAACCAGGACAAAAAAATGCTTGTGTGGGTAGGTTTCATGCTGCCACACGCCACAGAGAATGTGTGTGTATGTGTGTGTGCATGTATCGCACTGCCAGCTCACTACAGATGTCTGCTTGTGAGTGTCTGCTTGTGAGTGAGTGAGTGTGTGTGTGTGTGTGTGTGTGTGTGTGTGCGCAAGTGTGTGTGTATGTTATGTGACAAGCAGAATTCAAAACTGGACAGTGCACCATGCAGTTTTTTTATGCAATCTCAACTTTTTTGTATCTAATATTTATTTACACCCGGGAGGAAGCGGACTAGAGAGCAAGAATGTTTACACATTAATAAATTTATTTCACTTTAAGGTAACTTTTGGGTGATTAAAATTGACTCAGTGAGGAAATGAGTAAGAATCATATTTGCAGGAAATCAAGTAGAAAAAATGTTTTGTCTGAAAAATCTTTCTTTGTGTCCCATAATATTCAAGATTTTCTTGAAAAATGATTTTTGGGGATGTTCAAAGTACCATAAACAATTAACACAAGGAGGGGGCTGCATTGAGATTTTTAAAACGATGTTTCGGGGACAACTTCTAACAATGTTCCCAACTGAGAAATTTGCTTGAAAAACATGTTTCTAAATTTTCTTGAAAGTATATATACCTTGACTAAGAACTAGCTACCAAATAGTTTGAGGTTTGGGGCATTCCAACGAAACAAATCAAAATCAAACCTCACGAGCAATCCACATACAGCCAGGAATGATAAGTCAGCCACAAGCCTTTAGCCGTAAGCCAAAGATTTTTGACCAGTTTAAGTCAGCCATAAGTTTAAGCCAAATGTACCATCAGCTATATATAAGCCGTAAGCATAAGCTATATTTTTTGGCTGACCTATGGAATTAATGTTTTTTATATTTTTTCATTTTTTTAAAATTTCTGAATCCTGGAAATTTCCATTTTTCCATTTCACAAATGTAAAATTTCAAATTCATTGTGATGCAAACTGTGAAGTGTAAGCAGTTGAAAACAAAAAAATTCGAGGTGAACCAACGTTGTTTCGAGAAATTTCTGAAATAAAAAATTTTGGAGCTGTAAGTATCAGCCATCAGTTTAAGCTTTATTGAATGGCTTATCATCCCTGATTTCAGCACACCGAAACTACCAGCGCATTTGGATTCCTTACCCTGTAAATGTAATAGAGTATTCCTTTTCACAGTTGCCACATGTCTGGTTATTAAGAATTGACTAAAGACATATTAGTAAACGAGCATCTCGCAGAAGGAAGTTTTTCCAACAGGTTTACATGTTATGACATCGTGTTTGAAGTTTGTCTATTGTTTGGTTGAACATATAAAATTATAACCATGATTTGTTAATTGGTTTGTGGCTCAGTGGAGAAGGATGCATGCTAATATGCTGCAGGTTGTGGGTTCCAATCCTTGGTGTTTTTTTGAATTTTTTTATTTTATTTATTTTCATTTTTTTCTATCACTTTTTGGCCATATAGTGAAGCTGGTGTGTGCAAAGCACACCTGTTTCTTTTTATTTTTTTTAAATACTTGTTAAGTAAGTATTGAAAAGCAATATAAAAAACGATAATAAAAATATTCAAAAGAATACATAAGGTTTCAACCCACAACTCGTAGCACGTTAGCACACGCCCTTATCCACCAGACTACAAGCTAATATGATAAATACTGCCATTGTTTAATATATTCAACAAAAAAATAAAAAGTCTTTGACACTTCTATTCCACATGAATTTCAAACATGACGTCATATACTTAAGTAACCTGCTGAAAAAACTTTCTTTTGCGAGACCAGACGCTCGTTATTAGTAATTGTTGTTATTGGTAAGTCAACATCAGCTACTGTAACCTGGTAGTAAAATATGCACTTGGCATGTTGAAGGTGTGTGATTCAAATCCCCTCCATGAAACTTTTTAAAATTTTTTTTCTTAAATTACTGTTACAAACAATTTATTGAACGACTAAATGAGTTCGTATGCGAAAAAAAAAATTCTGACAAATTATAATAATATAAATATAATATATTATACAAGGAAAAAGAGAACTGGCAACGTTTTTACATTTATAGGGTAAGGAATCCAAATACGCACGGGGCTGCCATATCGGCTTAAAAATCTCCCTTTCATTAATTTATGTTTGTTTTTTCGTTTGATTGTCGCAGCCATCCCAAGTATCGGGCTGCACTTGATGAAAAATTTCCGTGCCTGAAAAGTGCACCAGCCCAAGCCGACGCCACATCCATGAAAACGTCAAATACGGAATCGTAATGTTGAGAGCACCGCCGCACCATAATGGCAATGCCAGATGAATGACACGACACTCGCGATTTTTGAAAATTAAAAAAAAAAATTAATTAAGTTATATCAAATATTATAAACATTACACCGTACATGTAAATGAGACTACTAATTAGCGTGTAACTTTTTAATAATAAAAATTTCCTAACGATAAAATAATACCCACCATGAGCACGCTGGTGTGTCTGCCATATAAACAGCCGTGTCACGTGTCACGTACATTACTTATATTAAACCAGTCCCACAGGACGCATGTATTTGACAAATGTTATTCGGCGAATATTTGGCCCAAATTTTTGCCTCACCACTTTGCAGCTCCTGCACTACATCACAAATATACGAACTTCATGTGGGAGCCATCTGCAAGCATTCAATTACGTACGACAAATATTTGTCATCCCTTTGACTCGTGCATTATTTACCAACAACTGCCAGAACCTGGACAAATGTTTGCCGAATGTTTGGCAATGCCGAACATTCGCGTTGGCATTTCTCCCACACGTTGTGCAAATGCAGACAAATGTCGAATGTTTGCCAAATACACGCGTCGTGTGGGACTGGCTTTAGACATTGTCAATTAGCATTAAATATGGAACAAGATGGTGCTATGAACGTATGCTACAAATGGATGGTAACGGAGATAAGGGCCCCGATTCATTATATTGCTTGAAACCGTGATAATAGGTACCTAACTTAATTTGATTTTGACATAAATTATTAAATATTGAAGGTAATTAAAATTTTTTATCGTAAATTTAAAGACAAATGACTTTTACATAAATTTGAGAAAAAAATTGTTGCCATCACCGTACAACTGGACCACAAATACCTTAATTTCAGCTTTGAATTTGCATAGGATCAAATGCGTTTTGGCACATGATCACCCATTCGCTGTATCAACGAATTTCCGCCAGACGTCAGCCACTTTTATCTTAAATCCCAATTGGGGACGGTTTTCTGTTTGTATAGGAAGCAGCGTGACATCGCGCCCTATATTCATAAATCACAGTGTATTAAATAAATAGCAGAGGAGGCACACAAAATGAAAAGTGACACCGCACTTTTAAAACGAAGTACCCACATTCCTACTGAACCCTACAATATTCAATCTCATTTTTATTTACAAAATTGGTGTTTTTTGTGTTCTCTGAATTAATAATTATTAAATTTATTTATTTGTTTCATTCCATTGTTTGAGAAAAAAAATTATGATTATTGGCAATGCGGACCCGAACTCGGGGTAAGCAAATTTGAATTCAGTACTGTATGGATAGGGACAATAAATTCAAAAGCAAGGCCGATAAGTTTTGATTTTTTCAGGGGGTGAAACATAATTTAAAAATTTTTAACATTTAAAAAAAAATCAAATGGAAAGCTCCTAACCACCCCTACTTTTACAAAAAATCTTAACATATTGACTTTCTTCTCCTATAAATCAGGGTGGTGACGATTGACGAACGTTTTATCGATAATCGACTTGCACTTTTCAGTTTTTTTTATCGATTTTCCCAGGGGGTGCAAAAGTTTTTCAGTGGGTACACGTGCACCCTTACACCCCACCAACTTGCCGGCCCTGATCAAAAGTTGTGTCGTTTCTCGCAACTGCGTTTAAATGGGCTGGTGTCCTCTCTATTATATTTGACATCTTGTAGTATAAGCCTACTAAAATCAGAATTGTTAATATTAATATTATAACTAGATATCGAACTCGTAGAGAAGAGGAATGCCAACCGCCGCCATCTTTGAACTGAGCATGAGCACCGTATAAATACATAGGTCGGTGAAATAGGATTTCATATCCATTTGCATCTTGTATGGAGTAAATTACATCAATTTATTTTAGTTTTATGTATATTGTTTATGGAAAGTAGACATAATAACGTAATACTAATAACATTTTTATTACTTATAAAAATTAAAAAAAATTAGAAAAAATCAGCTTCAGAGTGTCTATTTGTAACGAGAATATTGGTTACAAAATAATTAAATATTCGTAAATGTTAAAAGGTTGTATTGAACAAGATATAAAACAGTGAAATACTAAAAAGTAAGTTACGTAAGAATAATAAGGTTAACATAAAAGGTAAAGATGATAATGTAAAGAAGAGATGAGATAGATAAAATGAACATAGTTACATGAGTTTTTATAGTTAGAAGTTTTGGGAGGAGAATATGGCGATTTCTTGGAGAGTGGAAATAGTAGTGATATGATTGGAGAGTTATGACAATACAAGTTTAGATATTGTCCAATAGGAGTTTAAGGAAATGACATAAATGGTGATTTTGGGTATTTGCAATATCTGCAGAATGGTTTCATGGAAAAGAGTTGTTATGAAAAGTGTATTTATGTTTGTTTATAAACATTGAAAGTAGAATAAATGAGTCAGTAAAGGCAAGTGAAGACTTGTTTACATGACGTCAATATAATGAGAATTGTTTTAGGTGATTGATATATATGTGAAATATATATATAAGAGAGAAATATTATGAATGATACGAAATTATCATTACACTATTTTTAAAAGCTTTTATTCTACTTAATACTCCGATTTTCAAATACTTATACCGATACTGCAGCCAACCTTCCGCAACGAAATAATATTTATTTAGCATATACCTAAAGCCAAAGAAAAAAGTAAATAAATAAAAGCTTATCATTTAAAAATTTGTTTTAAAAAAATTTAGAATAAATCAGCTTTATAGCGTCTAATTTTAATATACATAATATAGGTACCTACCCATCTAAAACAAAAATAAATGAATTATAAGTCATATAAAATAGAATAAAATTTGACTTAAAACTTTTTTCTACCCACGTATTTAAATGGTGCTCATGTCGTATTCAAATACGGTGGCACTTAGCTTCATGTTTTTTCCATGTATAATGATACGAGTTCAATATCTAGTCATAGTATTAATAATGTCTAACTAAAATATCGTTATCCAGTCAACGTAAGCTATAGAACATATGATAAAACCAAAATGGAGAATGACCCGATTGCATATTACGTGTGCAAAGGCGTAGTCTAGACAATGAGGCTGACAACCTTCACTAAAAATTACCCATAATTAGGTTTCCAGCCTGCTTTACCCAGGTACGTTTTATAATTTTTTCTTGAAGGCTGATAGAAGCACATCTTAAAATTTATAAATTATTATGGAAGGGGACTTGATTTTTCAGTTTCAAGCTCGACATTCAAATTAATAATTATAATATTTGCTATTTTGTTTTAATCTTACCTCTTTTTGGTTTCGTTTTTATGACGCTGGGAAGATTATACCTAAATACCCCTCCCAAAACCGGTCTTGATTGTAGCTCATAATGCCCTCTTGGTCGTTTGAAACGGAAGTAATCTTTGTCTCAGACTCTCGACTCAAGAAGTTTCGTATGGCTACAATAGGAATGACTTGAAGCAGTGCTGTAACACGTTTCTTTTAAAACTGACAACTAGACAATCCGATGTTTGGCATTTTTACCTCAATCAAATAGGCCTAATGCCTAGGTATGGAAAAACAACAGCATGACGCAGTAGCAGTGACAACGGCGAGGTGTGACGTATCTAGCAATGAGTTCATTGGTTGAAAAAGCGTACGAGATGAGAGTAATAAGAATTCCGCATTTTTTAGAATTTGTTTTTAGTCTTATATAGAATTTGGCTAATCTATTTTCAAAGATACAACTTGAAAATAAAATAATAATGAAAAAAAATTATATAAAAATTATGATTCAAGATGGATTTGAACACTGGTCACAAGGAGCCACGATAGAACTTCCAAATCTTTAGTTGAAAATGTCACTACTTAGAATACAATCTTAAACACAAATAAAAACACATTCTTTGTCTGAATGCAGACTCTTCTATACACAGCACACTCTAGAAAAACATGAAATTTTGAGAGTATGCCCAGCATATTCTCAACCAGTTCTTCAAAATATTTTCTAGTTAATAAATTTCAAGTTTGTTGGCTATTACTTCTTTTTTTTTGTTTATTTTCTGGAAATTAATCACTTTTTTGCTTAACCCCATTGCCTGTTCAGTGTTTTTTGAGCACATACTCTAAATATTTTTTATGAGCTCATCACTGGACATGTGACAATGCGGATGCACACCTTGTGTATGAGTTGCGAAAAATAAATTTTTTCTAACAAAGTTGCTGCCCTTGAATTTTGAATTTCTTATAATTTGATGTAACGATATATTTTTTCTCGTTAACACTTACACCTATTCATATATCGTCACACCAATAAACTTTCATCCACCCTGTAGAACATAAGATGATGAATTTGGTAAACAGATCTCAAGCGTTACACCAGAATGCAGTTGCATCATGCACTTCTCTCACTTGCACACACATTTCTTACATGCCCATATTCGCCAACAACTTTCAACAAATCGCCAAATTCACTAGCGTCATTTACCATTAGATGTATACCTTCCAGAACTGTCTAGAAGAACTACTTTGTATAAGCAGCATAATTAGAGTAGGATAATCAGTCACCTCGTTGGTTAATTATGAGATCACACCTCTGTGATCATCTCACATCACTATCATGTTATATTATATATTCATCCACAAAATGAATTTGATATTAATTTAATTAATCCATTTTTAGTGGAGAATCACTTCTATTATAACCATCAAACATTAAGGGATTCAATCTTCTGAGTCTACAATGTCAAACTAGTAATAGCAATTTGTAATCTAAGTTACAAATGTTACTTTGAAATCATTAAAGATGATTGGAACCTAGTCAAAGTGTTTTGAGTTTATCAATCATTTTCTGTTTAAGGTTACTGTCAAATTTCAGAACTTATTCTTCCAGTAAAATTTGTTACATGTGAATTTTGAAGTTTTCTTATAATTTTGTTTTTGTTTTAAATTTTGAACCTTGCTATTCTATTGGAGAATGATCTGCTGTGATTTTGAAATTAAAAAGGATCGTGTTAGAATTTCAACATTTTCAGATGACTTTTGAAAAACCTGTTTTTCGAAATTTTCAAAAAGACACTATACCTGTATATGGTGGAATAATTTTCTGGGGAAATGCTTTTCTATAACAACATAATCACTCTAAAAATAGTTTCCACAGAAATTATTGTCTAGTCACGTACCAGTATGAAAACCAGATGCATCTTAATCGGAAGGATTTCAGTTTTTACCGTAGGTACACTATTCGAGAACAAGGCGATCGTTGATTGAAGCCTATAGTTTATGCCCCCCTCCAACGTCGAGGGTAGTTGTACCCAAAATGCGATGAAAACAACAAGAATTTCAAATAACAATATAATTTCTTCCTTGACCCAGATCTTGGCAGGATTTTGTTTTCAAAAAATGAAAAATGGATTAGTTTTTCTCTAATTTGTTTCATTTTATTTGTTCGACGTTAACTGTTTCTACATGTTCTCTTCTCCACACTCTATTCCAGTAACTTACTTTATATTGTTTTTTTCACGATTGTACCTATACGGAATAAAATTGGGCTCTATATTCTGCGATTGATTGCGCACAAATTAAAGAAATTCGTCATTTTCTTCGTTTTATGACCTGCACGCCAAAAGACAAGCAATATAATACAAACAAAACAAAATTTGCTTCCGAATACTCGTCGGTGGTAAACAGCAAAAATATAAGACACATACACACACACACACACACACCCACACACACACACACACACACACATAAAAACAAAACAAATGAGGAAAAAAGTACGTCTTAAATGACAAAGCGTTATATACTATACTTGACTTTATTGAGATGACGGCGAAGGCAAAAGCCATTCTCGTAAAGCTTGAAAGTTTAACTGCTTCTCGAGATGGTATATGAGAAGAACGTGGGGGATGATGCAGCCAGTGTACCGTTAAAGAAGGTCGAAAGGCGAGAAGAAACGGGGGAAAACAAAAAGAAAAAATGTTTGGTGGCAGTTTGTTTGGTGCGGAGGCGTTGCCAACACAGTTTACCAAAAGTTACAAAACAAGCTAGTTTCATTTCGAACCCTTACCAGACACACACACACACACACACACACACACACACACACAGACACAGACACGCAGTTCTCTCATCGTCATTTTTTCATATTTTCAAAATTACAAACATTTATTTGCCCTAATTTATTCTCGCCTGTCTCCGAGACAGTGTAGCGGATAATCCGCATTTAATGATGTTCAAACGATCGTGTTCACGAGTAAGCGCCAATTGTGGAGCCAAAATTCTTATATGGAGACACTATTGGAAAGCGAGACGCGGATATTCCGGATTTTTATTTTCAGTTCGTCCTCACTTATGTTGGGCAAAAAATATGAAAACAATCCTTCAGGTCTTGGCTGAATCAGCTGCAATCTACCAGTGGTGTATCCGAAAATTCGGGCCCCCCAAGCAAAAGTTTTGAAGGAACCAACTTTACGTTGGAAAAACATTTTTATTTAATGTAGGTAACAGTTTCTATGTAACGTACAAGGCATATGTCACATCTATTGAAAAATCTGTTGTTTGGAACAAAAACATCCTACGTCACTTTTTGAAAGTTTTGAATGAGGCATGTCATTGAATTTGTTGAAAAATCTACTTTTGAATGCAATAACAACCAAACAAATGAAACGCCAGTTTTATCCTCACAATTGAGGAAATGTTGTAAAAACCAATGTACCACGAAGGTAATTTTTCTTGCATAGTCCAGCTGAGAGAGGTGTTTTATTCGGATAAATTAAAGTAATGTTGATTTCTCAATTAATCGGTCAGTTCTGGCGTCCAAAATAACATATTAAAAGTCACATTCCTCCCGCCACGAGTGTCCACAGATATGGCGGTAAATATGCCCCCAAAATGGTTTTTGTTCATTTATCTCAAAAAATATTGATTTTTTCGAAAAATTAGTGCAATATGAACGTGTTTGACGCTAAATTTTCTACGAAAAAAATTTTATACATTTTAGTCATTTGACATATACCCCTCTTTTGGAAAATGAGCCCAAAAGATTGTACCACTTCATTGTGCACTAAAACCACTGCGAGGTACAGCAGTTGCTATATTAATGCAATAACTTGAACTCATAATAATACCATACTCACGATGCATTCATTTTTGCACATGTGTCTGAATAAAGCAAGGGAGCAAGTACTCCCAGTGCTTTTTTTCTTTTAATGGTTGCAATTACAAACAGTGGCCCAGTGAGGTAAAAATAAAAAAGAATATTTTGAAAATTTTCCGTCGATAATTTTTTCCAGGTCTGAAGAGAGGGGTAGGTGGCAGAGATATCAGAGGTATCTACCTTAGGGTCCGGCATAAAATAATTGGCCCGTATAAGTCCCAAGAAAAGTTAAAAACTTAAGAAAAAATAAAAATTTGAAGAAATATTTTTAAGTATTCCCTTTGTTTTCCTCAAAATTTTTCATTTCAACTAGTGAAACAAAATAAAAATAAAAAAAGAACGAAAAATGGAAAACTGGTGGCAATGGAAACTCTTGCCTCCCTTTTTGACACCAATGCAAAAAAGAATGTATCGGGCTTATTGTGTCATTAAATGTTGAAGTTATATCGTCGGCAGGTATAGCAACTCTACTCATATTTTTAGTGCTTCGTGAAAAGGTACCATCTTTCTCATTCATTTGACAATGGAGGGGGACATCAGACGACTAAAATGAATACAATCTTTTTTAGAGGAAATTTGGTGATACATATTTTTATTCTATATTACTTTTTCGAACTAAACGATGTTTGTTGAGATAAATGTGAAAAACTGCTTTGAGAGGCATATTCACTCTCATATCTATAGAACTCATGGTGGTGAAGTCCCATTAAATTTTTTCAAAATGATCTTTAAATAAAAAATCTGATAGTTTTAAAGTAATATTGCCGCTTGTGATAGAAACGAAAAATCGTTGAAAACATTTTTTTCAAAAAGTAGAACCGACTTAAAAAAAAAAAAAAAACAATAAAAAATGCACTAATAAGTGAAAAATAATTATTTTAAAATTTCTTCAGTAAGGTCTATAGATCTAGGCACTGGAATTATTGAAGTTGGCGCTCTTTTTCTTTACCTCGTTTGCTTTGTACCCAGATACGTCATTTACTTCCAATTTTATATGACAAAACTTTTTAATTAGCACCGACTTCAGTAATTCCAATCTTTAGATCTATAGATTCTGCTGGAGAAATTTTAAAATAATTATTTTTCATTTTCAGTACATTTTTTATTGTTTTTAAACAATTTATTATTTTGGGACAAGAACAACGAACATTTTGATAAAATTTTTCAAGTGGATTATATCAAAATGACAAAAAGTGGTATATGATGTTTCTGTTCCAAACCATACACCATTGAAATCTGCTGCAAATACATAAATTTAATAGATCTTTCTCAACAGTAGTACTTTTAAACGTCACAATATCTACCAAAACACAACAAAGAGCTTGAGCACATTTGGACAACAAATGAAGAGCCTTTTTGTTTTTACTCATATTTCACACGTGTAGAATGCCTATATAGCTAATAACAAACTAGCAGCCAACTCTTCAATATAGTACGTGAACTTCATAATCACTCCCATGTTATTCAACTTGAAAAATATTTAGAAGCCTATGGGTATTCAAATAGGAGTAATTTATTCGTCAATTTCCTAAAAACATAAAGTTTGAAATTTAGAAGTTTTTCAACGATTTATTGAGGATAGGTATTTTATCTTAATGGGGTATTATGACTTACAGAGGAATGGTTTTAAAAATATACTTCGAATTTCGTCGGTAATATAATTACTACTAAAGATAATGATTGATAATTATTTCCCCTTGGTTATGTTCAGCATTGGCGCAAGTAGGGGAAAAGGACGACTGGTCCTCTGACGCCAGACATTTTTGGCCGGAAAAATTTCTCTTTTAGTGAAAATCATTCTTGTTTGTTCGCAAAATTTTGTAGGAATTTAATATAGCCTACATAGGTCTATAACATCTTACATTCTGAACAATTTTATTAATTAAATATTAAACATGAACCTGTGCGGGTGAATGTGATGCAGTAATGAGAACAAATGGGTAAAAAATAATTTATCGTATATTTTTTTACGGTAACAGTATTAGTGTGGAGGGAGGTCGACTGCACATTGCCTATGGTCTGAGCAGAATAAGAACGACGTGACGTCGCAGAAACGTTCACATTTCATAGTTGTAAAAAAATCAAAACCATTCTTGTAAACAACACTTTTGGATGCAGCCTATTATTGGATAATGCGATTTCCTAATTGCGCCCTGATGTTCAGCATGGCACAGAAGTATATAATGTTTGTTGACAATTCAGTGAAGTTATGCTGCATTCAGTTAATTAAGGCAGTCTATATATGTCAATCGTATTCCAGTAGATATCTGAAATGTGTGGAACAATTAGACGAACATTATACTTGATGCGCAACATTCTTCTTGGTTTATTTTTCAGATGTGCGAATATTCTGAATCCGTTTCTAACCTCAAGCTCAAGATCTGCCTTTAAAGTTAGTGCAGTGAAACCTCCTCTAATGGACACCTCTCTACACGGACAAAGTGTGCCAGAAAAGTAAGCCATTAGATACCTCCCACTAGCGGAACCTACTTTAACGGACAATGGACACCTTGAAATGGTCCGATTAACTAGATTTTACCTCTGCGTAGTGAACAGGTAAGACTATTATTGGCCTAAATAACCGAAAATTAGGATTTCTTATCATGACTGCGTGTTATCTATTCCACATTCGTACATTTATCTTCCTCGGCCTAAATATGATTAATTCCCCTGAAAATGTTTACTTAGAGTCAAAAGTTCAGTACAATATAGTTAAATCCATAAATATAATATTATTTACCTAATATTTATATGAAAAATAACCAAGTACTGTACGTATACTTGACTATTGTATCCTTTAATAAAATTACATACTTACACGTTGTGGCTTTTTATTGTAGGTATCGCTATACCTATTCTCGGTTCATAGTAACAATTGCAAAGTTTGTGTTTGAGAAACCAAATTTTTTCTCAGTACTGGTAGCCAGCCAGTTTAATGCCTAACCATCCGTTATAGCATACTGTGGCAACTGAATTGAGGTTAGGCGATACCATATATGGACTATGACATGCACTATATCTGCAAGTACATAAATACATACATACTTGCTTCTCCCTATGTAGCTGCATATTATCTGTATGAGTGCATACAGACAATGTATTTTATTTAAAGTACAATGCACTGATTATTTGGGCCATGGACTAGATCTGTGACCTGTCTATTGACGTAGGGCCAATTCCTGAAAAAAGAGGAAATGAGGGAAACATCCCCACGTCTGTACTGTTATTTTTTTGTGTGTAATTTTTCATAGACACCTAATAGCGGAAAAAATACTCCCAATGGGGAAAAGAGCTAATTTTCATCACAAAAAACAAATTGATAGATCAAAATTTAGACCTTCAAGTCACAAAGTTCTGAATATTTCAATTTTCTGAACCAATTTAACAAAGAGCTGATAATTTGATAAGATTTTCAAACATTTTTTGGCATATGACATTCATTTTAGCTTGAAATCTGTTTAAAAAATTTAAACAGCATTATTAGACTTTAACATGGGTGAATTGAAATAGTTATTTGTAATATGAGTGTGTAAAGCAGGTAATTTTGATACGAATGTGATTTTTGTAGCACAAGCCAAACACGAGCGATACAAATTAAGCAATTAGGAATCACCTACTTCACATGAGTATCACAAACTATTTTTTGCAACACTCCCCCTTCAAAAACATTTCCCCAAAATAAAAGTTTTGGAAATTTTACAAGAAGGTACCTATTTAATAATCAATACAAATTAAAATGGTAAATTTTCCATTAATTTTCGTGTGAAATACCTTGTTGTGAAAAAAATATTCTCACCAGAAGGTAAACTTACAGCTTTTGCGTGTTCAACCACTTCATATGTAAATATTTGGGTAAGCCAAAACCTAGGCAAACACTGGAAATTTTAGAGCCGGTTCAGATGGTTTATATACAGGCTTAATTACACGCACATTGACACATATACATAACAATGTTTGTGTGAGTGGCCCAGTTGTGTCATTTCTTATGGTGATAAGAAATGATGGGCTAGTTTGTGTATGGAATTGTGACATCATCATATTGTTGAGACTGATCATGATTCAGTACTCATACATTACTTGCATTTGTGAGCAAGTAATTACAATCAAACACAATTCGTGCAATTTGTTTAATGTCATGAAGAAGAATATTAGCCTGCTTTGTGGCGGCGACTGTGATTGGGGGTTCGAGCCCCTAAACCTCATACCAGTGAGTCCCCACATTGCATTTTTTCATTTATTCATTTTCTAATAGTTAAGAATGAGTGAAAAATTTGATTGAATTTAGATTCTAGTAATTTTTCTCTTCTTTTCAGCAGCACCAGTTTCAGGTTTCTAGCTTAAATAGCGGCTGAGGAATCATTCTAGATTCCAAAAAATAGCAAATTTCATATTAAGTAATTTTTATTTTTTTCGTCCACTTATTTTTAAATAGCTGAGGGTGATTAAAAAATTATATTACCTAAAAGCAGTTTACATAAAGTTTTATTTTATTTCCTTCAATACCAACGCCAGTTCTCCAGCTTAAATATCAGTTGAGGAATCATTGAATAAGAGAGGAAAGATTTCCAGATTCCCAAAACAGACAAATTTTCCATCAATTTTCGTTTTTTTTTTTTCATTTGTTTATTTTCAAATAGCAATTAAGATGAATAAAAAATTATACTGAAATTTTGTAAAACTTTTTCTTTCTTCCATCAATACCAACCTCAGCTCTTTATATTAAATAGAGGCTGAGGAATCATTGAGTAAAAGAGGAGAGTGATTTTTCAAAATTGAAATATTGTTCTCAATTGAAGTGGCAACTTGAGGAACAATTTTACATGTTTTCAGGAGGTGAGATGTGACAAAAAAGAAAATACCCAATAATATTAAAATATTAGATACGACTAGTGTGCGCCCTTTTGGCTAAGACAGCGGCATAAAAATTTAACAAAATTACAAAATGCATATGGGCTAAATTCTACTTTTTCAAATCATGTTGAAATTGGTAACTTTAGATAGTCTAGAAGCACGGAAACCTCTACGATTTGGGTGAGCGTTACAAAACAACATTTGTTTCTAATTAAGATCTGAACTTTTCAAGCTGTTAACATTAAAAAGGAGGAGAGAGATAATGGTAGGTATATTGGTACTCACTGCAATTTCATTACAACGATGATCAAAACGTAGGTACTATAACTTAATGGCTCTCAGAAACGAATATGATTTGGATTAAGTCTAGAGTAAATTGCTTCACTTTGGTCATTTAATTTCACAAAATTTCATGTCTTCTGATATTTTGATACCAGCTGATTATTAATGTACTTAGTTCTTATTTTTACTATTGGGCAATTGCGAGAAGTGTTTTTCAAAATTTTTCCAAATTCAACAATGGCAGCCTGCGGAACGTTTCACTTTTATAATTGATTCATAGATAACTTACAGTTACATTTATACCTAGCAGACACGAGTGTCGGAAAATTTGCTTCGTTTGGAAAAGCTTCATTTCTTTCATGAAAGAGCTTCTTCAATTCAGCAAGACATCTCTACGAAAGCGCTTATAATTATACCCAAGGAGCTAATCAACTGAATATGAGTAATATGACCCTTGAAAGCAGCGGCGTAGAAATGGGAAGATTTGGGGTTAAATCTCCCGAAATGTTTCGATTACTTCACATGACCTCAAAAATAATCACTAATTAGGCTTTCGCTTTAAAAAATTTTGTCAAAATACACCCCCCTATCATGGGTGGGAACATCCACGATCTCCTGCGCGCCTGGCGGGTGTAAAGGGAACTCGCCTACTGAAGAAATGTAGGTAGGCGAGTGACTGGGCTGAGGAGGTTGCCGTAGTCGTTACAGATCTAGTGAGCAAGATAGGTGTGTGACAATGTATATTTTGTAGTCCTATGGATGTTAAACACACATTAATTATAAGTGCCTACAACTGTAGTGTCTCTGCCACTACATGGTAGCAAGAGCATCGGGGTTTTCTCAGAGAAATAGATACTTCTTCAAGCATCTGCTTCACATAAAGAAACTCTGAAGTCGGAAATATGGGTATTTTCAATTTCATTTTGATGTAAAATGAAAACTGAAACTAAGTAGAATCAGTTCTCACTGCTACAAACCGCTTCCACTGGCAACTTAAGTTAATATCTGTAATGGAAATTGATTTAATGGCACTTAGCGTTTGAAGTTGATCTTAGACTCAAATGCCTAATTAATTTGCACTCGAAACTGATGGTGGCTTCGAGCACAATAAAGCATATAATTATGTACTCGAAACTGACGGTGGCTTCGAGCGCATGAGTGTAATCACTAATTATGTGTAAAAATAATTTTTCCTTGCGTTCAAAACTTTAATTAGACTCGAACACATACCTACATTGTCCAGAAAAATTTTTTTTTCTAGACAAAATGTTTCTGTTTATAGTCAAAAGCTAATAATTAACATTTGACTATACAAAAGTACATGGTCTTCATCTGCATTTAGGATCTTGTACAAGTTACCTAAGAACGCGACACATATAAATGCATCGTATTCTCGTAACAAACAAATGCATACGAATTTACAGCTAAATTTGAATACAACAAAAGATGAATTTGAGACTATATCTGGCCTCGAATACACGTCAAAAAGCTTAGGCCTATGTATTTTTTCTTTCTCAAATGAAGAAAAAAAAAACCTATAGAGAATAAAACCTCGGCCAAAAAAGCCTAGGGAAAATATTCCCAGGCAATATACATATATGTGAATCTATGATAAGCCTCACATATAATAAACAAAAGAGTAAACAAATCAAATGGATTTGATTCCATTTGACTCTCACTCTCCAAAAAAAATATATTTTTTTAATTTTTTTTTTTTCCATATTCTTGCTTATTCATCGACAGATTTCGACGTAATTATTATATCAAAAACTAAAATAATCCTTATATAAACAAACATATCAAAGAATACGGCAAGTTCTCTGTAACATGTCGCGTTCCCTTTATTCGATCAAGGCTAAAAATTATTCTCACGAAAAATTTTTAGCCGCCCCCAGCAAAAAATGCATTGAAATCTTTATGAAGAATTCCATACAAAACCAAGGTCACCACATCTGGATAAGCCATCTTGCATATCACCTACCCTATGCCAACAACCATTATTACATATTCTTCAAAAAAAGAACATTAAAAGAATGGTTGACGCTAGGCTGAATGCAATTAAGGCTGTCAATCCCTAAAACAGAGATCGACACCCCATGGAGACGAAGCGATACCAATATGCTTTACCTCAATAAACTTCAAAAAATGTCGACAAAAAACTATAAAGTATTTTGTCAACACACGAGTCTAGAAAGACAAGCAAAAAATCTAAATAGGCAACGGCTCACGTAACCTTTTTTGTCTTACACACATTTGGATGTAAGACAATCTTATCGCAAAGATAAGTTGTGTGTGTATTGCTGGTCAACACACACACACGGCAATGGTTTTTCCTTTGAATTCTGGAAAAAACATCGCACATACACCCGCACACTCAGACAATAGTCCTTCCATTCCAGTCAAGGAATGAAAGAACGTCTGAATCAATCATGTGATCGACAAGAGAACCAATCCAATCTGCAAAAATGATATTCATTATCGTTTTGAACTGTCATTTGAGGAACATCGCCATGTTCTGCAGATTCGACTATGAACTTCTCTTGTGCATGTTAAGTGCGTTGGGCTGTTTAATAGTGTTCCTACTAGCGCATTTTGTTATTTTCCGCGCCATTGTTTCTGTTTTGCTGAACTTTTTGAATAAAATAACAAAACAATCGCGATTTTTTGGGCAAGAACCAACTCGCACTTCAAGAAATTGAAGTCGAAAAAGAGTTTCGGAATTTTTTGCCAACAATCATCGGCAGAAGTACCAGTAACACAAAAGGGGTTTTACTGGTCCTCGCTCTTTTGGAAACAAAAGTTTGTCAGCAATAAACGGTAAGTCAAAACCTAACAACATCCATTAATTTTTGCGACATTATGGGTATGAAAATTACTTGTAACTTTCACACCACACTTCGTCAACTTTGTTAGGATACTGTTTTAGAATGATTTGATCTCCTCGTACTTCAAAACATCAACGGCGGAATGCATTATTTTCGGTAGATCAAAACACTTAAACGTATTCTGACCTACTTATGGGATCCAATTATTCTAATAGTTGGAACCCATTTTCAAAAAACTTTGTTGAAAATACGAAACCTAATACATTCCCCCGACTACAAATGCTGACCACAAACAAAATTCATCAGAAAAAATCGTAAAGAGACCCCAAAAACATCGATGTCTTTGGAGCCTAGCATTATGCAACTTTACGTAAGGCAAACCATAAATCTTCGACGCCATTTCGAGTGAATTAATTTTAATATGTACTGATTGTTTTTTCAAATGCAAACATTGGATTTGAAAAAGGCGTGCATGACCCGCGATGAATACCCTTCATTGCGCCCATGGGTCACGCCCAATTTTTCAAAATCCATTTTGAACTTTGAAAAATTTTGTATTTTTATTTGTTTTTTCAAATGAAATTTTTGGATTTGAAAAAGGCGTGCGTGACCAACAATGTATACCCTTCATAATGCCCACGAGTCACGCCCAATTTTTCAAAATCCGTTGTGGAATTTGAAAATTTTTGTAATTTTAACATATTTTTTCAAATGCAAATTTTGGATTTGAAAAAGGTGTGCGTGAACCGCGGTGAATGCCCTTCATTGCGCCCACGGGTCACACCCAATTTTTCAAAATCCGTTGTGAACTTTGAAAATTTTTGTAATTTTAACATATTTTTTCAAATGCAAATTTTGGATTTGAAAAAGGTGTGCGTGAACTGCGATGAATGCCCTTCATTACACCCACGGGTCACGCCCAAATTTTCAAAATCTGTTTTAGACTTTGAAAATATTTCGTCTATTATCGGCTCCCTGTTTTTACAGAATTTGAAATGGATCCTATCCAAGAAGCCGATTCGCATGTGTTCCCTCCTCCACCGCCAACTGTATCACCGCTGGCAGAAGTGTTCGGACCCGAAGGCCAACCAATTCCCAGTCCGTCTCACCAATGTTTCTTCCCCATTGGGCAACCACTACCACTGGTCATCACCAATGCGCCACTGGCCAGGGAAATAGCTCAACACGGCGGTGGCCTTCTACACCAAAATGTAGAACGTCAGATGGAAGAAAGGGCAAGAGATTCACAACCAATGAATCTCTCACCACAAGACCTGTCCTAACGATCCTCCATTGCAGGATCGAGATACAGCTCATTGTCTATGGGTGCAAACATTGAACTGTATTATGATGCCATCGAGTCCGCGGGTTACTACGTCATCGAGCTTAGTAACCTCATCAGCACACCCGGCCTTACCCTAGTTCAAGGGAGAAAGGAACTGCCGGTGATTGCTACGGTTATTGAAACGCTGAATCCACCACCGCCTGGAGTAGCAAAACATAAAATTGTTCTCTCACACTCCACCATACTGCACCTCCGCTCCAGTCAGGGAGAAATTGAGGTGATGTTCCCATTGGCCCCTGTGCCAATGGTAACACCTGAGCCTCAACTGCTCCCCACTCCATCTTCCTCTTTGCAAGGGAGAGAGGAGGAAACTGAAGCGCAGAGAGGCGCAGGACGTGGAGCAGGGCATGGCCAAGGACGTTCACCTCAGCAGGAAGCGGAACACCAAGAGGAGCTCCGCCTCCAACAGCAGCTGGAGGAACAGGAACGCGCTGGAACACGTGGAATCAGTCATAGACAGAATCCGCTGGAATCGTTCCGAGATGATCAAGCATGTACAGGAAGTCTACGGAATGGGAAAGGACCAATTCCGCGACAAATTTGTCCGCCCAGCCATCCAGCAAGGTAATGGTCAACCTTTACGTACCAATTCAAGCGATTCCCATAAGCAAAATCGATTGAATACCAATCAGAATGGGTCAGTGGAACCAACACAGAAACGTGTGTGCGTTGGTTCCCCCTAACCCACGTCTGAAAGCTCTGTTCAAACTGACTCGAATGATTTAGAATCGAACACCCCTATTGGACATTCGAATCTACAAAAACCATTCGACTCAGTAACCGAATTGGTTCCTCAACCTGTTACTAGTAACATGGCGAACCTACCAAATCATACAAGCGAAGTGGACCCAATTCCCCATTATTGGGAATTGGACCCCGAAATGTGCGCAGAAACCCAGCTCTGAATCTAAAACCTCCCAAGTACTTCCTCGACAAATGGGACAGCACGATTCTGAATTACCCAGGTTTTATTCGAGGCTTTAATATGTATGTGCATTTGCGAACAGACATTGCAATTCCTCAGAAAATAAAGTTATTGCAACAAGCAATGCCGAAAGACATTGTAGAAAAATTTTCGCACTTTGCACTTGACAATGTAGGTTATAAACAACGTCTCCAATTCTTGCATGATAGGTACGGGGATCCAAGTAAGGTCAGAGTAGAAATCTGGTATAAGATAACCGACTTTTCTCATACAAACAATACGCTGCAGTCCATTCAAGATACTATGGATGGATTGGCAGTCCTTGTAGATCGTTATCGGCTGGTATCACCTGTTGTAGACAAGGAACAACTGTTCAACGTCACAGTGAAAAAATTTCCACCGAGGTCTTATAGGAATCATCTAAAAAGAAATGAAAGACACGTTTCACATTTGTTCTTGGCCATTAGGGAACTTATTAAGATTGAAGAGATGTTCAATAAGCAACGTCCCTCCAACAAAGACCCTAATAGAAACACAGGTTCATTCAAAAAGAAAAAGCCTAAAGGCAATTCAGAATTTTTGGCCGCAACTTTCCAGAAAGGTAACGATCAACGAAAGGGAAAGGATAAATCCAATCCCAAGAAATCCAATAGGCAGAACCATAGCAATTTGGGGAACTCATTTAAGTCTCCCAAACCCTCTTCTGTTTCAGAATGCCGAGAACAGGAAACGGTGAACCAAGCGGCTCAAGACACTCCAAAGAGCATCTTGAACCTGGCTCACTCGGCACAGAAGGCATGCCTTTTCTGCACCAACCAACACCCCTCTTTCCTCTGCCCTGATCCACGTTACAACACGTTGGAACAGAGGCAGAGGGAATTTAACATCCGTAAGTTGTGCACTCGTTGCGCAACTTACCACGCGACGCAGGAGTGTCAGCAGAAAATTGCCCTCTGCTGCCGATGGTTTAACTGCCACGCCACCACTCACAATAGCTGCCTGTGCCCAAATGCCCCATACCCCATCCAACGAGAGCACAGGGACAACTGGTTCACAACACTGAGACAGCAGAAGGAAGCACACAGTAAGCACCGAGTTGATTTTACTAAAGTTTCAAAACCAACTGTTGATTTTGATACTATAAAATCACGTGGTCCACAGGGCGGCTGCGAAACTAAAATTGCGCGGGCCATTGGAACGGTGCAACTCAGTGCGGCCTAGAAGGAGTGCTTACCGATGAGTAGTGAGTACTTTTCATCATTTATTCGCACCAAGAAGAGTTCAACTTTTCTTGTTTTTTAGGCATATACTCAGTCACCACACTTGCAGAGGGCAGTCAAATTAAGAGGGTTTTTTGATTGTGGCAGTGTAGACACCTTCATTACTAAGTCTTATGCTTTCATATCCTTAAAACTAAAAGGGTATGAAACAGAAATTATAAGACTTAAAGGTGTGCAAAATCAGACGTTTAACGTCTTTAAATCATGTCTAGTAGACTTCGAAATTCTGACACCAAGTGGGTTAAAGGTTCCGATTACTGCGAAGACTATTAATAGTATCACGCAGAATCTGAAATAACCCAATTTGTCAGAATTTCATAAAAGTTTCCCAGAAATTGAGTTCTCTAAGATAGATGATGAGCATACGGTTGATTTATTGTTAAGCAATGATTACATGTGGTCGTTCGTGACAAATGTACAGCATATTTCTCCGACTCTAACTTTGATAAAGACAGAGTTCGGATATATGTTGGGAGGTATCATCCAAAATCAAAAACAAGTGGATGATATCTTCACACCTATCTTCTTAACCATCCCACAAGAGGTTGAGAATTTATGGAGGTTGGACGCCATTGGTATCGAATCTCACAATTTGGTAGAAGCTCAAGCGGAAGTTGACGCTCTTCAACTCTTTTATAAGAATGTCAAATTGGTAAACAATCGGTACCAAATCAGATGGTTGTATAAAAACTATCCACCCCCATTGGCAGATAATTTTAACCTGTCATTCAAAAGACTTGAGCATCAGCTCCCCAAGTTACAAAAGTCACCTGAGTTCTACCAACGTTACGACGAATATTTCAACTTACTCATAGAGTTGGAAATGATAGAGAAAATAGATCCAAAATCCAAGCCAGATATTGTACACTATCTGCCGCATAAAGGGATCTTGGACCTAACAAAAAGCACAACACTCAGGGTAGTATTTGATGGGTCAGCAAAGACAAAACAATCAAAGCACTCAATCAATGACTGCATGTTTAAAGGGACAAATCTCCTGCCAGACTTGCTCCAGATACTTTTGTCTTTCCGTAAGGATAAATATGCCATAATAGCCGACATTAAAAAAGCTTTCCATCAAATAGGGTTACACCCCTTTGACCGGGATGTAACAAGGTTTCTGTAGGTCCTGAATCCACAGAAACCACTAACTAGGGAAAACTTAGTAATTTTCCGATTCCAACGTGTTCCTTTTGGAATTGTGACAGCGCCATTTTTGTTGGCGGCCGTTCTGTCGCATCACTTCCAACAGGCGAATCCAAAAAACATGCTGACAATATATATGTGGACAACTTAGTAACATCGTTGCCCACATATAACGAAACTAAGGATTTACAAGATCAGGCTAACAAGTTGATCGGGGACATATCAATGGAGTTGTCACAATGGGGCACAAATTGCACCCCATTACACGATGACTTTGCTCCCGACCACGCATTAACAAAGCCAATCGTTAAGGTTCTTTGACTTTCTTGGGACATGGACAAAGATATACTTTATCTGAGTCCGACCAAATTTAAAGACCAAGAACCCATCTGGTCAAAGAGACTGTTTCTTAGAGCAATCTCACAATTTTTTGACCCCCACAGTTGGTTAGCTCCAACTTTCATTCCTTCACGAGCTTTTATTAAAAGGCTTTGGAATGAAAACTACAAGTGGGATGAATCCTTACCTCTGTCACTGCAGAAGATAGCGACAGAGCTAATACAGGATTTGTCCCAGTGCACAACTTATTGCCTTCATCGCCAGATATACCCGGGTACATATAACCCAATTGGGGCGCAACTGCACGTGTTTGTGGATGCATCCCAGGTAGCCTTTGCTATGGTAGCATACTTACGCTTCCATAACACAGAAAGCAACAAAACAATAACCAGATTTGTCATAGGGAAATCAAGAATAGAACCAATGAAAATGGTAACAATCCCCAAGTTGGAGTTGTTAGCGGCATTGATTGGAGCTAGAGGAATAAAAAACATTAGGAAACCCCTAAAGTTAGAAAACTGTCCGACCTACTTATGGTCAGATAGTAAATGCGTTCTAACATGGTTGTTAGAGCGCAGAGTGTTAACGCAATTTGTCTTGAATAGGGTTACTGAAATAAAGAGCGTTCCTAACTTGCAATTTCGCTATGTTCTGACAACCGAAAATCCAGCGGATGTCGGATCACGAGGGGCAATGGTGAACGATTTATTCAACACCACATGGTGGTCAGGACCAACCTGGTTATCTGATCACCAAGACTCATGGCCACAGACTGACTTACATGTAATTCAGTCTCTACCAGACCTATCAGAAGATGAGAACACTATACCTGTATTCTCAACCTTAAGGGAGTCTCTCAAAATTTCTGACAAACTGTCCAAAATTATAGCAACTTCAACTGACCCTATATTTGACAATCACAAGACTGCCAAATTAAACAGACAGTTGAAATCTCGTAAGGTAGCAATACCAAAGTTTGTTATGAACTCCGTAAACCATGTTTGTGAAGTCAAACTGTTTGCCACACAAGTTGACCAACAAGCTGTAGACCAGAATCAATCTGACTCTGATCTACCTCAACCTCACAAACAAGCAAGCTCACAATAACCGCTGGATCTATCCCACAAAAGTCGAATAGACCCACTGGCAAATTCACCTTACAAGAGCTTTATACACGAACCGTTGAATACACAATTCAGTATCAATATAGACAAATTTAACACTCTTATCAGTCTTAAGAGAATCTTTTACAATTGCTTAACAGCTCTTCGAAGATTCTCAAGAAAGTGACTCACTCGATGTAGGTCGGTTTCTCCTTGAGCAATACTGCCCAACAATTATCAGTTTGCATTACTTTGCTTCATCTATGCAGACCAGAAAAAATATTTTTCTGGCCTACGTAATACACTTCTGTCCCATAA
The DNA here is from genome assembly GCA_011428145.1 of Ericerus pela. NCBI lineage: Eukaryota > Metazoa > Arthropoda > Insecta > Hemiptera > Coccidae > Ericerus > Ericerus pela. The sequence continues at coordinate 649,533 of WOFM01000399.1, forward strand.
TCCACCAGAATATGTGGCATACGAGAAGTTTCATATCACCCTTGACAAATCAGGACTCCTGAGGCTGAGAAATTATTTGCCTGTAACACCTTTTACCGAAGACATTTTGTCTCGCGTGTTGTTACATGCAAAATCTCACCTCACCAAATTAATACTGTTGAATGTTCATACACTCAATAGTCATACAGGCATTAGGTTTACACTGGCGGCCTTCCGTAGGACACACTTCGTACCAAAAGCAATGAGGATACTTCCTAAAGTATTAAAATCCTCTTGCTTAGTGTGTAAAAAGCTCAATAAGCAGCCTTTTACGCAGCCAACCCATTCTGATATCCCTGATTTCAGATTAGTACCATTCACAAATTCTTTCACCTATACAGGTGTTGATGTATTTGGTCCATATTCAGTCTTCAACGAATATTTACCAAAAAAGAAAAAGGCTTTGGCAACTCCGACATCACCTCCATATAAAACATGGATTCTGATATTTACCTGTCCATCCACAAGAGCAGTGTACTTTCTCTCTATCTCGTCTCTAACCACACAAGAAGTGTGGATGGCGTTTCAGACGTTCTTTGCAGATTGTGGAATGCCAAAGGCAATCCTGTCTGACAATGCTGCCCAGTTTAGGTTAGTTGCAACCAACTTACCCCAGTTCTGGGAAGCAATCACATCAGACAGTTCCATGAGTGATAAGCTTATGCAAAAAGGCATAACTTGGCACTTCACTTCACCTAAGGCTCCTTGGTATGGTGCGTCATACGAGAGACTCATTGGAATCTTTAAACAGGCTTTTGAAAAGGTCATGGGCCCCCACTCTCACCATCGCTTCAATTTTCAAGCAGCGCTTAAAAATATACAAGTGATAATGAATGAGAGACCACTCTGTCCTACAGTTGATGAATGTGAGCAAGCTACTTTGATGCCTGCACACTTCCTGCACGCAAAGTTCAGAAATTTTACCCTTGATCTAGACAAGCCTTTTGACAAAACCACCATAACATCCAGAAACCTTCAGGGCCTCTGGAACACTGACAAGAACAACCTTAGTAAGCTCTGGGATGTGTGGAAGGGACTCTATCTCACATACTTGTGGGATAGAATCCCCAAAGGGGTAAGCAACACTTACCGAACAGTTAGCTTCAAACCAAAAGTTGGAGACATTGTCCACATGTTGGACATAATGACAAAACCAGGAGTCTACAAGTTAGCCACTGTAGTCAACCTGATGACATCTCGCGATGGCCTAGTACATCACGCAGATGTTAGGCTACCCTCATCTAAAATAGTGAGTAGGCCTATTAAGTTCTTAGCTCCACTGGAGATAAGTACTGATGGTGAGGACTCTAATCCATCGTTGGATTAGAATCTATCCGATTAAGATCTGTAAAAGCAGGCATACATGCACGCACTACCTACAACTCCGTGGCCGGTGGCACCACTGGAATTGTGCTATCTTTAAAGTCATGACAAGTCAACCTTGCCAAATACTTACTCTACCATCCAGCTACCTATTCAGATCAGCGGGTAGAGGTGATAGCGGATCGCAATCCACACACACCAAAATTGTGATAACCTTGTCAGTATCACAAATTCACTTACAAAATTGCCAATTCTTACTTTTCTTCCTTACAGAGTCACTCCTTTATAGCGCTGACACCTGATTGCCCTTCCAATGAATTGTCCGGCAATTTTGTTGGACCACAAGTCAGAAGATGGGACCCACACGTGGATCTCAACTTCAGAGGAAATAAACTTCGTTTTATTATACTTATTTTAGATTTGTGGCCCAGATTATAATCGGTAGTAACTTGTACCATATATGTATATATTTCTTGTAAATAAATATCATTTGGGTACTTGTGTGTGTATGCCAACTAATCTCTTTTTTTACAGATCTTGTAGGGACAAGTGAATCCCCAAGGATTCACAATGGACACCGCCCCCAGTATCGTGGGTGGAAACATCCACAATCTCCTGCGCACCTGGTGGGCGTAAAGGGAACTCGCCTACTGAAGAAATGTAGGTAGGCGAGTGACTTGGCTGAGGTTGCCGTAGTCGTTACGGATCTAGTGAGCGAGATAGGTGTGTGACGACGTATATTTTGTAGTCCTATGGACGTTAAACACCCTGTCTCAAACTCAAATCAAAATCTATTTTTGTGTTTTCGTAGTTACCAATAATGATTCAAAAATAAAGCTAAAGTCACATAGACGAATTTTGGTTGTAACATTTAAGAGGGGGCTAAGTCCCACTCAAGTTTTATCCATCTTTCAACTATAGATCTTGCAAAAATCAATATAACCCCCCTCACGCAGTTGTAAATTTAACAAAAAAAGTCCAGTCACAAAAAAATCAAAAAGGTCTCATGAAAGAATGACAAATTATCACGATTGGAGCAAACTAAAATTTTTTTGGAACCTCTGGGAGGCTAAAGTACCAAAATTTTGCTAAAATAAGATTCTTTCCACAAAAAAATGTAGTCTTTTTCGGACTTTTCTCATTAAGTATTAACTACTTAACTCTGCTCCTTGAATATAAATTTTTTTCTAGAAAAAAGTCTTGGAGGATCAATGTATGTTCTGGGGTGATACGCCCCTGAGGCCTTTTTTTAATCCACCTTTAACCCTAGAAGCATGCAAAGATGATAAATAACAAACTTACACAAAGTATCATCATTAATTTTAACAAATTTAAAAAACCACATTGAAGAAATTTTGTTTCAGTCCTATTAAACTTTCATCAGACATTTGTAATAGTTTTCCACCAACTAATTCTTCTAGAATTACACATGGCCAAAAGCGCAGTTATGAGGGAAAAGGGTTTTTAAGCCCCTCTCAAAATTACCCAAAAGGGACTATATATTTTTATATTAAATTATGTCAGAATTAAAATAAGTTTTTTGTTTGTTTGTTTGTTTGTTGAAAACCACTTCCAGAATCTTGAGTCACCTAATAAGCAACAGCACATGGCTGTTCATCCAATTTTTATTAATCCAAGCGATTCAAATCAAGAAATTTCCTGAAGATAAACACAGAAAATACAAAATAAATTTGTGAACGAATGAAACAGTAGGTACCTTACCTTAATATGTTTTCAGCTGAGTGTTTAAAACTCTCTTAACAATTTTTGACAAACTGAATTCAATGATGTGATTAAGAACAAAATAAAATCAACCTATTCTAAATATGATACATAATTTTCATCCGAGAATAATTAATCCATCATTCCCCTCACCTTTCAGTTTAATGTAAATGTAGATTAACTGCTTAAGGAAATACTTTCATTGTAAACTTTCATAATTTATTTTTCCTACATTAGATCGGAACGCTGACGAATTAAACTGACACCCCACTGAGCCACCTAATTAGCATTCTTATCATCTACTATTTTCACTGAAATTCATGTAATTTAAGGCGACTTAACAACCAATTCACTAACATACGAACATTTGTAGAAAAAAATTTAAACCGAAATACTTAAATCGAAAATCAAAAAAAAAAAAAATTCTCTGTTTAAGATAAACTCTAGGTTGCGGTCTACTCCAATTTTTTCAATTCCAGGCGTATTGATTTTCTTTGAGCCATTTGCACGCTTGGTGGGTAAACAATTTAGTGAAAATTTCCCGAGGCTACACTGGTGAAAATTTAAAACATTTTGGCTACCAACTGGCGTTTCTTTTTTTTTTGTAAATATTTTCAACAAATAAAATCAAAAGTTTGTTAATTAATTTTGAAAGGTTTTTAAAAAAAGCAAGCATGTGCCATACAAATTGGCGAATGAATCGACCCTAGCCAAAAGAATCAGTTGGCAAATCCACAAATTTTGAGAGCAATTTGACAAATCCGAATATTTTTGACAAACAGACTTTAAAAAAAGTGAAATGTGGGGACTATACATCTCGTACACAGGCCATTCTTTATCAGGCGTATTGTATTCAACAGTATATAAAATACACTGTTTGTTCTTATGCTCTTACTTGCACACACAGGCAAGTAAGATGCAATGTTTGGCCGATGACAAAATGATAGATAAGGATCTCGGTAATGTCTCGGACCAGTACATGAATGCATTATGTCATTTCTTATCAGTTGCTTTAGCAATGAATAAGAAATGACGTGATTTCTACTACACACCTACATATGTATATGCACATAAGTGTGTCTGTGTGCATGTGCCAATTCCTGTATATAAACTCTCCGAACTGGCTCTAAAATCGCCAGTGTTCGCCTTGGTTTTGGCTTACCCATACTTATGTATGAACACGCTTAAATTCTGTTGAATTTACCATCTGGTGAGAATACTTTCTCACGACAAGGTATTCCACATGAGATTTTCAATTGGCTATTTATTTATTTTTTTTGTCGGCAAATTCGAACATTCCATCTCCTCTGAAAAATTCTTTTGTGACGTCACCGCGTTAAATCAGGAAAAATTTCCGCAATTAGTATAAATGTTAACCAATGCACTAATATAGGTATTTGTATCGTCATTAACATACATTGAATGTCACTCCCAACTTTTCGTTTTTAAATACTATCGATAAATTCTTCGATAGACAAAAACATAAAAATGGTCACACGAATACGTCCTTTCGAAGCAAAATTGTCACCGAAAATTGTGCAAAAGAACAATCGCACGCCGCATTATATTTCATCCGATAACAATATTTACTCGATGGGTAGAACGGAACCAACACCAAACAACAATCACGTGGGTACGTACCTCACAAAAGGATGGGTAGAAAAATGAACGTTCTTCGATAATTGTTAGGCACACCATCGATTTCTTCAAAACCAATTTGGAAATAATTTTTCACCCAGTCATCGCATATTCGTCAAAACACCTGCAGCACTCGCGAATTTATACTTGTTATAGCTGCGAGTACCGAACGAAATATTGCGATCGTTTCGAACGAATAGGCACTATTTTATGGACGAATTGCACTTGGCAAAGGCTTTTTTCGAAAATTCGCCGAATCTGTACTTAATTTCGTGGTAGAAACGTGCAACGAACAGTCGAACGAACCGCCCGTAAGGTCGCAAAATGGAGGACTGAATATGATATTATGCTGGAGAGGCAGGCGAACCGATTTTCATTTCCAGCTTCGCTTTTGGCCGTTGAAACGACATCTACATGTAGCGCTCCGTGCCGCAAAAGCTGCACCGTTTCGACGATGGAAATTCGCCGTAGTTGATACCCCTCCCCCTCCACTGCGGCCACTCAATCGTTACACAGAGAATTTTCCGTTTAAACGTATATATATACCTGTATATATATATATATAAATATATGTGTGTGTGTGTGTGTGTGTGAGTGTGACTGCGCAATTTTTACTCGCACTTCACTATGAAACTGCGTCTTCGCAACGAACGTACGCCGATGCGATTTTTTCCTACGCCACTTTTTGACAAGATAATTAATTCGACGATGGCGTAGGGACACGTCGATCATTGGTAGAAATAATGATCGATTGAGATTAATTTATCGTGAAAGTTTTGAAACTTCCAACTGGAATGAAGCACAAATGTATCGTCTTCCGAAAAGCGAAAGTAGCGCCATCATTGTGTACGTAAGACTGAAGTCCATATTCACAAACGTGACCTTAACCTCCCTTCACTTAAATTTCACTTTAAAAAAGTTTTTTGCACAATTTCGTACTTGAAAATGTGGTAACATTGTATTTCTTATGAGAGTTCCAATGTAAAAATAAAATGTTACCGCACTCTTCAATACAGAATTGTGCCAAAAGTCATTTTTAAGGGAAATTGAAGTGAAGGGAGGTTAAAGTGACGTTTGTGAATATGGGCGTGAATATTTTGTGCACATGTCAGCGTTTACCCTACCCCTTCAACCGGGGTCTGCAACTCTGCTTCGGTATAATAAAACTTGACCGGTTTTGCCCATAATTTTCTCGGATGAGAAGATGAATTTCTACGAAGACGCCTACCTATACAGGGTTTTTGGTGAGAGATCCGCCAGACTTGAAATTTCGATATAACCAGGTACCACTAAGAAAAAATTCCTCTTAAAGTTTCTCTATTTTTAAAACTGACTGTAATGAGGTTACAAATTAGTAAAAGATAGACTACCTATTATGCACCTATGTATGAAAAGTTGACTAACTGTAGATGTTTAGTGTGAACAATTTTCTTTTAAGTCTTGTTTTGATAATGCCTAATTGAACTTGTATCTAAGTATTAAGCATCTAATATTAAATTTTTTTCTCATATATTTCAAATATTGAATACCAAATTTTCAAACTCGCAAACCCGATAACTCCATCAGTTTTAAAAATAAGGCACAAGCTAAAATAAACTTTTTTCTTAATCAGGTCGGAATATACTTAGATCCGAAGTTTCAAAGCTCTCTTCTTTTATTTTTTATCAAATTTATTATCACTACATTACAAATTTTCTAATTTTCATAACCTAAAAAATAGATAAATTTGTAGTTGTAAGGGGAATTTTCTCTTAATGATACCTGGTTGTATCCAAATTTCAAGTCTAGCAGACTTCTTACCAAAGACCGTGTATAATATACCTGTAAGTAAACTGAAGAGTTTACTCCTCATGTTTGGTATTTATATCAGTTCTCAAAACCAGAACTTCTAAGTTTAAAATTTGATTACGATTACCACAATCAACCTCATATCTATTATTAATATGGTATAAACCGAGGTGCCACTTATTAGTCACTGTTTTTAGAGCCTCCATTTGGCTATCGTAATAGGACTACACTTACCCAAATAGAAACAAAGGATATAGTTCTATCCTTCGTTTATAAGATCCAATAGGCGGAATATTATTTTTCAACATGCCATAGTTTTTAGAGCCAATCTCCAATACCTTCAAAATACCAACATTTGGTACTGTGGTCAAATGTTGGTAGACGTTATTTTTAAGTAGGTTTTCTATAGAAAATCTACTTATTACGCTTAGTGCGGTATTAGCCCACCGGATTGGGAATGAGTATATTTTTTATTTCATGACCTCAGGAAAATTTTGCACCAATAACTCAAATTCATATATATAGATAGATAGATAGATAGATAGATAGATAGATAGATAGATAGATAGATAGATAGATAGATAGATAGATAGATAGATAGATAGATAGATAGATAGATAGATAGATAGATAGATAGATAGATAGATAGATAGATAGATAGATAGATAGATAGATAGATAGATAGATAGATAGATAGATAGATAGATAGATAGATAGATAGATAGATAGATAGATAGATAGATATAAGTCAATTTATTGTTTCCCCTGTACAAGTCCCAATTTTTGTCCGATAATCACGAAATTTGGTGTGAACATTTGTTTTAAACCAAGAATCAGACCTACTCACTTTGATGTGGATCAGCCAGATAGTTTTTCTGGTAGCACCATTGTGGTTTTTACTATAGCTATAAGATACTCAATTTTGCACCAATAGCCACGAAATTCAGAATAAAAATTTATTTTAATTCATTATAGTACGGTACCAAGTTAGCGCGGATTCGTCGGACGGTACTTCCGGTACCATTATTTTTGTTTTTATAATTGTCATAAAATGCGGAATTTTGGAACAATGTGTACGAAATTTCAAACAAATATTTATTATAATTTATTGTAGTATTCTACTATAAATTTGGTGCAGATCGACCAAACGGTACTTCGGGTAGAGCTTTTTTTCTCTTTTTTTTTTCTAATTTGCTTGAACTTTTCTTTTCACAAAAATTAACCACACGTTCGTGTTTTCTTTTTTTTATTTCATAACTTTATTATATTTATTTCGTTTTATTTTAAATTATATGATTATTTACCATAATTTATCATCTTAATTAAGTTTTCATTTCAAGAAATAATGTTTTTAAATTTCACATTGTCTAACATTTTGTCAACAGCTAACAAACTTCATACAATCATAACATACAACATACCATTAGCGCAGACAAACTTACAGATAATTAATATGATCATCAAAATTCATAATTCTTTTTCACGAAAACTTACTTTTTCCAACAAGGCTTGCTGCGCGAGAGTTTTTTGTTCTTATTTTTTTACGAGCTGTCATTGGTTATCAACACGTTCACTCCTGGGGGAAGCTGATACTGTTCCATTTGTTATATTGTGTGCGTTATTTTTTTCTCTCACCTCTTCATTTTTGCTGGTTATTACCTTTTTGAACTTATTTAGTAAAATTTATTTTGGATAATAAGAGGTAAAACGTGACCCGTTTTGGGAGTGTTTGGCCTCCTATTGTCTAATCTTTTGGTTTTAGAACCCTTTCTCGCACACTGATTATGTCCAGAATGCGGATTTTTTGGCATCTTTAAAGCTAAAATTTGGCAATGAAATCCGTATTTTCGACATTATTTGGCAAAAAAACCAACATTCAGACAATTAAAATAGCACCAAAAAACTTCAAATTTCAATTTTTTCTCAAATTCTCCAATTTTCTCTGTGAAAATGATGTATTTTTTAATGAGCAAATCAATAAGCTCATTCCCATAGCTCCAAACCCATTATTTCAGAAGTTATTCAGCCTTTTCAGAAAATTCAATTTTTGCTTCGAATTTTGCATAATTTTCTGTATTTAAATCATTCTAACTTTGTAAGAGAAAGGAAAATGTAAATTCAATCATCGGGAAACACTTTCGAATAACTCGAAAGATAATTTGTCATTCATTAACAAGATGGACGTCCAGCGTTAATTCAGCTCTCTGCAACTGAAGTTTTTCTCTCCTATAGATAATGAAAATGGCACCTAAAAACTTCAAATTTCAATTTTTTCTCCAATTCTACCGTTTTTCTTCGAAAATAGACAGGCGTTTGCAGTAATTTTTTGGCAATTACGTCATTTTTAAAATTGATTCCATTTCCGGCATTTTTTGGAAAAATAAAATTTTTTTGTTAGGACCCTCAACCTGTGGAACGAACTTGAATTTGATTTTTAAGCCCTCGCCCTCTAAGGAAATGATTCGACAAATACCAAAAAATCCGCGCCTTAGCTACATTCTACTCCTTAGCTACGTTCTACTGCTAAGATGTGTTTCGAGCAGATGATGACCACAGAATCAAACAGTTTCTGTTGTTTAATTTTGTCATCATTTTCAGACACCACAATATACGTGGCTGAAATAATATGATGCATATATAGCGCACATAATGATGAAAAATGTCATGATGCTAATTTCTTTGGCCATCTTTACATCTAATTCTATACTCTATGCGGACGATGTCGATGTCTGTTTCGATCTCAAATACTTTCACAGTGTCTGCCCCTTTACCCAACGGCCTCACTAATTCATCTCGAAGTAATTTTGTTTCCTCACCGCAGCATTATCCTACTCCGGTTACCTATAGTGGTGCGCCTGATTTGAATTTTAAGCATTTTGCGAAGGCGATTTCGGGTGTAAATTTGACTGATGGGCTGTTTTCATCACAGTGTTTGTACGCCCACGCCTGAATTTTCTAGTCTAATACCAGAAATAATCTGGTGCCATCGATTCATGTCTCTGTAGTTTGTATAAATCGACTCTGTGAAAATCGAAAAGATCCGTAGCGATATCCGTGTTTAAATTCTAGCAGCGTCCTCTGCGATAGGTTGATACTCTGGTTACAGTATTGATCTGATGTGAGATTTTGCAACGTTGTAATGTGTTGCGAGGCTGCAAAAAGAAAAATTTTGTCGAAACCTGCGGATGTTTCTTGACTTCAAATTTTATTTTAGTGTGGAGTCAGTACCTACACTTTTGCGTATTTAGTGCCAAAATTCAGGCTGTGCAGTTCCAAAATAACAGTGCAGCTTCGACAGATTAACTAAACTACCATAAAGAGTAGATATGGGAAATGGAAAAGTGAAATATTTAAAAATATCTCTGGTGCGCATCAACCGCGATAAGTGTTTATTTTCCAAAAGTTTCAAATTTTGTAATGATTGTCATTCGAAAACCTGTTGACCGATTTTGCTTTAATTCAATACAAAACCAGTCCCTAGTATTTTTCAATTGCCATTAAAATTTCAAGTGAAAATCTTTTAATTTACGGGAGTTATCGTGATGACAACATGGTGGGTTTGTAAAACTTTGAGAGCCCCTCCTGTCGAAACTGTTGTATGAATTTGGAAAATTTTAACACGAATGTGTAGCCCATGAAAGCTTTTAACGCTATCCCAAGTTTCATTGCCATAGGTCAAACAGCAGAGAATCCACAGACTCCCAAAACATGCCAAAATGAGCAAAAAGTGGAAATTATATATATATATATAAATATATATTGTGTACAAAATATATATATATATATATATATATATATTGTGTACAAAATAATTTGAGTGACCTACATATTCGTAATCTACAACTCATGATTGACGCTTTTTCATAGGTCCCGCACCCTGGTCCCGCCCCTCCACTGAATGCAATAGTTGTATTTTCCTTTGGAAAATACATTGAAATATACATATATGGTATGATACTCGTAAGTGAATAGAACCAAAATTATCGGTAATCAGCAGATATCAGATAATAGAACACGTAGACCTAGACTAGGCCATAAAATTTATAAAATAATTGTCATTCATTGTAAATCAACACTGTTAATCAACTTATATAGGTCTAATATTTAAAAAAAATTTTTTTTTTTTCAAGCCAATATTTTCATTTTCCACGTCTTCATTTTCGCTTTAACAATTTATTCGCGTTTCACAAAAATAAGGAAAGAAATTATTTTTTGGCATTTTCAGGTTCAATTTTTTGGTAACTCCTAAGTTACGTTTAGTACCAAATAACGGAGCGGATGTGGAACTGACAGCACAAAAACATAGGCGTGCGCACGTGGGTACTTGTAGGTGCCTGGCACCCATGAAGACATTTTTTTTCTTCATAATAAGTGATAAAATTAAAATTTATTAAATTAGCTTCATTTTATTTCATCTAAATAATTGCCTACGTGTAATATACTGTATGACATCAAGAGGACAAAAAAAAAAAAGAATAAAAAACATCTCTGCCGCGTATCAACCGCGGTAAGTGGGCATTTTCCAAAAGTGTCAAATTTTGTAGTGGCTGCCATTCGTAAACCAGTGGACTGATTTCGCTCAAATTCAATACCAGACCAGTTCCTAATATTCTCTAGCTGCCATAAAAATTTCAAGCCAAAATCATTTAATTTATGGGAGTTATCGAGATAACATCATGGTGGGTTTGCAACATTTTGAGAATCACTTCTTTCGAAACTGGCTGATGTATTTTAAAAATTTTAATACGAATATGTAGTCCATGAAAGATTCTAACACTACGGCCCAAGTTTCATTGCCATATGTCAAACATCGGAGGCTCCACAGATTCCCAAAAAGTGCCAAAATGAGTAAAAATTGGAAATATATATATATATGTACATATATGTATATATTGAGGCGTCCGAAATCGATTCCTGCCACAGTCGCCATATTTTATGAGGCATACGAAATCGATTCCTGTCACGTGTCATAAAGTCAACCTTTAATGTATAGTGGTGTTTAAATGCTAATGACGTCACAATGTCCTAAAGTTAGGGCATCATGCAGCCGAAACACTGATTCGAGGGGTCTTGAATTGTGTCTTCAAGACATTTTATTTTTTTGACTTTGACTATGTCCTACGGCTGAATTCTTCTTGACTTGAATTAGACTTCATCAGACACGACAAAACGCAGCTTACTTTTGTCTTCATACCTCAGCAAATTAATATGACGAATTAGCAATAAGCTAAGTTGTGTGGAAAGAAGAGCCTAACAAAGTTTCGATCCATACAAGGTTCGAAACTTACAAAAACAAACAGCAGAATTATTTTGTCAAAGACTATAATTACAAAAGAACTATAGTGTCGACAAAGCGGAACAAAGCATAGTGTGTAGCGGAAAAAATAAAAAGTTAAAAAAAAAAGCTATTGCAGACAACAAGTAGGAGAAACCATCAGAAAGCTGTTGTGTCTTCACCTAATTGTGTGTCTTCATGAGTGATGATTTTGTTGTGTAAAAGACTCCTAATACGAAACTTTAGGTCTCGGAGCTTTTGGTTGTAAATGAGGGTGAGGTGAGATAATTACTGACATAGATGGAGTCAAATCCACTATGCGAAGAAGAAGGCTCGACGCGGCCTTTATATGACAGAGCAAGGCAGTCATCTCGAACCAAGCTTGTCTGAAAGTTGTCTTCAACACACCAAATTTCCCTCCTAGCAGGTGCCAGGAACTCCATCTGATCGTATTGTCGACTAATGCTTCACCTCGTAGGTGTTTTCAAAAGATCGCCTTGAAGTGCGATGTGCAACTGGCGAAATTAGAAATGTCTTGTGTGTCGTCACTACTGATCCTTCATGATGAAAGAACATATCTAATTTGCCTTTGTCTTCAACTGAACCTATCTGGAACACAAACTACCATCCTAGTTGTCTTCAAGGTAGATCAGATTGAATCATATCTACATCCGAAGATGGTACACTTATCAAATTGCCTAACGTGAGGACTTAAACGTACGACTTGTGACTTGGACCTGCTACTATCCGCCTACACAAGAAGGACTCATTTGTAAAGACGAACCTAGTACCGGGTGTCGTCAGTACAAAATCGAGAGTGTTATAAAATTTAGAATTCGTCTTCACAAATCAGTTCTTCTTGTCAAGGAAATTTCCCCACTTATTGTCTGCTAATTGCCTTCAAACATGCGATGTCGATAACAAAAAGCGAGAGGAATTACCAAATGTCTACAGCCAATAAAATTACAGATATTAGAAATTAATATACGTCGACATACAATAGGCAAAAAGCGCACGTGGATGACTGATAAAGCAAAATATAATAAAATATATTAGATGACTGCAAACCACAAGCAAAGCGTGGAAGGAACGGAGATAAAAAAGGTTGGCTGCATTCATGTCCGTCGATGGGTTTTTACTTCTATTCAATTCATCTTCATTTAATATATGTCTCATGGCGCCAGTCTGTCGGATCGAACCAAATTATTGTCTGAATTTGTCTGAATTTGGAAAAGTCGTCACTGAAATAAAATGCATTACAATTGCCTGAAAGAGAATCAGATTTTATTTCTGTCTTCATGTCTTCATCTGAATACGAGTTCGAATTCGAATAATACAATGTCCGAATTCGAATTTTGTCTCTCGAAAATTTGTCTGAACTTGTGACGTCATTATTCTGTCTTATGTTTGTCGAAAATAATTTTTATTTTGAGGTCCAGATCTCGGACTTCTCAATATATACACACATATATATATATATATATATATATTGTATATAGAAGAATTTGAGTGACCTATATATTCTTGATCTACGACTCATGATTGGCGCTTTTTCACAGATCCCGTCCCAGGTCTCGTCACTGCACTGGATGCGAAAATTAATGGGTCTAAAAATTAGGAAAGTGCCGAAGAGGAAAAATTTGGATGGGAAAAAAATTGTAGGGGTAAAAAATTTTTCACTACTTTCTGAGGCATCCATGACTTTGCAGGTCAGCGTATGCTAGTGCACAAAAAGACGATATGCTGCAGCTAAACTTATGAACAATTTCAGTAAATTTTATTTTTCAACCCTATTTAGCAGAAAAAGAAAGTAATAGGTATGTTTTAGTGTACTTTCTAAAGAAAATACGACTATTGCATTCAGTGTAATGGCGAGACCTCGGCACATGATCTGTGAAAAAACGCCAATTCTGAGTGCTAGATCACAAATATATAGATCATTCAAAATGTTCTGAAAACAATATCACTATAATAAACGTATAAGCCGTTAATTATTTCACAAAATTATTTCCCTGATATTTTTTCGACAATTATACCCTCGATGCGCATGAGCCACTACCCACACAGCCATACACAGGCTCAAAAAAAAAGAAGTTCTTTGTGTTCTCCGAAACAACAAATTCTAAAGTGTTACCAGAAATTCAGAATCGACATAAGCAAAAGTGCCGCAGAGTGGCACTTCAGGGCTTGTATAATATATATTTCCACTTTTTTGCAAAACCATCGTATTGTCATCACGATAACTCCCATAAATTAAAAAATTTTGGCTTAAAATTTTTATGACGGATACAGACCACTTAAAACTGGTTTGGTATTGAATATGAGTAAAATCTGTCTACTGGTTTTTGAATGACAACCATTACAAAATTTGACACTTTTGAAAAATACACACTCACCGCGATGGATGCGTGGAAGAGATATTTTGTGTAAGCTAACGGTTCTTTTTTTCCAAATAAAATTCTGGGATTCATTTTTTAATATAATAAAGGGATGAGTGTAGCTATTTAAAAAGTACAAACGCTTCTCTCCCGCCTCCAAATTGGTGTATAAATCAGGAGCATACCCTAAATTGTGTTTTGGGGGAATTTACTTGTGAAAAAATTGCTTGTTGGCTCAATTCTCAAATTTTAAGATATTCAACATTTTTTAAGGCTTTTTCATGCTACTAAAGATTACAATACTACCAGCTTACTCTCATTTTTATGCATTTTCTGTTTTTTAGTATCTGTTGAGGGGAGGGTTTAACCCCCATGTATTCATCCCCCAACTCTGAAGCTTTAAAAGATGGGCGAAAATAAATAACATAAATATTCTTACTCCACTGTACCAAATTTTGTTCATTTTTGTAAATTTTGGGGTTGATTTCATCGGATTTTCAATTGTTTCCCCCCCCCCCCAATTCGCAGATATTATACTTAAGTCAAATAAGAAGAATTTCACAGCATTTTGCTGTAAGAACATTTTCGTTTTTTCGACGCCTCAAACTAATTTTGAAAATTAAAACTTACACGCTATTTAACTTCATGACACCCTATATGTTCACCTGTTTGGAGGAGAGGTGCACAATTTATCTAGAGCGGCGCAAAAAATGTCTTCGCTAGAGCCGAGGCGCTTGATAAGGGTTTGGGCAATTCTATGTTTTCCTTAAAATAGGTCTTACAAAGTATTCTCGACTTTCGACAGCAAATTATTCCGAGGGAACGAGAAAGTCAGTCGATCTTTTTCGTTGAAAATGCTAAATTTATGATGACGTAAGTATCTTTGATCCTGCATATTTTGACATTCTTTTCTTTAGAAAATGATTGAAAATCTTTTAATTATAAGAATCATATAAATAATAGCGTTAGCCTGTAATTTTTTTTGAGTTTACAATGTAACAAATATAATGGATAATACATTTAATAAAAATTAAAAAAGGAAAAATTATTTACTTATAAACGGATAGATTTAGAAAAGCATTAGTGTGAGTCCTCCTGCTATCATGGCTAGGCACAATACCAACGATCTTGTAACTATTTTTTTTTGGCGTTCGTGCTCCGCTTTCCTGTAAAAAGTAAAATTAATTCACGTAAAGTTGGAATGCGTATAATTTTATTATTAATTACTATTAAAGGGTATGAAAAAGTATGATCTGTACCATTCACATGTGGGTAACCTATTCCTGTATGTTCCTATTGATAAGGTCGTGGATGTAATACCGTATTGTGCTCACGTCATTGAAGTATAAATAAATGGTGATGAGTGATAAAATCACTCATTTTAATGAATTAGTCGTCACTCCATGAGTAAATGATCGACTAACTTCCTGTTCATATTTTTTTTCCCCGAAAAAAAAAAAAATCAAAATGGTTATTTGTAATCCATGTGCGAAAAGTAGGTGATTTTGCTACGAGTGTGAAATTTACTATACGTGCTGGAGACGAGTGTTGCAAATCACATGAGTAACAATCACATCGCGTGTCACACAACATTTTTTGCAATACACCCTCCTTCAAAAAAATAATTAATTAAAAATAATTTTTTTTTTTTTTTAAACAGTCACCCTAAAAACAAACGTTTTTGTGCGTATTAACTATACGTGAAGTTGCAGATTTTACCCCAATGTTAAAAAATGAAATTTGGCGCATACGCAGTTTGGGACTTGCTAAGATTATGCAATCACTGTTTTGGCTGCGCGTGCGCACTATGTCCTATCCAACATTATGAAATTTACATCCGAATTTTTTGAAAAACTGATTGTCAAGTTGCCACTTCAATTGAACATAACATTTCAGCTTTAAAACAAACCTCTCTTATTTCACTTAATGATTCGGCAGTATCTATTTAAGCTAGAGAGTTGAGGTTAATGTTGCTGGAAAGAAGATAAAATTTATAAAGTTTCCATATAATTTCTTTATTATCTTTAGCTTTTTGAAAATAAACAAACAAAAAAACGCTAAAGAATATAAAATTGGCCAGATTTTGGAATCTAGAAACCTTTCCTCATTCACTTAATGATTCCTCAGCCACCATTCAAACTAGAGAGCTGGAGTTTGCCATTATGGAAAGAAGAGGAAAATTGCTCTGGTTTGTTTTTCATTAATTTTTTAATCATCTTTAGCTACATGTAAATAAACGAATAAAAAAAACACTACTTAATAGAAAATTTGCCGTTTCTTGAAATCTAGAAACACTTTCTCTTTCAACGAATGATTCCTCAGACGCTATTTTGGTTAGAAAATTGGGGTTAGTACTGCTAGAAAAAAAAAAAAAAATTGATTTGAATCTGTACATTCAATCAAAGTTTTTATTTATCCTTAGCTACTTGAAAATGAACGAACAAAAAAACAAAAATTGAAGGAAAATTTGCCATTTTTGTTTAAATACATTTTCAAAAAAAATTTTTTTAGTGAAATTTTTTTTGGAGAGGGTGTTGCAAAGTTTTTTTCAACATCCTTCCGAAAAGTACATTTTTTTACGCGTCTTGATGAAACAAAATGTAGCAATTTTCAATGAGAAGTCAAAAAATTATCTTCTGCACATGCACAATTGCAACTTGAATTTCTCTCAACTGGTAGATTAATTTCTTTCATGGGTTGGCTACTTCCTCAATTTTCATTATTTTTCACTAGGAACTTCATACTGTATAAAACAAGCAAATTATACGATAAAGTCAAAGAAAACTTTTTTGGTCTAAAAAAAATTAAAACTATTAATTATTATTTGGATCTGAAAAAAAAAAATTATCGCTTTTTTTTAGGACAGTGGGAGAGGTGTTGAAAAAAGTAGCGTGTGGCACACGTGCAAAATAGGTAATTGATACTCGTGTTAAAATCACCTACTTTTTACACTTGTATCACCAATAACTATTGTTGGAACTATTTGATTGTTGTATATGAACTAGTTGGCTACACTGATTTATTTTCAGATTATATATTACGTTTTTCTATTGGTTTGATTGACCACGATACTCCTCTCTTGTCTGTATTATAAATACCACTTACTTATGATTCTTCTCTGTCCTCTGAGTTCAATAAATATTCTTATGGTGAGGTAAATGTGTTTTGATATTTTATTGTTTAATAATATAATCTCGTTAAACGTTAGTACATCAAAACCCTCTTGATGTCCAACAACTATTTTAACTGAATAGTAATTTAAAAATTTCAATACCCATTCCCCTCCCTCCTCATTCGCACTTTAAAAAAAAAAAATTTAGATAAATAAAACAATTAAATGTTTTAGAATTCAATGTTCTTGAAATGTTCATTGTAATAAAAACCAAAAATGCCCTATTGTAGGTAAAACATAATATGGAGAAAATTGTACTTTTGACACGGATAATTATATCTGATGGCTGAAGGTCTATCCGAAATCTTTCTGAGAGGTGGCGATGAACCAATAATTATGAATTTAGACATTTTAGCGGTGAGGTGAGGAGTTTAAGGGGTGTCCAGATGATGAACAAGGAGCAGGGAAGGGTATTTAGGGGTCTCCTGGGGAGCAGTAGTGATAAGAAGCATCCGAAGTGGTTGATAATACCATAATTTTTTGAACTTAGAAATTTTTAGGAGCATGAAGAAGGGTTTGAGAGGCACTCTTGGACAGGTGTATTTGTAAACTTTACAGGGAAGTTCCTATCGTCAATAACTACATATTCTGATCAGTTGATTTTATAATTCGAATATACATATTTTTTAGCATTGATTGTCGTATTCCAGTGCGAATACTATTGAAGTATAGCATCCCAGAGGTGACGGATCGAGACCCCATGCTACTACTTTTTTTGAATTTTTTTCGCTGTTTTTTTACTTTATTCGTGTAGCCTTTATTCCTTACCTCATGAGTCGTAATTTTTTAGTAAGGAATTCGCTGATTTTTTTCATTTTTAAACAGATAAATAGTTCATTCTTGTTACGATAAAGTCGAGATCAGTGGTTCACTTATTACATAGGTGGTGAGATCTTTCAGGCAGATGCGGGGGCTGGTTCGTGCTACGCTACTTTGGGGGTGGAAATAACGGGGACAAAATTAACTGGGTCAAATCCCCAGCCCCTGGAGAACACTCTGCTATCTCTGACGTACAAAGTGACGTGCCTTGGCCCTGATCCTCCGTATCGTCTGAAAGATCCTTTCACTGGTACTGTGGCAGCGTGTATTATATATTCACTGACTACAGGGGAGAATGAAAAAAAATAAAAAATAAAAAAAATAACAAGTTGCAATTCGGTACAATGCAAACATTCTTGTAAACAATATAAATACGCAATGGACTGAGGGATGATTTAGGGTCGGGAACAGGGCAGGGTATAACAACTGGTCGATTACGCCTGCTCTGTAAAGCCCTTAGACATATTCATGAGCCAGTTTTTTTCTCGCATAGAGAATAACATATTTTGCTATAAAACCCAAAGTGAGCGATGATCCTGCATGGAAGAGTCAAGGTTGCTCACATTGCGATCAAGTTGCAAACGCTATTTTTTGCAACACATGCGCATGCGCTGTTAGGAAAGCGTCTAATTGATTGGATGGGAGGAGTCAAACATTTTTGGAAAATAAATATACTTGTTTTGATCCCGGTATTGACTTCTGTTCCTGCAGAAAACTTTTTGCTCCGTGGTTAGAAATTCTACATTTTGGGCCTTGAAAAGCAAAATCTAATAACATATTTTGCAGAATGTGTTGTTAAAAAATTTTCAAATCTAGTTTGTCTTATTAATAGAGAGCAGATTCTCTGGCATTTGTGGGATCATTTCATTAGAGGATAAGGGCTCAGAAATCAAATTAAAGTTCGTTTCCTCGGTTGGGAGAACCGGCCAAAAAATTTTTATTTCGCCAAAAAATGCTGAAAATGGAAAAAATACCAAAAATGACCTAAGTGCCAAAAAATTTCTGAAAACGCCTACCTATTTTCTAAAAAAAATTGAAATTTGAAGTTTTTAGGTGCTATTTCCATTATCTATAGGAGAGAAAAACTCAAATTGTAGGGAGCTGAATTGACACTAGGCATCCATCCTGTTAATGAACGACAAGATGATCTTTCAAGGTATCAAATTTGTTTCCGGATAGTCGAATTTTTTTTCGTTTGCAAAGAAAGTACGATTTTAATGCAGAAAATTGAGCAAAATTTGAAAGAAAAGTTGAGTTTTTAAAAAAATTTCAATAACTTTTAAAATAATGGACCTGAAGCTCTAGGAACGAGCTCATTGAAATTCTCGTTAAAAAATACATAATTTTAATTTAAAAAATTTAAGAATTTGAAAAAAAATTGAAATTTGTAGTTTTTTGGTGCTATTTTTATTGCTTAAAAGTTTTATTTTTGTTTTTGCCGAATAATAAGCCGAAAAATTTGCCTCTTACTTATTAGACAGACTTGAAAATTTGGAAAATTTGGAACATTATAATTTTATAGAACACAAAATCAGTTTTCCTTCATAATAGTTTCAACTTTTAAATCTATAAATAAAATTGATAAATTTTGTACACGTTCATGTGTTTCTTTATTGCCTTTTATGATAGGCACCATAACTTGAGAATTTAAAAACAATTTTAACTGTTTTCCTGACCTCTGTACTTTCCCATTACTACGCTCATGTTCCTTTTTTTTCAAGTTTTATACTTTCTAAAACATGAATTGTTTGGGATTTGAAAAGAAAGAAATTCCATAAGTATGTTACTACTCCATTTACGAAAATTTTTAAAATAACTTCTGTAGTCCAAGTATAGTTTTTCTGAAAAATTTTCAAAAATAATGCTGTCCACAAGCAATGGTAAATTTTTTCAATTCGTTACCGATCGTCCGTTTCGGATAAAATACGCCGAAAATTCTCTGACCATTCGTATAACTACGACATGCTGCCAGTCGAGGTGAAAAAAATTCTTTATTTATAGTAAATGAAAATTACCCACTTTTCTTCGTCGCTGTATGGAACCGAGTAATAATTTTTGGAAACCTTCGTTTTAGGAACTGTGCCATAATCTGTATGATCTGTGTCCTCGATCAACTTTTCGTACAACTTTGTTCTTTCAGCACCTGTCATTTTTATTAGGTACAATACAAAATTCGTTCTTCCGATTGTACAATACTGATGGATACCTATATAGGTCACTTCGAAACAAATTTATATTTTGAAAAAAAAAATAAAAAAAAAAAAAATTAGACACGTTGATTGAATTATTGTGTTTCCAGTATAGTGAATTCAAATGGACTGAACGTTCATTGCGCTACCTATTATACCACAATAATATAAATATACGATTGTTTCGTTTTTATATAACTCACTTTAAAGGCGATAAGAATTTGTGTTGCTTTATAACGATCAATATAAACTTAAATTTTATTTGTTCGCCAATTTTGTATTATATTCTTCGTGGTGGTAACAGAAAAATTTGACACTAAAATTTTTTTTGTAAAGAAAAATTTCAATTTTATCGTCGGCCACTAAATATATTTTGTGGTAAACTTGGTATCTGGCGTATCAGCGCGAACTGCTCAACCGCCGCAATTCTCAACAATAATCTTTTATAAATTTATAGAATAATAAATTAAAAAAAAACGAAAAAAAAAACGAGATACCTAGACTATATATTACGTCATATACGCTTCTGATACAATAAGCATGTTGATAAATTATAAGTTAAAAATTATGAATTTATAACTTATGACTCTTTTGGCATTCGTCGTGTTTATCAAAAAACGTTATACTTGGGTGAAAATATTTAAGAGATGGCTTTTTTCTACAATGCGTATGCTGTTTACTTGAACTTTGATCTTGTATTACGTTAGCATACGTATGTGTACGTATTGCATCTAGTTGAGCCATCTAATTAGCAACGCGTGTGCAGGTACCCCAATCTTCCTAACCATTCTCATATCGCTATTAGAGAGAAGATAAGAAATAATAATGGTAGACTAGGTGTGTAATATTTTTTTTTTCTCCGAAACCATGAATCAGCGGCGGCTTCACAACAGCATTTTGCGGGAAGAGGAAATGAAAAAATGTTTTGCGCAGTTGAGCTTTTTAAACAGATTTTTGAAGAAGAAAATCTACTTATCTGAGTATTTGAACTCAGGTTTGGGAGTGAGTAAGTTTTTCGTTTCATGACCTTGTCAGCATTTTGGCACTATTTTTGAGAATTCATTTTTTAATGTGTAAACATTTTTGCTCTCTAGTCCGCTTCCTCTTGGGTGTAAAAAAATATTAGATACAAAAAAGTTGAGATTGCATAAAAAAACTGCACGGCGCACTGTCCAGTTTCAAATTCTGTTTGTCACATAACACACACACACACACACACACACACGCACACACACACACACACACACACACACACTCACAAGCAGACATCCGTGGCAAGCTGACGGCGCTCAGCTGAATATTTACACATTAAATATGTGAGGGGAGACCCTCGCACACCTTTTTTTTTTTTTATATGTACCCTCTATTGCGTTGGGTCCATTTTCAGACGTAATTTTGATCGGATAATTTCAAAATTTAAAGTACGTATTCGAATCTGCCTAAAAAAGAACTCTATTATTTTTGGTTCAGATTGGGCCCGCAGTCCATCCGGTATAGGTCAGTTTATATGCATTTTTTATTGAACAGTGTGAAAGTCGCAATTTTCAATCGATAGGCCTTAAATTTGGTATACTCGTGTGTTTTAGGTCAAGGACAATACCTGCCAATTTTGGTGCGGATAGACTTTATGGTATGTCTGGTAGGGACGATTTTGTAGCATTTTTGGCAGTTTAATGACTTTAAAGGGAGTAATTTTCAAGCTATAGTCACAAAATTTGGTACAAGTATTAATTTAAAGTATATATATCTAATATAATTCCAAATATGGTTTCTATTGGTATTATAATTCATTATTTGGGGCTATTGCAGTGGCCTCCTCCACCAGCCTGGAGAATTACAATTTTATTTAATAATTTGAAAATTATTTTTCATTTATGATACATTTTTCCGTTGAAACGATTAACTAAACTCGTATTCTAAAATTTTCCCATAAACTTCGATTTTGTTAGAACTATCTTAACCATTGTAGTATTTAGCAGATTTGAAATTGTGGTATTTGAAAACATACTAATGAGAACTTGGAATTATTTTTCATTTCATGAAAAAAAAAAGATTTTTGACATTAAAATCGAAAATTAATTTATAAAATGTTTTGAAAAAATTATACGGAATCAGTATATTTTATCTCATGCTTCGAGTTTGTGAGATATTATTGGTAATTGTCAGCTAAAAATGAAAATATTATATGTATTACTTTGTTAGAAGAATGTTGATGGTCGAGGTGATTTTTAAACAAAGAAAATCTACTTTTTTTTGCAAAGCTTTCTGAGTAACTAAGTTTCTTAGGTGTTTTTTTTTCCACTCTTCAATTAATTTTTAAAGTTTTATACGAATTCTGCAGTAGTATTTTCATTTTTTTTCCCTTAATTTCCGTTTTTTTCTTGGCGTTTGGGACTTGGATCGGCCACTGCTATAAATACTAAAATTAATGCGAACACAAATGCTCAGAAACAATATTATTCTAAGATGTCAATCTTCGAAGTGAATCTAATTCTAAAAGTATGTCAAATTCCAAAAATCAGAGGAAAATTGTTAAAATGAAGGAATAAGAAAATCATGCTCGTCCTCTCATCTAATTGTGAGTTTTTAAATTAGGCCATTCGTAACGTTATTGAAACCTACTCTGCACAAAGTTACATAAATTTGAAAAAATTTTTCGTAAACATTAAATCCCCCTTTAAACCTGCAACATATTATAACAATATTCTACTTATACTTTCGAAGATCACAAGAAGTCATGTATTATTTACATGATAATCAACGCATTCAATGCGAATCAATTTCTTACAATATTTTTGACGATTTTCATCTAGTCAGCATCCTCTCTATATTTTTCCACATACAATAGCTTTGTTTGGACGTTACCAGTAAAACCAGTAGGTACTGGTTCAGTTTTGTCAGGAAAGCATTCAGACATCCTACTGGTGAACAGTTAGCTGTTTGCACGCTCCCAGAGGACTTATAGAAACCAGTGTCTGGTGTTACAGTAACAAAAAAAAAAAAAAGGCTACAATAATATTTTATTTAATATTGAGAGTATAATGTGCCTAATCGATACAAAAGGCATGAGTAACAATAAAAAAAAAACTTCACAAAAAACGTTGCCTACTCTGGAGGTAACTTTCCAACAGATTGGGGTTATTAATTGGTTCTCTGTTAAACTTGAATCCAATTTTTGTTCTGACAACAGCAGCAAACTCTATTTGGTCTGATCCATTTCTCGAATCTAAGTTTGGGTGTGAAAATTTGATGTTGGTTTGTCAACCTGGTTATCTGATACATATTCTGAGGTTATTTTTTGTGTTATATATTTCAAAACATTTTGACAAATCTGTTGCATTTTATTTATGAAAAAGATCCCTAAATTTATGATAAAAAATACAAATAAAATAAAACTAACACCAAAAACAATAAAATAAGCTATAAAAATGAAAGAAATTATCATAGATACGATTTAGGAAACTAGTTGCCTAAATTGTACTATTTGGAATTTGTTGATGAAATCAGCTGTAATTTTGACAATATTTGAGTAAGGCTATAGTGAATGAAAATATAACAGAAATAAGAATATAAAAATTGTAAAATATATCATTAGGGATTCTAAAAATACAATTTTTGTAATTAAGTGCACCTAAAGTGAAAAGTGGTACGATTTCGGCAACCTAACCCTATTTTAAACTGACAGTAAACTGTCTGGCAGTAGGAGGTTTAACACCTTTAACAGAACCATATGTTTCGTTTATGTTATTGGAGGAATGCATAAGATATATTGCATCATTCATTCAAACATTATTTACACCACTCCATCAGTTAACAACTTCTTTTTTTTTTTATAATGAGAGTTCGGACCTTCAAATTTCCCCCTTAAATACGAACCTCAGTAAATTAATATTCATTCAGGAAACTGAGAATTTTTAGATTTTTTTGAATGGTGAAGGAAAGAGATTGGAAAGGGTAGAAAAGTTGAGACAAACATGACTGCATCAGAAAGAAAATCATCATCTGTATAGAAGGAAAAAAAAAACTTAAAAAAATATAGGAAATTAATAAAAATCGGATACAAAAGTTATGAATTTTTTGAACTCGTTGAGATAAAAAGAAGAGATACAATATATAATTTTGTATTAAAAAAAGGTTGATAATTGGTGTTGAAAATTTGATTTACTTTTTGGATTTTTAAACGTGACGAAAAGTGAATAAAAATTTGAGAAAATTATAAATGCGCCAGAAAGGATATAATCTATCTACTCATTTATTTTTACACCTCTTTTTAGCTGGTTTTCAAAACCTCCTATTCCTTCATCTCATTTTACATACGTATCTAGGTAGGCTAGATACCTACCTATATACCTACCTGTTTTGTTGTTGTTGTTGTTTTTTTTCAGTATTGATTTTCAAAAAGAATCTTAAATCTGGATTCAATATGTTCAGAGCTACCCCTGTACCAAGTTTCGATTATTATGTCAAAGCCTCCATTGGTGGAACTTCTAACAGCATCCATAATTAAACTCCATTACTAGGCTGCCTGTCGGATTTTCATCAACTCTATATGTATACAAGTTTTTATTAGTTAAGAACCAACTACTTACGAAATTTTAGCCTTATCGAATGATAATATTATATGTCTTTACCCTATTGTGGCTTTTCCATTGATGACAGTCATCTTAGTAAGTTCGCTAACAAGAGAAAAAAGTGACAAAAAGAACATTTCAAATGTCCAGCTTATTAACGTTCTGTTGACCATTATCGTGTTATACGGTTTAATCGTTTATTTTCCAAAAAAAAATTGTCAACAGCTACGTAGTTCCACCAAAATTAAGTTCATTTCATTTTCTTGAGGGGAGGGGAGGAGAAGAATCTCATTAAAACTACGCGATTATAAAAGTCAGGGTGAACGAATAATCAAAGAAGGATAGATGAGAAAAGTAGGTAGCTAGAAAATGTGAAAGAAATCTAAAGATAAAATAAGGTAGCAGCGGCTCCGTTAGAAAAAGTAGGTTTTCTAAAATTATAAAATTAGGTAGTCACTAAAAAGTTATTAATAGATCATAATGAATATTTGTTTCAAATTTCGTAGCTATTGGTCAAAAAATGAAATTTTTTTAGCCAAAACAAAAACTAAAATAGCTATACCGGAAGTAATGTGCGGCCAATCTGCAAAAAAATCAATAGGTCATGTCCTTAGATTAGAATTAAAATTGGTTCTAAATTTCGTGATAATCAGATAAAAATTGCGATCTGTACAGTACTAACAAGAAATTGGCTTATATACGAGTATAATATGAATTTGAGTTATTAGCAGAGATAGTATATTCTACGCCGAGAATTCGACATTTCACATTCGTGATGTGAAATATGTAGAATATGTAGAATTTGCAAAAAACGAATACAATATAAACAAATTGATAACTCTTATCAATATTATCGGTACTTTGTCACCTTATAAGTATTATTTTCTAGATATTCTAAGTACATATTCCACATATTTTACGTGAAATTTGATATTCTACTTTACATATTCTATGCGTAGAATATGCGTGTAGATGTAAAATTCAATTCCACATCGCTATCTCTAGTTATTTAGAGTTAAAATTAAACGTACCCACCCACAACCACAGGTCGTTCCAACTTTCATGACATCAAATTTAATAAGTAGATTTTCAATGGAACCTACTTAAAAATGGTGGACGGGTACCTAACTCATTCGTCATTCGTTTTTTTTATCACCTTGGTTTTTATGTTGTTGAAAGTAATTTTCTTGTATTATCATCCTTCGCAATCTTTCTTTATTTCAAAGCATGAGTTACACGAACCCAGCAAGACAAAATAATATCGAGTCCCTAATTCGATTTCGTTAAAAAAGAAAAGGGAAAAAGAAAAAAAGCTGCAAGCCACAGAGAAAAAATTCATTTTTTTATCTGAGTAGATACTCCTGCGGCAAAGTAATACAGTTTTGAAATATTAATTTTATCGATTGAAGAACATTGTGAAATAGCCTATAATTTTTCCTTTTTTTTTTCCTCTTAATTTCGTCATTTGGATTTATTCGCGAATATTTTGTTGGAGTATCTTTCCATCTTACCTTCCTGCTTCCTGCCGTTACACCTAATTTTTTTCATCTTGGCGCAACGTATAATTCATTTGAACACATTTTTTCATTTGGACGCCAACCAATTATTATGAAAATATTGGTGCCATATTTCAAGCTGTTTCCACAAACAGATGGAGAACGACTAATATTCCATTTCAAGAAGGTCACAAATGTTGCGTTAAATTTAAGTGAAATGATTAGGTACTCATTGGTCGTTATACTGATTCGGACCAACAAACACCGAACTCGACTTTTTCTTTACTTTCCTTTTTCTTTCTTTTACAAAACCCAACCGAAAAATACGTTTGTTAATGACCTATTGAGTATTGACTGAACGAAAAGTATCAAATTTCAATGCGTCGCGAAAAAATTTTGTTGGCCGCCGGCGTACTTTCGAGTCTACTTTCTCGCATGGCTCGATCACTTTCTCAGTTTTTTTTTTTTGTTGTAAAGTAAGTTATAGTGAACTATTTAGTTCTAAAAATAATTTTTTGAGTCATGTTTTCTTGGTTTGGGGGTGGTGTTGAGAGGGTTGCAGATATATTTTGGTTAGAAAAAAAAGTAAAAGTTTTAGTTACTAGCCCTTACGGCGTTACTCATTACATTTTTACATGTATGTATAAAGAGTTGCCCATCACCCAGATTTTTTTTTTTTTAGAGGAGGGGTTATAAAAAGTACTATGTGACAGCCGTGCTAAATAAGTGATTGATTCTCGTGTGATTTACAGCACTCGCCTTCGGCTGGTACAGCAATTTCACTTTGTATGACAAATAATGATTTCTTTTTTTTTCTTCGGATAAGCACAAACACATTGTCATTTTTCTACTCCATGTTTGGCCATATTATTTGAATTTCCATTTGTATGAGTTTGAAAAAAAAAACATTATTAGCATTACTTGATACAAGACAAACACATAAGAAAATGAAAAAAAAGTACTAATGAAAATTTCTAAGAGGGTTAAGTATAGGTAGGCCGTTAATTTTTTCTCAAATTGAAAATACTAACACAAAATTAATAAAAAGCTACTAGGATTGATAATAGATTTAAAATCTTGGGTATTACAGAACATTTAAAATTTATATATTCTGTACATCATTTCAATTCGGGGAATGAAGTTTTGCAAGTTTCCATCATATTATAGTCTTAAATGCACAAAAATGAAAGAATCAAAAGCAAATGATAAGTTTTTTTTCTCCAAAATATCAACTTTCCAAATATGAATACACGTAATCTATTAGAAAATTATTTGAAGCCTACAAATCAGTAATTGAAAAATCAAATCACATCAGCATAAAGGGTACAATTACAAAAAAATTAACAAATAAAACTTCAATGAAAAGAATGACAGAAAAATTCAAATCAGAAAATAGCTACACTCACTGAATTTTCATATTTTAAGCACCTTCTATTTTGAAAGTGGATGAATTTTGCAAAACCTTTTTTTTTTTGTCTTATCAAGATATAACCACAGAGTACTCAAGCATGCCCTTCTAAAAGTTGCCACAAAAAATGGCACCACTTTTGAAAAGCTGTCCCTATCCTTTCGGTCGCAAATTCAAATTTATTCAACTGTATTCGGGCTCATAACAATGATAAGAATTTTTTTTTTTTTTCAAATAATTAAATTAAATGAACGAATAGATATAATTGACAATTCAGAAACATCAAACCAAATTTTGTAAATTAAAATGAGATGAAAATTGTACCAATCCTCAGGAGTGGGGATACTTCGTCTCAAAAGCAGTGCCGTTTTTAATCTCGCATGCATCCTCTATTATATTTAATACTCTGTGGATACAACCACATTGTACCTCAAAACTAGTTTTGCAGCACACTACCTAAAAATGTACATTTTTAATGAAAAAACAAATAAACGTATTTTTAAACCATAAGCTTTTTTTTTTTTTTTTTTTGCTTCAGCTTCATGCGAAATAAATATTATTTCGTTGCGGAAGGTTGGCTGCAATATTGGTATATTTTACATTCGCAGAAGTGAGTAGAATAAAAGCTCATAAAAAAGAACTTTTTTTCTGTGATTTTATGATTTTACTGGCCTAAATACATACTAGTGTAGATTTGGTTTGAGAAAAATAAACATTAATGTGGGGACATTATCCTAATTTCCCTGCTCTTAGGGCTGGGCCCCATGTTGATAGATGGAGTTATGAACCATCTTAGTGGCCCATAATTGTGCTCTGCAAGATAATCAAACATTTGATGCGATGTGCATTATCTGCATTATCCTTATGCATTTTCAGACTGATTATACAACTGTAAGTGTATATGTACTTACATACGTGCTTGTTGCAGCAGATACAGACACTCCATCTACCAAAATTTGGCTGACAATTGTCCATGCTTCTATCTATGATGAAGACATGAGAGCTGGCTGACAGACCTTATAGGAACCATTAGACTGTGGAACTAGGTCTAGATAAAGTTACCTATATTTAACAGTTGCAACTGATTCAAATTACAGATTATGTAATAGGAAGAAAGGAAGAAAAAGAAGCTGTATTCTGCATAAAAGGCCAGGTGTGATGCATAGCACCTAAGGTCTATGTCCCTTATAAGAGGGTGGGGTGGGCACCATATAGGGAGGTTCCTTAAGACCTCTGAATATAAATATAGTGAATGCACTTTTTATCAAACTATATTCAACTATACCTAAAATACCTACTTATATGCGGTTCCACTTGTATTATATAGATATACATTGTGTGACAAAAAGTGCATTCATTCACTGAGAAGCGCAACTATATTGGAAGGATGAACTAGGAAGTACCATTTATGATGTATTTATATTCAAAGCTTCAGACCTCTAAGTGAAAATCAAGGCTTGGTATACCGTGGCATTTTTAGACCCTAGTATCCAGAATAATTATATTGGCAATTGAAGTGCTAAATTACTAATATACATGTTGCCTTATGTCCATTCTAGAATTTCATAATCATGGCCTGATCAATTAACATTAGGGAGGTACAATTGCTTTATTGGTATATGAGGTCAGTGGACCAATTAAGACCCAGTACCCAATTAAGGCCCAATGTGCCGATCTTGGCCGCTATGAGTATTAGTACGTGACTATGTCACAGAAGTTGTTAAACAATTGTGTAACAACACTGAGCTATTGTTAATTTTTGAGAAATTGAGCTTCAATCAAAAGTAAGTAACTGAAATTATATTGAAATGTAGATAACTAAATGTTATTATAGTGATGGTTTGTAACATTATCCAAAAAAAAACTTTTACTGACCAATCGCCATCATTGCAGTAGGCTATATCAAAGCAAAAATGTTAAAACTGCCTAATAAGGCCCAATGTGAATAGCATTGAAGTAAGATTTCTGAATTTTTTAGATGGTTAGTCCAAAAAAGAAGAAAGGAAAATGAAGTCAGGCGCAGTTGATGCGTGCTATGGAGTTGGTGAAAGATGGCTACTCATAACACCAAGCTTCAATAATCAGTGGTATTCCGAGGCATAAACTGCGAAACCACATAGTGATTGGATTGATAGAAAAAAGAATTGAATATTCCTAGCAACTTATATAAGAGATCAACATTATTTTCTTGACTTAAATGATGAGCTAATTGTGAATTGAATGTAATTAAATCTCTTTTTTGATAACTCGAATATACATATTTATTTTAATAACTTGTTTTAATTTCCTGTATTTCAGTAAAATTGGGCCTCACTTGGTCAAGGTTGAGCCATACATGATCAGAGGTTGGGCCCTATATGGTCAGAGGTTGGGCTTTATTAGGGTTTCAAGAGTTGGGCTTTAATGCGGTACGTTGGATCTTAATTGGTTTGAAAATTGACCTCTTTTTGGTCGCAGCTCAAGGGTCATTGGTGCATTGTAAAAAGGTCGCAAGGGGTCAGTGTGTAGGTAAAAGGGTCTACTTTCTTTTCCACCCACTCCGACATTAATTAATCACTTTCAATCTAAGTTATAGGTAAAAAACCCTTAGTGGGCCTTAATTGGTGCTCTGACCTTGAATGCTAGTGTTGTAGAATATCAATAGGGCCTATCAATAGTCCCCTCAATAATTAATAGATATCCATAGTTTCTCTGTCTGATATATTGATATTATCCATAGTTTTTAATAAACTACCTGTTAGTTATATTTGATAAATTGATAGAACTACACTAACCTACACCAACCTACATTGGAAGGGCAATTCCGCAAATGTAGGAGTGTTACACGACTTTGCGCCAAATTTTACTTGAATATTAGTGGTGTTGACTTTTTTTTGATCCATCAATAATCGATAAAATCATACCTTGAAAAAATTAATTTTTTTCAATTTTTAGAATTTCAATCATTTTTGATCAATCAAACAATTTTGGCAAAATTGATTTTTGAGTTGTGTTTTTTTTTTTTGGTTTTTTGAGATATTTATGGAAAATGTAGGTAATTTTGAGGATTAAAAATTAAATTTTAATTTTTCAAGGTGAAAAGAGAAAAAATGAGGAATAGAAAAAGAGAATTATTTATCAAATTTTAAATTTTTATATTTCGTTTTTTAGATGTTTTCAACGTTTCTTACTTAAACAAAATATAAGATCGATAAATCAATTTTCAGTTTTTCAACAGTTGATTATTTTCTTTTCGATTTAATCGATTAAAATCGATTGAAAAATTTTGAAAAATTCCCTCCCTCACCGTTACCTTAAAACATGACTGCGTTCACACTCATGCCACTGAAAGTGAAACGAGTATTCATTATATTCAACACTAATAGAGGAGAGGATTCACGTCAAAATTTTTAGATACAAACATTGACAGCATTTTTAAATCCCATCTCCACACACGTTGCAAGGGGTATAATGACCGTCCCAGACCGCAATAATATGCTGCGCCAATTTCGTAAAATGGAGTTCTATTTTCTTTTAACTGGCTGTACGATGAAAAAATAAAAATAGACGAAAAAAATGTTATTTTGTACGCAATTTCTAAGGTCAAAAATTTTTTTCATTCGTGAGTCCAAAGGGTCGAGAAGACGACGACGACGGAGACCGAAGAAGCAGATGAGACTGCAAGAAAGTATGTCCAGAAGAAGGCACAGGTAAAGAGAGGAGAGTTGAGGACGCGTTGTCAACTGCGCGTCGTCTCCATGGTTACATACATTCCGGATGATCTTTTCACATTTCTGCCCTTCCCCCCTCCCTGCCACCCACTCGACATCCACCGAAAATTTTCGGTCGATAACAAAAATAAAAGGAATAGGTACGTACAGCAAATAAGTGACCCGATTATCATGTGTTATTTTTTTTCGATATGGTTTTAAGGGAGGGCATACGTATTATTTTACACATTTTACGTATACAGTATATGGTATAAGTACTACTGTATAAGCCATACTACTCACCTTTCGTCTGCCCTTTAGCTCGAAGATGAGTCGAATGTCACGACTTTCACGTATTGTTTTGAAATTTAGAACAAGTAAGCATAAAAAAAGGAGAAAAAAAAGCGAAAGAGAGGCCTATACTGATGCATCGCAACGATACCTCGAAAATCGCCCAAAAGAATTCACCAACAAAGGAAAGAGTTCTAAACCTTAACGACGTAGAAGCGAAAATTGGAAGAAAAAGTGTCAGAAAACAATAAGAGGGGGCCTAAAAGGTTTAATTGATGCGCAGCGGAACACTCATAAAAATTATGAAGTATAAACATCAGAAAACGGAGGCTGCTTATATTTGTGTATGCGTGTGAACAGTATATGCGAGAACACTGCGTGGGCATTTGACAGCATATCTTTTTTAAGTAGATTTTCATAAATTTCGATCTCATGGAACGACTTGAGGGTGAGGGTGGATATGGTTCTGAAAGAAAATTTTAGCAACTCTGAATTTAAACATCAGTAAGATAGTAGTGTAAAAATTATTTTTTGTAGGAAATTTAGAAAAAAAAAATTGAAAAATTTGCCACCACCAAAATCTGCCACTTGTAGGTTGTGCCTTTGCAGGCTAATGGAAAATTTAGCATTGTATACAGAGTGAATCAGTTTTCGATGTACCATAGGAAAATTATTACATTTTGTTTTCCTCAAAAATCTGCTTAAAACCAGGAGTCATTATTCCATGCACCATGTATTGGTTAGAGCATGTTAAAGAAGTGAATGAAAAGCCATTGGTAAATCAAATAAAAATATTTGTAATCAAAAAACGCATACAACCATACAACTACGCATCATATAACACACACAAACAAGAGTTAAGATTATAAGAGTTACAGTTACGCAAATTTGACAATAGTAATTCTCATTTATCCCCTACTGTAGACACCAAGTGCTAAGATGTTTACACATCAAAAAACTGTAGGACAGCAAGCCTCTCTTGAAAATGTAGGTTTCGAGAGAAAAGAATTATGAATTTTGATAATCACATTAATTGTTTTTAAGTTCATATGTGTAAATGGTATGTTATAATTGTATGAAATTTGTTAGCTGCTGACAAAAATTAAACAATTTGAAATTTAAAAGCATTATTCTTTAAAAAAAGAAAAACTAATTAAGATGATAAATTATGGTAAATAATCATTCTCTACAACGAACACCAGTTACAGCAAACAACCGGCTACAACATGTACAAAATGCCTGGTCCCAGCAAAACTCTATTTATTTCTAGGTAAAAAAAATTTGCTACAACAAACTATTGGCTAAAACAATCAGATTTTGATGCTAAGTGAAGCCAAAAAACTGGTCCAGTAAAGGTGAAAATTTTCATTTAGGCAATGTCCGATTTAGTAAAGAATTTCCTACCAACCACTTATCTATAAAGTGTCCAGCCAGAAAAGGTTTTCCTTCTGTGTTTTATGAAAATCATGTTGAGGTTGTGAATAAAAATCATGGCAGTTCCGTAATTTTAACAGGCAAAAGAGTAACATCAGATTTACGCCAAATTGAATTTGTGAGGACTTCCAATAATAATAAAGATTCTTGCAATTTAATAATAAATAAACCTAATAATCCGGTGGAAGTCTAGCATAAGCACCTTTCTCATTTAAATTTCAACTTGAAATTTCTGTTACAAAGTGAACTAATTCCAGATCTAAGAAAAGGTGAATGCGTGTTCAGTGAACCCTGAGTTATGCGGAAACAGCATCGTCACCCTATTAATATACATGATAAAAGAACCAGGCATCCTTTAGAGCTGGTTCATATGGATGTATGCGGATTTATTAGTTCAGTAAGCTACGATGACAAGAAATACTTTTGTCACATTTCTTGAAAATTACATTAATTTTTGCTATGTGTATCATCTCAATAATAAGGTTGAAGTTCTCGAGAAGTTTAAAGATTATCACAAACTAGTTTTCAACTGTTTTAACCATAATGTAAAAAGACTTTGCTGTAATGTTAGTATGGAATACTTAAATGCACCTTTCAAAGAATATTATAGTCAAAAGGGCATTCAAATTGAACCAACCATTCGACATTGCCCTCAATCAAATGGAAATGCTGAGCATATGAACTGCACGCTAGTCAAACAAGCCAGGACCATGATGTATGAAAGAGGTCTAGATAAAGTTTACTGGTCTGAGGCTCTCATGTGCGCCGCTTATGTATTAAATTGTTGTCCGACAAATAGAAATTCAAATCCATTTATACCTTTAGAGAAGTGGCACAAAATAAATTACGACTAGGTACTCAAAATAAAAAGTGTTTGAGAGGGACACATACATGTTGGATTACAAACGTTACTCGGATAAGTTTGATAAGAAAATTATGAAATTGAAGTTCATAGGGTATGCACCCACTGGCTATAAACTGTTAGATATTGAAATCAAAAAGGTCTTCCTTTCGCAAGATGTTAAATTTAATGAATTTTGCAACATGAAAAATTGTTATAATATGACTGATGTTATTTTGAGCGAAGTCAATGAATCAAACATGGAGAATATTAAAATCAATAGCAACATTAATTTATGCTACTTTGTTTGTAAATTCTGTAATTGAGTTAATGCTCTGTCTTCCAATTCCTCATGGAATATAATCAAACATCCATCATGGATATTCACCAAAAAGTTTGATCATTCAAACAATGTTATTAATGTGTAAACATTCTTGCTCTCTAGTCCGCTTCCTCCCAGGTGTAAAAAAATATTAGATATGAAAAAGTTGAGATTGCATAAAAAACTACATGGCTCATTGTCCAGTTTTGAATTCTGTTTGTCACATAACACACACACACACACTCACAAGCAGACATCCGTAGCGAGCTGGTGGCATGATACGTGTCACGTACACATTCACACATTCACACACATTCTCTGTGGTGCCTGGCGGCATAGCACCTACCCACACAAGCATTTTTTTGTCCTATTTAATAGCTCTGTTTGATAGGACTACACCAACTTACACCAACCTACACTGGGAGGGCAATTCCACAAATGTAGGAATGTTATATGACTTTATGTCTAGTTTTACATGAATATTTGTGGAATATCCCTATCGGTGTATGTAGGTGTAAGTTAGGGTAATCCTATCAAACAGAGCTAATGTTAAAGTTGTGAATGTTTACACATTATATATGTGAGGGGGACCCTTGCACGCCTTTTTTATCATGCTTATTTAGTTGCTTGCAGCTTTCAGCAACAATGAGATTTCAATTTCGATGGGGTTTATTCACAGGTTGCCAAACTATCGACTGTTTGTTCTCTGTTGTCAATTGCAAATCAGTTAGGACATTATGTAAATCAAGTTGATATTTGTAGCGTATTTTTAAATGGTATTTTATATGAAGACGTTTATTCTGAAATCCCAGATGGCATAGAAATAAAGTTAAATTGAAGCGAGAATGTTTAAAAATTAAATCGATCACTGTACGGGCTGAAGCAAATGCCCAAATTTTGGAATACTGCCTTCCATGGTTTTTTAACATTGTTAGGAGTGGTTCCTGGAAAGGTTGTTAATTGCTTATATATCTTGCACAAAAATAACTCCATTGTAAATCTCTTAGTTTGTTTTGATGACATTCTCCTTACTTCAGATAACGTAAATATGATTTGAAAAGTTAAGCAGCTTATCTGCCAAAAGTTCAAATGTAAAGACCTCTGAGAGGTAAACAACTTTCATACATTAACAATTTCATATGAGAGGGGAAAAGGAATTTTGAAAATAAACCAAAAATTGTTAATAGAATCAGTGGCCAAAAGATTCAACTTATTTAATTGTAAACCTGTGTATTTGCTTATAGAACCTCATCATCAATTACAGTGCTTAACTGGTGGCCTCAATAATAAACTAAATAATAAATACCAGCAACTTATTGGTTGCCTGATGTACATAATGCTAGGTTCTTGTCCTGATATTTGCTTTTTGATAAGCTTCTTTAACCAGTTTTAGGGTACTGCCTCAGTTGAACATTTCAATTAGAATTGTCTTGTGTCCTAAAGTATTTAAACACCACTGTTGATTTGGAATTAACACATTTTTGTAATATAAAGTCACTAGTTTTAGAAATATTTTCAGATGTGGATGTGGCAAATTGTATAGAATCACAGAAATTAATCTCTGGTTATTTCTCTCGTGTATTTGGCAACATTGCCTCGTGGTCTAGCCAAAAACAGCCTACTGTTGCTCTTTCAAGCGCAGAAAGCAAACTTATAGCTTTGACAATTTGATGAATTGGAAGGTATTTTTACCATAATTTTATTTTTCTGCTTCCATATTTTTGTAAGTTTCAACTAGGATGATTAAATTATCAATATTTTGATTAATATTCTGAAATAATTGTGTTATGTGAAATCAAGTCCTACTATGTAAGGATTAATCTATAAGTGATCAAAATTATTATTTTGTGTGTATTAGCCTTATCATCCACAAAATCATTCGAATATCTCCTGTTATAATATGTTTGATCAGTACATCTAGCATTATGTATCATAAATTCTACATGTGAACAAAACTGTTTTTTACATTTTGAACACTTCATTTTCACATTTTTCTGCGCAATTTATTACAAAACCTTTTAGAGTAATACTGCACTTTGTATTTCTTCTATTCCCTCAAACGGAGTGGATAAAACATTGGAATTTTCATGAATCTAGAATTCAAATAAAACGTTGTATGTTCCTATTAGGGCTTATAACTAAAACATTATTGGGGTTATTGGTTACTGGGAACCAATAAAAATCTATATTGGTTTCTGGTTACTGGTTATTGGTTAGAAGTTTAATTATTTGGTTACTAGTTATTGTTTTGGTTAACCAAAACAACTTTTCTGGTTATTGGTTGTGGTTACTGGTTATTGGTTAAGATAAAATTTGGGGTAAGGTATACAAAAAAATTTTCTCGAGGTCGAATTATCTAAAATTAATAATTTTTAAGGAAATAACGAGTAATTTTTGAAAATAATAATCAATAATATTGATATGTCATGAAAATCAATAAAAACCTTCTTTCTGCTTATCATTCTGGTTAAAGGTTTCAGCATTTTATGGGAATTAGTTATTGATTATTGGTTAGGTAAAAGTTTTTTGTTTTGGTTATTGGTTCCCAAATCAATATTGTCAATTTGTTTTGGTTTTTAGTGGTTATTGTTGTGATTATGGTTGTGGTTATGGTTGTGGTTACAAGCCCTAGTTCCTATAATGACTTGAATTTTCAAAAAAACTGTTGTAACTAATTTCATAAATTGTTGTATGTTCCTTTACCCAAACTAAATTTTTTAAGAAAACTGTTGTAATTAATTCCACAAACTTGTATTTTCCATTACTATTGCTCTTCTTTTGAGAACTGTTGTAACTTCCATCTATTGCTTGTTTACATTCAATTTTTCAAGAAATATTGAATTTTTCTTAATGTAAGATATTAATTGTGAGTTTAGTCTTAGTAGAAAAGAATGAACACGATCAAATTCCTTAATTTTATTTTTAAATGTGATGAGCATGCAAACTTTCAAATGCATTTTTCTCAAAACTATGTTTTGGAAGTTACAATGTTGTTATTCTTAGGGTGTGTAATATTTCCTCTAAATGGGAATAGGAAATATGTGCAATTATAAAAATAAATAAAATGCATAGGGATAAGATATTATTTTTCAAAAATTAAGGACGACTGTTTCATCACTTGATGTTACAATGTTGACCTTGTCCAAACTACAGTGACAGTTATCCATCCCCTCGCCAGCAACTGGAGTTAATTTCCAAACATGGTGAGTGTGACAATTGTTTCCAAATGGCTAAATTTCTAGTTGTCAACCTGAACGCCCTCCTGTTGTGGATACAAAATGGCGTATTGCCGTACTCCTATCTGTAGGGCTCTAGTTTAATCTTAAAGCTTTTTTTAAAAAGTAAACAAAATAACAAAATTTTGACAACGACGATAATATTTATCTACATCCGTACATCATATTTCTAAATTAATTTAACACAATTAAGTATTTTATTAGCGAAAAAGTAGACATTTATATTTTATGGGTTCATAACTGAAACGTGTAACGACGTTCATGCCTAACATCTCTCTGGGCTTTCTGATGGATCAACTTTAATTGGTGAGGAATCTACAAGTGAGCCAAATTCAATTATGATCTTGTACCATAATGACAAATTTTCGTATTATAATTTTGATAATTTAAGCGGAAAATATTCTAATCAACGTTATTTCAAAATATTCACTTGGATCGTCATTTATTAAGTTCTGTGTCCCATGAACTTGTTGCAGCCTGCCAGTTTGTAGCAATGATTTCCACTATCGAAGGTGTTGGGAACGAAGTGATCCAGTTTTTTATTTGTTTGGGTGTAGTTTTGATTTGTTTATTGCTGTGGCTTTCTACGAGGGTAAGAAGTCCAGATGAACCTTTCTTCAGTACTGTCTACGTACTGGAGAGACGTTATGGCCGAAACAATGAAGAACCAGCTCGTGTGCCACTTACAACTGAAAATACTGCAGAAGGTATGTTTAATGTTTCTTGAATCATTATTCCTATTATTGGTTCCCTTAATTTCAACCATTTCTATTTTAAATGCTGAAACATTGTTTACTTAGGGGATCCCGGATTACCAAGTTCTCCGATTAATCGATGTGTTGTTGCCGCAAATCGAGGACCATCATCTGACGAGAACGCCTCTTCACCAAGCTCTGAAAGTAATCGACTAATTCCTGAAATTACTGGTGGTAATTCAGAATGTAGCAGTTCACCAAAGTCAGCAGAATCAAATGCTTCATGTTCGAGCAAAATATCATCTAATAACGATTCTACAACAAAGTCCGATACTGTTGATTCAACAGCTGATCAGATAGAGTTGATGATAAAAGTTCGTTTAAAGTACTTTACCGATGAGTCAAGAGAGGTCGAGGGCTCCCTGAATGAACGATTATCTGAATTTAAAAGGTGAGAATATTTTCTAATCGGCTCGACCTATAAAGAGTTTTCAAACAAAATTCTTTACTATCGTGTCGTGTTGGTGAAATAATAGCCTAAATGTGTCATTTGCTAAACCCTTACTTTCTTATAGAAACAAGGCATTCCAATTTTTTTTTTTTTTTGGCAGTGTGAGTGAATGTCTAATTATGGATGTAATGAGTAATCTTCTCTCTCCTTTTTATAAACCTGACCTGCTATCTTCGAGC
The DNA here is from genome assembly GCA_011428145.1 of Ericerus pela. Lineage (NCBI taxonomy): Eukaryota > Metazoa > Arthropoda > Insecta > Hemiptera > Coccidae > Ericerus > Ericerus pela. Next base: position 688,549 of record WOFM01000399.1, read on the forward strand.
TCTTTCAAAATCTTTTTAATTCTGTTACTTTCCGTTTCTTAAAATTAGTTATACATTTTTATTTTTAACCAACTTAAAAAGAAGGAAGATTATCTATTCGATCCCTATATATGTTTCTTTTTTTTATGTTTGTTCCAGCATAACTTCTCAACTCAAGTACCCATTTTAATGAACTCTTTTTAAATTATAGAGGGTGATCCAACGATTGGTTCTGTTAAATTTTTTTGAGGATTGATGAGATAGTTTTTGAGTTATCTTCAAATAAGTTTAGGTTAAAAACCAATTTTTAAAAGATAGGTTTTCATTTTTCTCTTGGCTTTAGCTTCCTACGAAATAAATATTATTTCGTTGCGGAAGGTTGGCTGCAGTATTGGTATATTTAAAAATCGGGGTAGTGAGTAGAAGAAAAGCTTATAATAAAAAACTGTTTGATTTATTGCAGGTAAAGTTATCGATAAGCAAAAAGTCCGATAATTCTCATCCCTAGTTAGTAGACCTAGATCTTGCTGGAGAATTTTAAAAGGATTACTTTTTTCTTTTTAACGCATTTTCTATTTTTTTTTGTTTTATTTTTTGAAAAAAATTATTAATTTTCCATAATGCTTTTTTCGTTTTACTTTAATTCCTGTCGATCTTTCAGGATGGATTAGAAAATAATAATTATTTTTCTGGAGCTATTACATAATTATCATTTCTACGAGAGGAGACATCAGAAACATTTACTTCAATATAATTATCTTCATTTTTTGAAGGTCCAGGGATATCGAATTAGTAAAATGTGATACATGTCAGCGGTAAAAATGTGCGATAATCCGTTGATAATACGAAAACATTTAAAAAATTGTGATTTTGATGTAAAAGAAAAAAAAATAAAGAAATCTAATTCTGAAATATCGTACCTAGATTTGCTACGAATTTCTTGAATTCGGCAAAAAATACATAACACAAATTGCACATACTCTGAAATGCCATCCCTACTTTCGGTGAAAGAGTCAAGCAAAGCAGGCTCCAAGAGCGGCTATAATAATGATATTCGTTCTGCTGTTATATTTTTTTTTTCGCTTCTCTTGTGGAACTTCTTATCATTTTGTACTCCCATTTTGATCTGTAATCGTTTTAAAATTATTTTCAGGAGAAATTTTCCTGAAGAGTTAGCAGCCGGTAAAATCATTCGGTTAATTTTCAACGGACGTATGTTGCGCGACGACAACATCTCATTGCAAAGTTACGGCTTATTCGACGATTGCGTTGTCCACTGTCTGATCGGCAACGAGAAACCGCAGCAGCCTGCGACGCCCGAGCAACCCGAACAAACGCAACAGTTTGCTCAAAATAACGACCAGCCAGCCACCGTACCCGAATGGAATTTAAGCAAATTACTGTGTTTTCTCATTATTGGCGTACTGTCATTGACGTGGTATTGCAGATTTCAGTTTGCCACCTTATTTACCTTCACGTCGACGTCATTTTTACTTGGTTTAACCGTCATATTTTTATGCTCCATGTTTGGCACGTTTTTTGTCGACTCCGTTCCGCTGAATACCGTCGGCTGAGTACGAGACCTGAGGTGCGTTCAGAAATTACACACCGGTGACCACTTTTCGCACCAAACTGTTCACAAATAGATTGTTTTTTGTCGGTGCGTTACCTAAAATCGTTCAGCAATTGTGTCCGAATGACGCACCAAACACACCGATAAATCTTTGTGTAATTTTTGTTCCACATAAAGATTTTGTTGTTATCAATAATAAATGAATTATTATTAGCACTGGGCAGGATTCATGAAAAGAACGGGATTCGAATCTTTTTTTGGGGGCTAAAAAGGATTTGTGATTCGAATCATTTATTTACAAACTGCGAAACAACGAATCACGAATCCCATTCTTCTAGTCAGGAAATTCCCGGAGATTTGAAGAAAATTAGGTAATTGTGGGGGAAAAAAATTTATGAATTTCACTCTTGCAAATTTAAACCACCTCCTTAAGGAACTTGTAACGCACTCTTTCCTAAATAAAACAGTTTCTTTATCAAAAAGTTCTCGAATGTTCAGAACTTTATTCCCAGAACAAGATCAAACAGAATTATTTAACATTCGTGATTTTGAGAATTCGACATTCTTAGAAAAATGATTTGTGCGAATCACTTTTATTCTCCGAACTGAAAGTATTTGTGATTTGTGATTCGAATCACTTCCAATTGAAAGATTCGTGATTCGAATAATTTTTTTGAGGATTCTGCTCACTCTTGTTATTATTTACCTATCCCACACTAAACCATTCAGTTTTAGTACAAACAACCGTTGTGTGATGGTGAATCTTGGTGTGTCTTTCACACAATATTTCTGAACGCGCCCCCGTCTATTTGGTACCTTTTTTTTTTATTTACTTACACAATCTGTCGAGAAATTCATCAGGATCGTTGTCATCGCCGTCGCCACCACCGCCGTTTTCTCTTTCTCGGTGCATGATCATTTCTCTCTACCTATCTTACCTCCTCGTTCAAGTGAAGTAAATTTTTAAGTAAAAATTCATACCTGATATTCCTCCCAGATAGGCGCGTGTTCATTCTGCACCATTGATGGAATGGCTCGAGGAATACTGTAAATTATGTCACTGTACGATTCTTTTTTGTACTTTTTCCTCCCCGTTTTTTAAAATTTTTATTTTTTCGTGCAGCAGCAACAGTTACTGAAGGTGGCAATCTTAATTTTTTCCCCATCGTTATTATTATTATTATTATTTTTGTGGAACTTAAAAAAGTACCTATCATTGCTAAAGAATGATCGAATGAATTCTTTTTATTGAAGTGATGAATATACCTTATGAGTTATACGATAATTAATTACCTTAAACTAGTTTACGTTGTTTCATCAAATTTTCCTTTCCTTTTTTTCTCTTTTTTTTTTAAATTGTTAAATATCACTAATATTAAAGTCATTGATGCGTGTTTTTTTTTCATTTTTTCTCTTTAAAATTATTGCAATACCTTCAAATAATTTTGAAAAATGTATTTATGCTGCGGCTAAATCTAAAATTGCGTTACGATACTCTGTGTTGCTAATTTATAGCGAATATAATGGTTATTGGTCGTTATAGGTGTTCAGCATTTCATTCGGAAGGTTGCGAGTTCGAGACTGGCTGCCATTCACATTGCCCTCTCAAAATAGCGGTGTGTTCGATTCGGTTCCATTAATGTTCTCAACAGTTTTACCCGAGCACGCATCCGCCATTACAATTAATATTAAAATATTGAAATTCTTGAGACTGAGTTATACAAGACAATATTTAATAAGAAAAACTGTTGAAGTTTTTTGCATTAGATATCGTTTAAATTTTATATCATGGTTTTTATTATGAATTTACATTTGTTCCGCAGAAATCTCTTAGAAACTTAGCGTTCACGATGATTATTCAAACCCGAATAAGTACTGTATAAATGAATTGAGGCAAAACTATTCAAAAATTATTTATAATCTCCTAATGATAAATTTTCACTATGGGCAACGATTTCAATAAGCTTTTTTTGTAACTAAAATGCAATAAAATTTTCAAACGTGATTTCTCAAAAAGGAGAGAGTTTTGAATTAATTCTAAGCCTTCTTACGATGGAAAGACATATCGCTGTCCTAATAAGGAAACTTCGTAACTTCACTTCATTTTTGAATATGATTTTATGTCATCTAGCAGTGATAACACCTTGTATTCTAAAACTTGCTTGAAACAGTTATTTTACACCGAAAAACAGGTAACTAAATAATTTTTTTTATCAGTTTGACTTGAAAATTTAAAAAAAAAGTAAAAATTCACGTCATTTCTTATTCATTGCTGAAGCAACTGATAAGAAATGACATAATGCGTTCGTGTACTGGTCCGAGACATTACCGAGATCTTTATCTATCGTTTTGTCATCGGCCGAACTTTGCATCTTACTTGCCTGTGTGTGCAAGTAAGAGCATACGAACAAACAATATATTTTATCTGCTATTTAATATAATACGCCTGATGAAGAATGGCGCCTGATGAAGAATGGCGTGTGTACGAGATGTATAGTCCCCACAGCTACTCCCCCCCAGTTTTTGCGCCGCAAAAATGATAAGTTGCATGTCTGGGGGACTTATCGAGTCTACTGCTTCCTCATTATCATCTATTTTTATTAGAGGTTAGGGGATGTTGTGTCCATGATCAATTTTTCTTCTATGCAATCTAATTCAGTTTTCTATGCAGGAAGTTGGCGAGCATTTGGTTTCTCTTCAGCCTTTTGCATGTTATTCAAATTGGATGTGTCAAAGAAGTTTTGTTTTGGCAGCGACATTTTGGATAACAGAGAAAAGATAGAAAATAATGTTTAGGAAAACTCATTTAATTTCAAAGACAGTTCCGTTTTTACTTTTGTATATCTTCTTATCAAGTCATAGAGGGGATAGCGCTTAAAATTCTCGGCAGTATGCAAGTTTTCTGGTTAAGTTCTGATTGGTTTAAGCAAAGTTATGCCTGAAATAAACTCATGGAATATTTTTCGAATATTTTATTACAAAGGAATCTCCACTTATGACGTCACAATGTTGAGATTATCTTTGTATTTAATGGTAAACACACGTTGCGATGTTTATTTCTGTATCGCACGTGGATTTGTTTATTCCTGTTGTTTTCTTTTTGTTGGCATTCCTCGTTTGCTTATCTCCGGAGTTTCTTTTGTCTCATGGGGTTCCGATTTTTGTCGCATATTTTTTAGCAGGTTTCAACTTACGTAGCGGATATTACTTTTTTGGGAGTAAATTTTATTTTCTTCGCATTAACCTCTCAGACTTGCGAGAAGGGTGGGAATTTTTGCGTTTTTTACTGCCTAGGGGCCTGCCTCTTTTTTGTGGGCATATGGGGGCCTCGGGATCGAATGTTTTGGTAATAACATCATCCGAAAACTTCACAGACTTTTTTATTTTTGGTGTTTTCTCTAATTGTGAATTTTTTATTTCACTTTTTTCGACGGATTCTTCTATGTTCGTTGGTAAGTCCGTCTGGATATTTTCTATGTTTTCTCTCGGTATCCTCTTTATTCTTTTATCGTCGCTTACCATGTATGCAGGCTTCAATCTGTCGATTGAAATTGTTCGAGGTTCGCCTGCAATGAGTATCACAAAGTTTTTCTTATCTCGTGATACTACTTTGTAAGGACCAGTGTATGGTTTCTCCAGCACAGATCTCATTTTTTTGTCTCTAACAAATACATGTGAGGTATTGGCCAAGTGTTTCGAGATGTAAATCTTGGGCTGGCCATGGCGAGCTGCCTGTTCTAGAAAATTGTTGGCATCGTTTCTTATATTTTGAACCATAATTTTGGGGCAAACTTCCTTCGATTTTATGAAGAAGTCCCCTGGAAGGCGTAGCTCTTTGCCAAATGCTAGTTGCAATGCAGAGTGACCTCTATCCGTTTGTAGGGCAGATCGGAGTCCTAAGAGGATGGTAGGGAGTACGTCTACCCATCTCTTGGTATCATGAGATATGATAGAGGCTTTGAGAGCTCTATGCCATCTCTCGATTTTGCCATTGGCTTGAGGATGGTAAGCTGTGGTATGACTGTGTTGAACACCATGCTTATTAGACAGCTCTTTAAAGAGCGAGCTCTCAAATTGGCAACCTTGGTCCGTAATTATGACTTCTGGTACGCCATACCTCGCAATCCAGGTATTGTATAACCTTGCAGCTACTGTAGGAGCTGTCATCTCGTATAGAGGAATTGCGTCCGGCCATCATGTTGCCCTGTCTATTATCGTTAACAGGTATCTGTGTCCTTGAGATGGTGTTAATGGGCCTACCAAGTCCATATGTACAGTTTTAAACCACTCTGTTTGTTTGAAGGATTTGAGGGGCGAGCGAGTGTGTCTTCCTACTTTGGATTCTTGGCAGTTCAGGCAACTGGGAGCCCATTTGTTGCAGTCAGACTTCATTTGTGGCCATACAAACCTTGCCAAAATTAAATTAGCACTACATTTTGGCCCAGCATGTGACAGATTATGTACACTGTTGAAAGCCAACCTGTGATATTTTACTGGTAGAAATGGCCTATTCTTACCTGTACTTACGTCACATGTTAATAAAACATCAGTACAGGGAATTTTTTGCTGTCTCAATTTGAGAGTAGTATCATCGTTTGATAACAACTCTTGCAATTCTGCATCCTTAAGCTGTGCTTTAGCTATTTCAGCATAAGGTAATTGGACAGGAGCCGAGATAGCTTCGATTCTACTCAAGGCATCAGCTGGAGTGTTAAGTTCTCCTCTTATATACTGAATGTCAGTAGTCAATTGACCAATGTAGTCTAATTGTCATGCTCTTCTCAGCAATGCCGGTTCTGCTTTTTGTGTGAAGGCATATATTAGGGGTTTATGGTCATCAAACTTGCGCGCTTCAATGTTGTGTGCATGGCTTTTGCAAAACTTGAACAAAGTTTTATATGTGAAATACGTAGCATTATCGACAGTTTGGTTATCAAAATCACTGCGTGTCTTGGGATCTGGCCTGGTGTACATCATGTATACTAGAATTGGTTACCAGTTGTCCGGGTTGATGCTACAAATACGCAGGCCATGCATGGCGCTGTCAAATCAATCGACGAGTAGGCGAAGATTGGAATCAGATTTTAGTTTTTCAGCTGCAAACAAATCGTTGAAATGGGTATGTATAATTAGGCGTTTGTTGTCATATTTGGCGATGACACGACTCCAGGCCTCCTTATACCCATCCTCGGAAACGGTTAAATTGGCCAAAGTGGAGGCAGCCTCGGCTACTAGGCTTTCCTTCAAGTAGTGCATTTTTTGGACTGGCGGTATATTGTCGTCATTATGCACTAGATTTTCGTACAGCCCCTTAAAATCAAAAAACTTACAAAAATCATTTTTGGCAGCTTGGCAGACAACAAATAGGATTCGACTGCTACGGAGGCATTGAGAGAGTCTCGTTTAGACTGACCCTCGAATTTACATTTGGCAACATTGCAAACCCTTATGGCTCGGTCAATGGTGGTGAATTGTGCGTCGCGTTCACGCAGCAATTCATCCTCCAACTTGGTTTTGGCAGCTTCCTTCGGATCCAGAAGCTCAGTGTACTTAAAGTACATTTCTTCAAATTTTTCCTTAGTTGCCGCAATTGACATTCTAAGGGTGTCTAACTGCTCGACGACTTCGAGAGTTATGGTGGATTTGATCAACTTGTTGATGTCATCGACGATGCGGGCGTAATCCCTTTTCAGGAACCGGCGGGTCCTTTCCAGGGCTTCCTTTGTGGTCATGATGATTATAAGGAATCAGCTAGGCTAGGGGGTGGGGGTGCAAATCTCACAACAGATAGATGCAAACAAAAATGAGCTATGAGAGGGGGCACAAGCTCCACTTCATCGCACTTCACTCCGGCACTGTCACATATTTTAATAGGTTTTTAATACGCAAATGGACAAGAGAGAAAAAATAAATTGCTGGATAAAAACTTTAACCGGCCTGAAGGACCAGCCACAAAGCAAGCCCGTACCCTCGAGCCCTCACTGCCTCCAGTAACAACAACATCTTGAGACCCTGCCCTTGCCCCCGTTGTTCCCGTTCTCCCCGCATTAACTGCCCGCACGAGGATATCTTTGGCACGACTCGACTCCGATTACCACTCCGTCGCTGTCACTCTGGACATTGCCGCCCAACAGCGTTTAGCCCAGATAACTTATCGCCAACTCCAAGTTCTAGTTCCAGTAGACTTTGAGCTGACGGAGGATCAATTCACTCAGATGTGGAGGACTCTTCTTCTTAAGAGGGCCCAAGATATCTATGAGAAATCCCGTAATCAAAGAGCCAACCACTATGTTTGTCTTGGTATCCAGACGTTATCGCCCGCCCCATTAGGTGATTTATTATATCACCTTGGTTCGTTCTATTGTGAGGTTGATGGTGTTACTTACATCACAACTCCACCTGATTGTCCCACCGCCCGTCCAGCGTGGTGGATTATCGATAACAACATCCAAGACCAATGGGATAGAACAATGCGACAAATGTTGCACCTTTATCTCATGCGCGAGTTCCCACAGCCCCACGACTATAAAGGTTGTCCACTGATGTTGACCACTCGCCAACTTGGCAATAATAACACCACAGTTAGTGTTAAAGCCAAGTATTCGTCGATCTTACCTTCAGATGGTTATATCGCTGCTATTAATGAGTCACTGTATAATCCAGTCCCATTTGCGTATGACAATTGTAATCTTGAAGTGCTCACATCGAAGAATTTGAACGAGATTACTAATGCTGTAAATGAGTGATAACTCCTCAAAAACTGCGAATTAATTATAAAGTTCTTTCAAAAACTGGACAAAAGACTCCTAGTGCTGAGAGTTCTCGACAACCTTCGAGATCTACGACTCTGCCTCCGTCTTCTTCCATGTTGAGACAACCACTCGTGTCACCTATACTTGAGTCCCCCTCTGCAATTTCAGCTGAAACTCTCGCAAGTGCGCTCAATCGTATACGACAACTTGAAGATCAACTAAACAATGAATGCCCCAAATCCGGCCTGAAGGACCATGTTTATCGACGTAGTGAAATAAAAATCAATCACACTCAACGGATGTATATTTTGGAACTGGCATACATGAAAAATTAGGACAACGAGCTAGGTAGAAAAATGAGATTAGAGACGAGTGCAAAACCAGTATTTGAAAGATATCATTGTTCAAAAATGACGAGCTGAATAAGATAAGAGTACGCACGACAAAATGTTATTAATTTAGAAATCGTAATCGACACGAATTTGAAAATAAAAGTGATTGAAAATTGTAGATCTCTTAGGAATTGAGGATATTTTGATCATAAAAGTGATGCCCTTTTTCTATTATATTTAATACTCTGTGGTTACCATAGTGTACTACGTATGAATACTAGAGAGTACCCCAGATTTAGAGTAGAATTAAATTTAAATATATATATAGCCAACTATATCTGTGAAATTGGTCACATGAAAAGCGTTACAGACAAGACGTGCCTATAAATATACACTTGCATGTGAAAAAAATATTTTGGAAAAATAATTTTTAGCAAAAATCTTTTTTTTTATTGTTTCTCAGGTGTGTTAGTGAGTATAGTAGATGCCAGCACAGTACCAGTAGGGGGATCTTTCAGATGATGTAGGGGGGCTTTGGCCAAGGCATGCCACTTCGTATGTCGGCATATGCAGGGTGAACTCCAGGGGTGGGGCTTTGTCCCACTCGCTTCGTGCCACTCGCTTTGTCCCCCCATTGTTATTCCTTCCAAAGTGGCATACCATGGACCAGTCCCTCCACATCTGCCCGAAAGATCCAACTACTCATTTTGATGAAAAATGTGTCTAATCTTGAATAATTATTTTGAAAAACATTTTTTAAAAAAGAAAATGTAGGTAATGAACCTTCCTTGAAAAAAATTTTTTTTATAAAACTAAACCCTAGATGGGATTTGAACATGATGCTACTGATTCCTAAAGCAGCATCTCTACCACACAGCTACTGTAGGAATGTGAGAACTTGTTAACAAAAATTTAATATTATTTTACCATTTGACGTATTAATTTGCTCAAAATATTTCCTCCACATGCAAGAGTGTATATTTACTGGCACATTACAGACAAGTGGTTTTTATAATTGTTAATGCTATAGTCCTGAGTAAATAAGATGAGCTACGACGTTCACGGCGCATTAATGCAATGTTGTTTCTCATTATTGGCCATAAAACTTTTGTATGTCATATTGCCTATCTCCTTCAGAGCTCAACTTATTTGGTTGGGACAATTGTCATGGCTACGCCCACGAGTCCTGTGCGCACTAGCGATGCGCAGAGGACTCGACATGACTGGAGATACTATGCTGAGGCGATGCTAACAGTTGTCTAACAACCAGGCTCGAGCTAAGGTGTGTGACAACGAACATATTTTATTCGTCCTTGTGACGTAAAACAAATTTATAAGTAAACTCCTCCACTACATGGTAGCAAGAGCACAGTGTTTTTCACTGGACCTCGAATTTAATAATTCGTTTTCATCGAAATTTGATTTTGCAAATCAAAATTTAATTTCGCAGCTCGAAATTTAGTTTCAAAAATCGAAATACCATTTCAAACATCGAAATCTCTTTTCGGAAATCGAAAATTAATTTCGGATCTGATCGCGAAAAACGGAAATATTAATTTTTTGCGGCCCAACATACAGTTCGACTTGAACTGAAATAATACACGCTTCCACTAATAAATAACTCTCACCCGTACATAGTACGCAATTACCAGTCTCAATAAGAATTAGCCTGACAGTTACACTCAGACTTAAACATGACGACTTATTGAAGACTGAAACTTAATCCATTGTTAATTCCCTATAATAGGTATAGTCGTACATTTTCTAATTGTTAATTAGCCTATAAATGTCTTCCGTAATTACTGCTGTTGGCTACGCCCACGAGTCCTGTGCGCACTAGCTATGCGCAGAGGACTCGACATTACTGGAGATACTGGGCCGAGGCGACGCTAACAGTTGTCTAACAACCACGAGCGAGCTAAGGTGTGTGACAACGAACATATTTTATTCGTCCTTGTGACGTAAAACGAATTTATAAGTAAACTCCTCCACTACAACAATACCTTGAAACGTCGACTGGTGCTTTACTTGCCTTCAAAGCGAAGTTATGCAATTACGTGTACATAACGTGTTTCCTTAATGGTAGGTACCGATTATAGCGATACCCGGAGTTCCAAATTATCCTTAGTGCTTGCTTTGATAGAAAATATTGACAAACATTTCGAAGAAGAATACCATAAAGGACAAACCTAAACCGGCGAATAGCACCACAAATGCTCCGTACAGTTCGCGTAGAACGAGTACCGATTCTTTGAAAAAGATGATGTTATGGTAAATTTCGTCGCGAATGTTGTCGGTGTCCCAGTTCTTGTAGATTCCCGTTTCGAACAGTCGTGTGAGTAAAGTGCGTATCGGGTGCTGGAACGGTGATCCCGTTCGCAGCATGAACGCCGATGAGTACGACTTGAGTACGCAGTCCGAGAACACGTGTATACGACGCTTGTCATTGGTGTGGCTGCGTCTGCGCTGCGCGTAGTAGATGAGTTCGCGTTTCGACGTGAACACAGCCAAATCTCGCTGGTGGATCATGCGATTGATCACCGTGCTGAAGTCGATCGGAGGCAGTATGAAAAATCGCTGTATCAGTTTGTGAAATTCGTGGCTGGTGGCGGCAGATTCGTTCAGCACGTGGAACATTTCACGACGCCCCACCAGGTTCAGACTCGTGTTCAGCAGATCCGTTTGACGATCGAGCTCGGGTTCGGTTCGCGGCACCGTCATCAGACTGCCAAGGTAGGCTTGGTAGCCGGCCGTGATCACCAAACTGTAGAGTAGCCATTGCGCGCCAAACAGGCGCAGAGGCGACACTTTGGATCTGAGCTTGACGGTGGCCCCGATGAAGGTGGAAAACGTCCAGAACAATATGTAGTGGTACGTTTGCCAGTCATGGTGGGGAACGTGCAGTCGATACGCCATTATTCGCACGACGACGGAGACGACGATAATGTTGGCCAAAATGATCAGCCAACTGATGGCGGAGAATTCGATTATGTAATTGGTCCATATCGAGGGTTGCCGTCCTTTCCCGTGTGGTACAGCCCACGTGAAACAGTCCATTTGATTCTCGGCGATGAAGTCGGTACTCGGTTCGGCGTCGAGAATTCTGATGAATTTGCCAAATGCAATATCGAACGACGGTGACTGTAAATTGGTCGAGTTTTTGACCTGCGACAATAAAATTAAGTGTAAAATTTAATAAGACGTATTGCTGGCCAAACATCGACAGTCTCATGCACGCTTCTAGACTAAGTGACTTTTAAAGAAAAGTCGCTTAGCTTATAATGCGCGCATAAAACCATTGACATACTGTACGTAACATGTATAACTAAATGTTATACGTGTACACATTCGAGGAATATTTGACAGAAAAGGTTAGGCTTACACCTATATAATACTTTTAACATTGGAAATATTTAACCTGAGGTACATACTAAAAAGATGACGTTATATGCAACGAAAAGTGAAAACAAGTTTGCAGCAAAAAGTAAAAAAAACAAAGTTTTCAACATGAAGAAAACAAATTTTGCAACAAAAAGTGAAAGTTGCAACCAAATATGAAAACAGTTTGCAACAAAATGTGAAAAAAACAAAGTTTGCAAAAAAAGTGATGAAAATGTCGGAAACCTCACAAAAAAATTCTTTAGGTATCTATTCCGTACATTCAAAATCAAATATACCAAATTCAAAAGGTTTTTGAAATAGGCTACTAGGTACGTACGAATAGAAAAACTAGGTAATACATTTTTAAGCGCCCCCATCACATTGGATAGTAAGCCTAACAGGAAGTGAAAACAAATTTCCCAAAAAAATCATGATTACAAAGGGTGTAATTATTTCTACCAGCTTGGGTGAGGAGTTGCTCGGATCTGTACTGAATATGAACGAGATTGCTCGTACTCCATGGGTGTTTCTTTATTTTTTGATGTTATCATTATATAGTGAGGAAAAATATACGAAAATTTAGCAAAGCTGAAACTACAAAATAAAAAGTTGGCTTTTCATTTCTTTTTTAATATTAATACTTTATAATGTTCACAATGTTTTCATACAAAGATTTCATTCTTGATTTGAAGAAAAATTGTATCAGTTTTGATGAAGATGATAAAAATATTGAATGTGTTATTCAAAGTGAAGAAAGTTTTGAAAAATTTTCACAAAAGCTGAGAGAAGTCAGCATTTCATTTTCAATCCGTTCATCAAATACTAAAAGTAGGTCAATGAATTCTGAAAAGGTATCTTCTTACCTAATCAATTAACTTCAGACCTGTCACACACATCAACTAAGCTACGAGTTGGACAGGTACTTGGGTTATTTTAAATATGACAAAGTTTTTTTGGACACCACAAGCTGATATTGTTTTCATAAAATATTCAGCTTAAATTTGACATTACATCAATAATCTCCAAAATAAATTAGGGTACTTAATGGATTCATACAAATGATTAGATGTTGGTTTTAATGTCCAGAGAACAAGGACCAACTGCTGTATTAATAAGGATAAATCCCCACATGGGAATAGTGTTTATTTAACAAAATGAAAATTAAATACAAAAATCATTTCCGATGTATCCTCGACTGTGCAAGAAATGCAAATCATGTAATTATTTTTTCAATTTTAGAAAAACTTTTATCATTATTCTCAAGATTTTAATTTCTTTATTTGGCAAAAATGAACGCTTGGAGGCTGATATTTGGCAAAAATGAATGTTTACCCTGAAAACAAACGTTGAGACAAAAATCAATCATATTAATTCTCATGCAAATTCCCCAGCCTTAACTGGCAGTAGCTCTTCTTCTTCATTGTGCTCAGTTGCACTGTACCATCAAAAAATAAAACGCCAATAGTATTAAACTCCTCCTCCCTGCCGATTCACCCATGCAATTAACTAAAATTACTTAGTTCAAGGTTCCCTCATTAGATAAGTATATAGGTACCTAATATGTTATTAGCGTGTCCTTGCACTCTGTAACCAGGCAGCAACGCAGTATCTTAGCCACCATAGATCTTTAATCCACTCACCAACACATCAACTACATAACCATCAAATACCAACTGACTAAACAGACAGGCGAATACAAAAGCCTCTTTGAACAGAGGGGACAAATTTCAATTTCGTAGGCTATAAGAGAAAATGCGGATTGTACGGGGTGGCGAGGTTCGATTTTTCTCATTTTTTTTCAGGAAGAGGAGACGACTGCTCCCTTCGCCCCCTTGTTTTTTCTTCTTTCCTAATCACATTATAGTCCAGTGTATGTAGTCAATGCCGGTACAGAGGAATGAGAATAGACTTACAATGTTTTATTTCTTTCGAAGCTTACGGTAGTAACGGTTGAATATCTTCTCCATGTGGAGGTGAACCTGCTAAACTCAGCTCTGGCAAAAGTAAAGTTGAATGTTCGGTGCAGTGCGCTTGTTGCGGATACTACCTATAGTTCAACCTTAATAAATCCAGAAATGGAATGCTCTCAAAAAAAATGTATGATCCATTATATGAAATTATGAAAATGTATGAAACATTTTCAAAAGTTTTTTTGGCCTACTCTCAAGTAGAGCTTTTATGTTAGGTCTAAAATAATTTATTTTTTCGCCTGATGAACTTTCTACAATGTACCTATCAGGTAAAATATTCAAAACCACTTTTTTTTTTCTAACAAAACGTATGGGCCTATGTCAAGGTTATCTTTGCGATTCACGAAATTTCGAGTAAAATGAGCCTTACACATATTTTGTTGCAGCATATAGGTATTCCGACATATTTTCAGTATTTGGAACATATTTGAGAATAGGTACTCGCTCATTTTTCGTAATTGTAGATCATATCTTCGTTTTTTAATTTTTTGAAGCCAAAAAATAAAAATAAATATTACGTACCTCAAAAATATCCTTCCAGGAAAAAAGATTTTTCTTTAGACAAAAAATAAAATCCCCAAAAATTTGCCAGCTAAAAAAGTTTTTCCAAACATTTCTTCATTTTTAAATTCTTTACTAAAATTCCTGTTAAACAAAGAAAAACTTTTGGCTTTTATATCATCGTACGGTTAAAAATAACTTCAAAATGGCGGTTAGTAATTTTACCTAGTATTCCCATAACCTTTATTATCCCGTTTTTAAGAGAATATTTTACTTAACCCTACATGTCACAAATCTCCAATAGTGTTCTGTTTATTGCTTATCTTTCAGGGTCATTCATTCCAACTGTGTATTTGGACTATCCACAGACATGTTGCCAGAATAATATGGTGAATTAGTGCATTTAGGAGTAACCAAAGAAAAAAAAAAGATTTTTTTTTTACTTCGCAGATAAAAGCTGCTAGAAAGTGAGAGAATTCAGCTGACTTAAAACAACGAACAAGCTGTAATACAATGTATGAATGGAAAAAAATCAAAGCGGTGCATTATCATCATCAAGACATGAGTATATCTGGGAGTAAAGAGCTTTGAGAGGAAGACGGTTGTCATCAGATTCCCGATTATTACCTATACTTACGTTGTGACTTTTTTTATTTTGATCTGGTCTGTGGTAGAGTGCTATGTTCGGGGTAAAATTCATGTGTTTTTCGATGAACCGAAATGCTTTGTTTCCTGTCCCAGACAGTCGCCATGTATTATCGGCTAATTGTGTGATCGTCGATTCTGGTGGTCGGTGTATTCCCACACATTTCAATGGACAACCATACAAGTTGAAAACCTGAAACAAACGATCAACCTCATTTCGCGGACTGATGAAAAACCGATCGGCAGTCAATAAATCAGTAGACACAAATAACTTAATTTTTTCACATTTCCAATTTGAGAAAAAGCTTGAGTTTGATTAAAATTATTCAAAAGCCTAAACAACACTTCGAATTTTTTTTTGCACTCAACCCGATACCCACCCTTCTTAACCCTCACCAGCTTTAACCATACATATATCCTCACACTCCATATACAAGAATCAACTTTGTACTCTGTTCGTATATGTTTAGAATTTAGATCATACCACATACTTGAATCTTCGTTCAATTTCTATCTCACTCACCACTCATTACTACCAGTTGCCTCTCTCACATAATTATGGTCACACCACGTTTACAGCCACCTCTTTCTAGAAAATCTGAGAAGAATATACTCAAATTATTTCAATTTTCGCACCTTTCAACCGTTTTTCTGGAAAGAAACTGTTTAACATATGTGTCATCAAATCATCTCATCTCTTATACCATGTCATTCTTAATTAGGTATCTCTCAATATTGTATTAATCCGCAATCGTCATATTTTAATCAAATTTGTATTCCCGATACATTTGAAAAATCATTTCTTACGTGACCATACCATACCATACATTATAAGAAGTTGAATAGTTGAATCTGAAATTTTATTCTAATTTGTACTGAATCAAATTGTTATTAGAAGTCAAATACAAGTGAACAGTAATTTTGGTCAAATAATTTTGTGTTATTTAAAACATTGGCAGTATAATAAGTCAGAAATTACTATCACAAACTCATTCTCTTACCTTCTCCCACGCAAAATGGTAAAACTCAAAAAGCTATGTAATAATGAATAACATAAAAACTTACTCTCTTGTAACAAATTTCGTTCATTTTTGTCAATTTTTTGGGAAGTTACATTGGATTTTCAATTTTTCTCCCTCTCCCCTTTTGGAAACCATAACTTGGAAATGAAACATTCTCGGAATTTTGCAAGCAATCTGCCTCTTTACATTTTTCAAGCTCAAAAATTGATCCTGGATTTAGTGCAGATTAACTTCGGGACACCCTGCATTGTTATACGCATCCTATTACGAAGTGGAGGCTCCACAAGGAACGATAAATTCGCCTCATATTATCACAAGATGAAAACAGGATGATATATTTTTCCCATACATTTTTCCAAAAGAAAAGAAAAGAGCTTCAACTGATTTTCTGAGAATGGGAAAGACTTTAATATGGACGATCACTATAATTGTCAAAGGATAATCTTTAAATACTACTTCCATTTTAATAATAAAAACTCATTTTTAAAAGAAATTTTCGCATTACAAGATCAATACATATTATACCCTTTTTCATCTGTTATCTTGCAACAAAAGTCTCGAAGGAGGTGTGAGCTGGTGTCAGGTTGATGTCATTGTGTTGACATTTAGCTCAATTTTGAGACATTAAAACAAACCCAGTTGGCGTTTGATGTCAACTCGAGGTTAACCTTTTTGTGGTAAATAAAACAAAACTTATGACTATATAGTACTAGATACATAGAGGTACTGTTTGTACTGATAAAAACCTGCTTAACAAACACCAAGGTATGGGGAGGGAAATGATTCTATGACCAATGGCATCAAACAGAGAAATCAGAAACTAGCCAATCAGCATTAAAAGAATGAGTGAAAACACCTTTGACTTTATATTACTCCCTATGGACTGCTTAAACTAATAAGAAAGTGAAGACAACACATCGAGTGGAGGGGAAGAAATGTCTAGAGTGCAAAAGGTGCTTATAATACACTGATTGGTTCATTGACAATCGATAAGTAATAAGAGCCAATAAAAACTTAGAATGTTGTTTACATGCTCCCTTTGTGCCCAAGACTTTCCCTTCCACATCTTGGCAGATGACAGCTTCACTTTTGTTGTTCTCCCTCCTAGCTGATCGAGCAGTCCATATGTAGTAATATACAATCGAAGATAAACCCAGATAACTTATTGATACCAGTTGATTTTTTGTTTACATTCCTGGCTTGTCACATATTTTTTCCTCCTTCTGACAATGCATGCAGTATGATGTATTTTAATTTTTTACCCTATATCCCTGTAAAACACGGGTTTGAAATGAAACGAACAGATGCAGAAGATTCAATGTCTGTAATGTTGCGAAGGTGAACAGCTGAAAAATTATGAGAATGCTTCACTCCCATATACTTTGTTTCTGTGTGGGGGAAAGAGAACCTGTGACTACTAGTTATTTCAAATTTTCGTAGATGGCCGAGCGACTTATAAAATAAAAATACGTACCTACTTCAAAAGTTATGTGTAGGTATTTTAAAAAATTTGGACTCATTTTAAACTTTCTAATAACGAGAAAATATCAGTTGAGGTATGATTATTACGATTTTGAGAAAAAAGATGGGTACGCTTCTTCACCGCCACTGTATTTTCAACCACTATCATTATTATGGTGAAAAGCTGTAAAGTAACTTTTTGTTCTAAATTTTTTGTCGTCTATATTACTTTTACACTGAAGTATATATTTTCATTGCATAAATCACTAAGCCATGAAGAAAATTTGAAACTAGTAATAGTCACAGGTTCTGTTCACTCCCCCGTCCAATGAAAACAAAATGTATGGAAGTGAAGGGTTTTCCTCATTTATTCGGGTGCCCTCCTTCACCACATTACAGATATCGAACATTTCGCGTCCATTAATTCCATTTCAAACCGTTGTTTCACAGGGATATATGGTGAAAAAATTCAAGTACACCACGTAGTCCTTCAAAATACAGACCTCATTTCAGTTCCGCAACTAGAGTGAAATTCCAGGGTGGGAAAACACCACATTAGGAAGGGCAAGAGTTTTTATTTTCAGACACGTCATATTACCAGGGCTGTAGAAAGGAAATTTGGGCCTGGGAAGAAAAAATTTATGATGATCCTTCCCAAAAATTAAAAATCACATCCGTGTACAATGCGGCACCAAAAAGTTATCTGCGAAAAAAGTTTAATAATATTAGAAAAGCCAAAACTATTTTTACAATTTTTTCCAAGAAAATTTACGAAATTTTTTTTTTTTTTTTTTTTTTTTTAAAATGCCGGGTCTTAGAAAAATCCGGGTTGGTGAATCTTCCCTTCCCCCCTCGCCAAGCCTACGTATTACCTAAGTATATATCGTGTCCTATTACCTATAATTTAATATCATACCGTATAGACGTGGGTGGGAACAGAGGCGAACATAGTATCAACAAAAAAACGGTAAAATAATAACCGATAATTATATTTTCATTTCACGTTGATGCGATCGTAAATACGAAATAAAATTGATGAAAATATATTGAGTCAATCAGCGTTATCGGTTTACAACTAAAAAATTTACATATTGAATGTTCGCAAACGTGAGAAGTTTAAAAAAAAAAACGGGTATGCTGGAGCCCGAAAGACGAAATATATCGGATTTCTAATATTTTTGCCAGAGGGGGCAACAGCCGTCGCCAGGGAAGGTGCTGCCCCTCTGGCCCACCGCTGATTACGGATCTGTCTCATTTACGAGCTAAAAGTTTTAAAAAGGGGGCTACACTTTAACGCGAATTCGTCCTTCTAAACCCTTCCCCTCGGCCACGCTGAAATATGGGTACTTAAATTTTTGACACGAACCTATAACTGCGCTTACTTTTTTGGCTCGACTAAACAGGTCGTCGTAGTTGAGGAACGCTTTGTTCACCGAATTCCACACGTTAATCAGCACCGGCGGTCCGGTCTCGGCGCACCGCGTCGCCGAGTACGGATGGTACGTGTAGACGCGCACATTTTTGGACACCCGAAACGGCACCAAAACGATAACGTCGATGATGCGGTGCAGCCAAAACTCCTCCAGCACCGTTTGTATGCGTCGCAGCGCAATTTTCTCCTGGAAGTCGAAAACGACCGCGAAACGCATCACGTCGTTGGCCGGCATACGGGCCAGAATCTCCACGTAGCTGGTCTCCTCGGCCGCGTCGGCCGCGTCGCGAAAAAACAAGAAAAATCCGACGTTGCGGACCACGTCGCCGGCCGACGAAATGATTTTGGTCGAACGATCCGCTCGGCGGACCAGCCGCGCGCTCAGATCGGTACGAATTTGTTCGGACACGAATACGAGGTTGCGGCCGGCGGCGTGCGATCCGGTAATGTTGAACACGCATTCGCATATCGCGTCGATCTCTTGGCGACGAGCCGTCAGGTTGGCCGCAGACGTCGAAGCGCCGGGCTTCAGCAGCAGGACGGAATGCGCCACGCAGCAGCAGCTGTACACACTAGCGGCTAGTAACAAAGAGTAACGGCGTACCATGGTACGAACAGCGTGACGTCAAAACGGTGACTGCGGAATGATCCGCGTTTAATTTTAAAAAAATAGTACCTAATTACGCAGGCGTTCGCGTATATATATATATATATATATATATATATATATATATATGGATATACGCGGGAACGTGTGCCTATGTAAATGGTTACCAATTACCTATTGCAGCGACCGCTGTCATTCAATACAGAAAAAAAAAAAAAAAAAAAAAAACGCTTTGGGAGCGAGCATTAAGGGGAAAAAAAAGTAGGTTTTCAAACAAGCACGTTAAAATCATCAAAATCTTGACCAAAATTGGTGGGATTAATTCGAGACGTATTGACCCTTACCAATCGCCACAGAGTCCGAAATGTAAGGCCAATTGTTACGAAATAACGAAATTTTGGTAGAATATTAAAGTAACGCAAAATCAATGTCTATTTCAAATTTCGTCGGTACCGATGAAAAAATTACACATTTTAGAGGCAACTGAACTGCGAATAAATTTAGATTAAAAAACTAGTTTTTAAAAAATACGCTTTTAGAATTTGAGAAAAAAAAAAAAAATTCCCATCCTAGATGGGATTAGAATAAAAGGTATTTTGAATGAAAGTACAAGTTGCTACCATGACACCAAGGTCATGGATTTAGCAAGCAATGAAACTAACGTTGAAAGGATGTTGTTATTTCTATCAGCTTGGGTGAGGCGTGCGTTTTCAAATGATTCAGTGAATCTTGCAAAGTGGTATAGAAATTTAATGGAGATTGACGAGTGGGAACTTTTCACTTTTCAATTTACATTTACCAATTAATTAAGTACCCTAATTTATTTTGTAGATTATTGGTGTAATGTCAAATTTAAGTTGAATATTTAATGAAAACAATATTAGCTTGTGATGTCCAAAAAAACTTCGTCATATTTAAAATAACCCAAGTACCTGTCCAACTTGTAGCTTAGTTAAGGTGTGTGACAGGTCTGAAGTTAATTGAGTAGGTAAGAAGATACCCTTTCAGAATACATTGACTTACTTTTAGTATTTGATGAACGGATTGAAAATGAAATGCAGGCTTCTTCCAGCTTTTGTGAAAATTTTTCAAAACTTCCTTCACTTTTAATAACACATTCAATATTTTTATCATCTTCATCAAAACTGATACTATTTTTCTTCAAGTCAAGAATGAGATCTTTGAACGAAAACATTGTGAACATTATAAAGTATTAATATTAAAAAAGAAATGAAAAGCCAACTTTTTATTTTGTAGTTTCAGCTTTGCTAAATTTTCGTATATTTTTCCTCACTATATAATGATAACATCAAAAAATAAAGAAACACCCATGGAGTACGAGCAATTTCGTTCATATTCAGTACAGATCCGAGCAACTCCTCACCCAAGCTGGTAGAAATAACATCCATGTTGAAAAAGCAAGCAATCAATAAGACCCGATAACTGATAATAATTTTTCACTCTCTCAAAAAACACTGCACTCCCACAACGATGCAAATTAAAACAGATGTTTTACATTCGTGTGATAAATTCGGAATTTGTAGGTAGGTACACTTATACTTATTTCAAAATAACAAGACAGAAATACCGGCCAAAGCAAAAAACAACTGATAATAAAAACGGATATGTGTGTATGTGTGTGTGTGTGTTGCAACACGTGAAAGAAGCGCCGAAGTTGGTCATCCGGTGTACTTCAACAAATTGAGTGAGTAAAATAAAAGTGTATAAAAATGCAACATAATTGACATAGGGGATGTGCTCGGACGTGCGGTTGATGTAAACAAAGTCAACAAATATTGTCTTTGTTCAGATACAATCAAATTTTGTGACAATCGGAAAGAGACATGCCATGATCAAGATTTTTTTAAGATTTCAGAAAGAGGATCCTTTCTCAAGAAAAAGATCTTTGATCTGATCTAAGATTATTTTTAAAATAATCTGATGGATCGTAGATCTTTCAATTCTATAAAAAAGATTAGATCATTTCACTTTTTGATTCTCGTATTTTTTTGTCACTATAGTACTTTAGCTGTAATTTTGAGAACTTGAGAATGATAGTAAATTAGAAATTTCCTCATATAAACTTGCTAATCTCTCTTTTTTTTCTTTTTTTTTTAGTACAGCCTCCTGCACATTAGTTCGTTATTTAGACGTGTTATAGAGGGGGTCACATTCGCCTGGGGTTGGCAAATTGCAATGTCTCGATAACGCATTTAAATAACGCACCGGGGTACTGAAGCCTTAATTCTCCCCAGCATCTAAAATAACGTTAAAATAATGAAATACAAAAAAATATATCGATTATCGAATAATTTTGAACTTTGAGGTAAAACTGAAGGAAACAGAGATATGTAAAATGATCTTATCGTTAAATCAAAAGATCTGAATCTATGATTTCTGATCTCGATCACTATTTTCGAGATCTTCCACATTAATACCATCGGAGAATAACTGCGACCATATCACCCTTGATAGAAATATATGTACGAGGTTTTAATTTTCGTATAACTATACCAAATAAAAATATACGTAAATTTTGTTTTTATAACTTAAAAATTTCCCATTATTTTTTTGGAGCAATGTGAGTAGCTTCTCTGAAACTAAATTTAAGGAGAAATTTAATGATAAAAATTTTAAGTTCATACAAACAATATTCACGAAAACAGAAAGAGGAAAAGTAATAAAAAGAGAGAAAACAAATAGGGATTTCTAGTGAATTTTGAAGGAGACAGTTTTCAAATTTTTGCTATCTTGTTCGTAGAAACAATGAAACTTTCCTCTTGATCTTGAAACTATATCTCCGGATTTTTCATAAATTGTTTTGGACATTCTTTCTCATAATATTAGCGATACGTAGTGTCCTCTGTGAATGAGATTTCAATCAGAAATTTATCTGTTCTTCTTATCGCTGATTTCCCTCCAAACCACAATGTTTTTAAATATTAATTGCAGTCGATGGATGAGGATATCCATTGGAAATTTTGCTAAAATTTTCCACAATATTGATGTACGACCTTGAAACTTTCACCATTCGATTGTTCATTGAATTTTGTTTCCGAAAAGGTGCTCACAATACCTTCCCAAAATATAGGAAACTTTCAAGGAAACTATGAAAAAATTCAGCGGTATTTTCCTACGGGTCGGTTATAAAGTGAACACCCTATATATATAGCGGTATACAGAGACATTTGCGAAAGCCCATAGGTGCGTGTTAAGCGTCAATACCAAGTTCAAATCACTGAGGGAGACTGAATTCAGGTTTCCTAAAAATTGTGGTGTATATGAGGTTTTTTTTTACTCAAAGTGTAATGGGCAGCTTACTATAAGCTTTTATTCTACTCACTACAGCGATTTTAAAATATAGGTACATATATATATATATATATATAAAGGGCTTTCTGCATAATATTTCGCACCTATCGGACATTGAATGTACACTCACATATAAATGATTTTGGCCAAAAAGGTTTTGTAACTGGAATGGTTGGGAAGGGGGTGTAAAACACAAATTAATTCTACAAATTTTCTATCGATTCTTCAAGGTTCCGAAACTGAGAACGAACAAACGTATTTCTTTTAAGTGTCATTAATATAGATATGAATTTCTTGCATTATTTTCGACTCCTAGGCCTCTTAACGGCCATAGTATAGATCACTTTTTAATGACTCTTCGTATAAACGTATCTGAATAAAAGCTTTCAGGGCCAACACTTTCGTAGGTTCATGAAACAAAAAACGACTCTACCCTCATCCGCAGGTCGGCTTATGAAATTAATTTTAATGAGTTAATTTTCACAAATGAAAACCTACTTAAAAAGAGGAAAGAAAAAAAAAACCATTCAATTTTGATTGTTGACAAACGTCGCATATTTGTAACAATAAAATAACTAATCAATCGAAGTTGGTCACTATTACACCCTGCAAATGGAGGTTAGGTAGGTACCCTATTTGTAAACTGGGCCGAAGTTATTACATTATTTAATTTGTCAAATGTGGCTGTCATTTTTGCGAAGTCTTTGAAAGCAAAGATTATTTACGTGTTCCACCACTGCATGTGTACAACATATGGAAGAGACAAAATTGGACGAACACTGGTGATTTTAGAGCCAGTTCTGGCGGTTTACATAGGAGCTCTTTACACGCAGACAAACGCACATATGTAACAAATACGTACGTCTGTGTATAAAAGAAGTGCGTCATTTCTCATCTTAATAAGAAACAACAGACAGGTTTATGTACTGAATTGTGACATCATCGTAATTGTATGATCAGTCATGGTTCAGTTTACGTACATTACTTGCAATTATTTGCAAGTAATTACGCTCAAACCTTTGTGTGGTTCTTACCATCGAGACAAATAATATGCCAGCCTTTCAGCAGTGATTGTTGTTGAAGGGTGCAAACCCCTAAAACCTCATACAAATCAATTCCCCATGATTAATCCCCCCAGTTTTTATGTCACAAAAATGAAAAGTACATGCAACTGGGGGGACTTTTTGAGTCAAAAGTTGGTGCAGTCTTAAGTCTTTTCTAGTCAGCCTTCCATTTTCCAAGGGTACTATCAACTGCCACCTTGGCACATTCATACCATCGTTTGAGTGCATCCAACCAGGCTTGGTAGTTGGTGCGGCTGGCAAGGTCAAAGCCCTTTTCTCTGGCAATTTTGTGGGTGAGACAAGAGGCGGCAAAGGCTATGACATTTGTCGGAATATATCCAAAACAGAAGGAACCGTATCCATTAGTAGATTGTCTTCGATTCGAGCCAATTCTTTTTTGTGTTTGAAAAGGCACTTAGATTTCATATTCTCGATGACTTTTTAGGTCACATGTGGTATGCCAAATCAGTTTTCACCTATTTACAAAAATTTTGGTTTTCATCAGCTCCTACAAGTTTTCAACCAGTCACTTACCTGAATTGATTCACAGAGTACGTAACGAGATACCATACACATGATATCTGAAGATGAAAACATTGAAGACATAGATGTTTTACCGATGATAGAATGATTATGTGAAATTGAAAAGTTGTCGAAATAAAAGATTAAAACAAAAAACAAGTGGAAATTTTGAGTATCAAATTGATAATAACCCACAGTGAGAAATTCCAAAATTCACTGTGGGGGAGAAAAATCGGAAGGGAAAGACCCAGGGTTTGTTCTCGCCAAACTCGTGTAATATTACATTTTAAAAAAGGTTTACTGAAGGTCGAAAAATATGCCCAAAGTCACTTTAAATTTTACCCCATTTTCTCTAATTTCCCCCTAGTAAATTCACCCATTGTGTTTATACCATTTCTCCACGTCACTTGACCCAGTTAGCCGGACATTCTTAAGAAAAATTCAACGAGTCGAAAACAAAATACCAACTATATTAAAAAAGAAACACATACCTTTTTCAATACATCAAAATGTTCACGTAAGATGAAAGATATTATAAAAATAAAAATGAGACATATTACGAGAAACACAAGGTAGAATTGTAGGTGAATTCATACATCGATCGAAAATTTTTCTAAGTTCCAAATTAGGATAAAAAGCATAAAATATTTCATGAAGACATTACAAAATATATTGGACTTGAACGGACAAGAGTTCCAAACGGAGTGATTTCTTCCAATCTCAAGAGGCTAGAGCTAACCAGCAAACTCGTGAGAGAAGGAGAAATCACTTTTATCTAATTTAATTTTTGATAGTAACTTGACAACAGGCCAAGCTACGAGCAAAAACGAACTTAGATATGGGGAAAGAACGCCAGATAAGGCCTTCTATTCATCAAAAGACGAATATAGCAAATTATCTTATTTGAGAATTCTATGAATACGTCACACATTGTTGTTTCGAATCAATAGGTGAGTTGGTTCAGAATGATGACATTTAGAGAAATTTTGGTAAAGAAAATAAAATAAAATAAACGCGCGTACAATACTTTGCACGAAATGTAAAACACAGAAAAGAAATAAGGAGAAAAATTCAGAAAGTTTAAGTCTTTGACAACAGTAGAACAGTGAATAAAGCTTTGTGAGACTTCAAATATCGATCAGTGTCAGTTTGTTGCCTTATTTTTTACATTTTCCATTCATGGAGAAGGTAGCATTTTAAGTTCTCTTGCTAATGAAACTTTTCCAGATCTGATCGGTTCATTTATGGCTAATTCATGGAAAAGGCGAAGTTGCAAATTTTATTTATTGTAACAAAGAGTATTCAGGTGTATATGTGACATCATCGAGAAATGGAATGTTATGGTTGTCCTTGTTTGTCAACATTTCTCATTGTGTTTGTGGAAACAATGAAACTAACATATATTTATTCATTGCTGTCTTCTTCTTTTTGTAACACATCTTCCATTTTGAACACACTTTGAGATAATTTTTGTTTTTGTTCTTTTTATTGGTTTGATCTTTCGATTGTATATTAAGTTTTGAGATTATTTTGCTTATTTCCTCCTTGCTATATGCTCAGATGTACGACTTGAATGCAATTTTTTTTGCTTTCTACTTCCTAGTAGCCTGCCTCTTTTTTAGGGCATAATGGGGCATCAGAGACGTATAATTTTGTTATGACGTCTAAAAATTGGACTAATTTTTCATTTTGTGAATTTTCTATATGTAATTTATTTATTTCACTTTTTTCAACTACTACGAGTATTACAAAGTTTTTGTCATTACGTGATACTACTTTATAAGGACTAGCATATGGTTTTTCCAGAGCAAATCTTATTTTTTCATCCCAAACAAATACATGAGGTGTAGTAGCCAAATTTTTCAAGACATAAATCTTGGGCTGGCCAAGTTGAGGAGCCTGTTTTAGAAAATTATTGGCATCATTTCATATATTTTGTACTATTATTTTGGGGCTAACTTCCGTTGATTCTGTGAAAAAGTCACCTGGTAGGTGTAACTCTTCACCAAATGCTAATTGCACTGCAGAATGTCCTGTATCAGTTTTTAAGGTCAGATTGGAAGTCCAAGAGGATGATGGGAAGTACCTCAACCCATCTCTTGGTACCATGAGCCATAATTGAGGCTTTGAGTGCTCTGTGGCATCTTTCTATTTTATCACTAGCTTATGGATGGTAGCCTGTAGCATGATTGTGTGGTACACCAAGCTTCTTGGACAACTCATTGAAGAGTGAGCACTCAAATTAGCAACCTTGATCCATAACTATAGTTTTAGGAATGCCATATCTTGCAATCCAAGTGTCATATAACACGTGGCTGTCATCTCATAGAGAGGAATTGCTTCTGGTCATCAAGTTGCCTTGTCTATTATTTTCAACTGGTATCTATGTCCTTGAGATAGTGGCAATGGGCCAACCAAGTCTATTTGTACAGTTTTAAACCACTCAGTATGTTTAAAGGATTTGAGGGGTGACAAAGTCTGCCTTCCTACTTCAGACTCTTGATGGTTCAGGCAACGGAGATCCTATTTATTGCAGTCTAACATTATTTGGGACCAACAAACCTTGATGAAATTAAATTAGCACTGCATGTTGATATGGAGTATGACAAGTTGTGTACACTGTTGAATACCAATTTGTGATATTCTTTCAGAAAAATACCCTATTCTTACATGTACTAATACAACATGTTAATAAAACATCAGTACTGGGAATTTTTCTCTGCCTCAATTTTAGAACTACATCATTGTTCGATGACATTTCTTGAAATTCTACATCCTTGAGCTGTTCTTATCAGCATAAGGTAATTGGGCAGGGGCTGAGATAGCTTCGATTTTACTTAGAGCATCAGCTCAAATGTCAATTTCTCCACTTATATACTGGATGTCTGTAGTCAATTGACCTATGTAGACTAATTGTCATCCTCTTCTTGGTGATGCTGGTTCTACTTTCGGTGTGAAAGCATGTGTTAGGGGTTTATGATCTATATACACAGCAAAACATCAACCCTCTAGTTGATGCCTGGAATATTTCAGTGCAACAAAAATTCCTAGCAATTTCCTACCATATATACTATAATTTTTTTCTGTTTCTGACAGCTTTCTTAAAAACAAAGCTAGTGGTAATTTCTTTTTGTCACTATCCAGTTAGTACAATGTTGCACCAATTACAAAGTCTGATGCAACAGTACCTACACATAATGGCAGACTTTCATCTGGATGAGCCAATAATGTTGCATTTGCCAGTGTTTCTTTGATTTTCTTAAAGGCTGTCAAGTGGAGTTTTATCTTGCTTTTCATTTGTTTTTATTAATGCAAACAGCTTACTTTGTTCATCTGCTGCATTTTTCATATAATGTCTGTAGAAATTCATCCCAAAAAAATGTTTAAGTTCAGTGAAATTTGAAGGGTTAGAGAAATTCAATATTGGCTTGATTCTGGTCTTTAGGGGGAAATGCCTTTAGTTGAGACTTTGTAGCTGAGAAAGTCAGTTTTGATTTGTTTGTATAAATTTTTATTTATGTTGATGGCAAGGCCAGCAGTGAGTATACACTATATTACAGCTTTTATACTTTTCTCATACTCCTGCTCACTGCCTTCAGACCAAATGAATATATTATCCAAGTATGCATATGCAAATGGAAGTTCCCCAAACAATCCATTGACAAATCTTTAGAAAGTTTGTACTGAGTTAAGGAGTTCAAAAGGTATTTGAAGGTATTTGAATAATCTAAAGAGCATTATTAGTGCCATTATTGGAATGTCCTATTCAGCCATAGGAATTTGGTTAAATGCCCAGCTGATGTCAATTTTGGAAAACATTGTTTTATCCTTCATACGAAAACATCAACTCGTATTTTTGTAGGTCGGGTATTTTTGGGTCTGAATTTTGTCTAATAGTTCGACCACTTCTTAATATTTTCACTGCAAGTTCTTCTCAGTTAATAGCAGCTCCCAGTGTATGAGCTCTGGGTGTTGAATTGTTTTTCTCCAATTCTATAAATTTTTCAGTTTTACTGTTCAAAGTTGAAGGGGTTGGTGGATGAGGCCAACCTTCTTCCTCCAGGTCAAATGTTTATTCTTTTCCGGCTATTTTTACTGTTAAAAGGTGGTATTAATTCCCACTTCAACAGAATCTACTTTGACAACCTTTGGTGTCAAGTTTAGCAAAAAAATATTTATATTTGCAGAGCAAGCAAGAATCTTGTCAGCAAACACCTAATTTTTGAAATAGTGCACCACGCCTTGAGACACCCATGATGTAAGCAAAAAATCATGTTGGGTCATTACTGTGGAATACCTTGTTGTGAAAGAAGTACTCACACAAGAAGATAATCAACAAATTATTTGCGTGTTCTGCCACTGCATATGTACAACATATGGGTGAGCCAAACCTGGACAAACACTAGCAATTTTAGAGCTAGTTTTGAAGGTTCATGCAGGGATATAAATTAGATTCTGATTTTGGGGTACTATTCTGTGAATATCTATGTTATTCAAGTGAGCTACATTCCTGTATACAAAATAGCACCTCAAAATCCGAATATAGTTCAAAGAATCCGTTTGAAACGAACAAAGTTAGTTGTAGTCTTTGCAAATTGATAGTTTTAATTTTTTAATTTAAATTTCTTCAAAAGATTTATTGTTTTCTTTAACTTGACTGTCAAACTTTCGTCATTCGTAAAGTATGTTGTATGTAACGTTAAAAATGAAGACTAACAAAAGAAATCAGATTTACATTAGAAACTATTCCAGTTTGATTTCATTGTTTCCTCAATATTTGGCGAAAAATCATTTAGAAATTGAAAAATTAAATGGAAATTATGAAAAATTCAAGATTTAAATGTAGGGAATGGTCTTCATTCAATTGATTTCAGACAAAAAAATTTTACGGGGCATAAATAAAGGCGAAGAAAAAGTAAATTCGCTAATTCCCACGCTGTAGTCTTTGTTAAAAATACTGAGATAAATATGAAGAATAGTATCGATTGCGTATCGCTTTCGAACAAACTGACATTCGAATTCGACGTTATTTCCTAGCTACAAGAAATAATTCGAAACAGTCCTAGATTTTTTAAATTATTGATCTAAAAGATAATCAAAAAGAATTCGTTACAACCTCTCCTCGAAATAAAAAATTTTTTTTCAAACAGCGTATCTGTAAAATGTGTGAAAAAAATAAAAATAAAACGTCTATACCAGGTGCGGTCAACCAAATGGATTCATAAATTATCGAATATGAAATTCTCAAAAAATTTTCCACCATCTTAGACAAAAAAATATATATACTTTCTAGCTACAGCCAATTACCTTCAAAGTAGGTTCTCCAGTACAACTTTAATGATAATCGAACATTTATAAACAAACTTTCATTAACTTGGCTGAGAATACAGTACGAAACGAACTCGACCAAGTCTATATCATTGTATCTCATCGTTTGACTTTACAGCAGATCAGTTTCTTCAGAACGTTTGACTAACCAGTGCATACGTGCTTGAATCTGCAAGCATCGACGATAACCGGATCACGATGCGAGCCGTCACAAAACGGCCGATTCTTCGTCTGTTTACAATTACATAGCCAGTATTCTTTTGTTTCGGCTACTTGAAATCTAATCGGCTTCATCGTGATATTCAATTGTGGAAAGCGATGTGTACCATCGCACATAGGCTGAAAAATCAAATAAGTGAAGTGACGATTTGGTCTTCAATTACAAAACGACTGGGCGACCTGCAGGCCTGCGAAATAGGGAAGAAACTGGCCATATTTACCTGTTGATGACCTTGACCGCACGAACACCAAAAATATTTTTTATCCTTATCTAATAAAATTTTAAACGGTTTACAATCGTATGGTACGCCAAAGTTCGGTTGCAAATGAGCCGTTTGCTTGTCTTGCAAAATATTTTTTGGTATTTCTTTGTTTTCATCTTCCTGATTTTGACGTCGCCTCGTCGAGTATATTCGAACACTTTGGCCGATCTTCGCCTGTAAAAGCCGATCAAGCACCAATAATCAAAAATTGTCTCGATTAAAACAGTAAAACGAACAGTAATTAACAGTGGCGGTGTACTCACATTCCTGGAAGTAATCGTTATTATTGGTCTTAAATTGGTGGTAACGAACTGCGTTGGAAACATGATGAAATTTGGCTGAGTAACTGGAACGAAGAAAAAATGAGAATGATGAAGGTACAGAAATGTGCGACTATTCGCACTCTCGCGATGAATCCGCGGTTCGTAAACTATTCTATCAGCAAATAGTAAGACAATAATTACTGATTACCAATATTACGATTTCGCATTCATAATTATTCACGTTTTACAAATTTTCTTACCTCAGACTTCAGCGTGATCAGTAGTTACCACGATTAATATGAATTATTTTTAGAAATTTGGAAATTAACGAAACTTGTTACTTTACTTGTCTGTGTTTAAAAGGAATACGTTGAAAACAAGAACAAAGTATCTTATTATGTATATTAATGGTACCTACGTGCGACCCGGGTATGACAATTGAACATTGCCTGATGAAATGATGAATGATAATCATTGATCAATGATATCGATAATCAACCATGATCTTCAATGATTTTAGCTAATTAAGTAATTAGTAATTAATAAGATTATACTATTAGACGAAATTAATTTAAAAAACGAATGATACCTTCGAGGATATAAATATGATGGAGACGACACATGGGCAGTTTCGGTGTCCTACACTCCTACCTATGAAAAGCGTTTCTACAAACACGTGTACTTCTAACTAAATATCTGATTGGAGGAAAATCTCGCAACGTGCATTTGTTTATAAAGACTGGCGTACAAAGTACCTCACTTTTACACCAATTTTCAATTCTGATTGGTTGGGTTGTTCAGTCTGGGGTACTTCGTACGCCAGCATGCGGCATCTACAGTCTGGACACTCAACCCCATGTTAAAACTGTTTTGTCTCCATCATATGTACATCCTCCAAGAATGATACATGCTAATAGCAAGAGTGGGCAAGACTGGATTCGTGAAAATAACGGTTTCAAATCCTTTTTTTGTGGCTAGGGAGGTCTTGGGACATTCGACTATAAGTTTGTTCTATTCACCAATTTTTTATATCAGAGCAGGGGTAACACTGAACACTGGGTCAGCCTTTGCCTATTGATGTGAGGCGGTAATGACGAGGAATGAAAAAGAGTAAGAGAGAAGTATTCACAACAGAATTTATTAGCAGACTAAAATTACATTTGGAAATAAAATATGAATTAATATGAAATGGCGAAGCAACAGCGATAGCGTATCGAGAATGGTAGGGGAAGTACTTCGTGACGAGAGTGTACGTATGACATATATATATAGTATGATCGTGATGATGATGAAGAAAGAGAGAAGGTGGGATTTCGTATCAACACCCCCCTGAAATTTTACTGATCGAGTTCTTCATCATGTTTGCTAAAAATAAACGAATTACTATTATTCCTAAAAAAAATATTTAGTACAAAAATGATATATGCATAATAAAAAAAATTTCAAAAATATTCACATTGTATTATTCAAATATTATTACGGTAACTTTGGTTTCAAGAAAAAAATTTTGTTTGCTGTGCTTCGGAAAAAAAAAAAATAAATGATTAAAATAAATAAATAAATAGGTAAGTACATTAATATTTTAACATGCAAAGAGTATAGAACATTAATATGTGATTTATAGAATAGTATATAGTATATGCAATAGGCAAAAAAAAATATAAAAATTGGTAACATGCAAAAAAAAATTTTTGTATACATAAATGACTAATAAATGATTCATTAAGAAGTGTGCTCGAATATATTCTCGAACATTTACGAGTGTATGATAAAAAAAATCAAAAAAATCACAAGGGAATAAAATTAACAAAAGATTTTAAAAGGTATACGATCGTTTATCGGAAACGTTACGTTTTAGAATTTTATCAATACATTGGCATGCAATAATATGAAGCGATAATATATGATGTCCGTTAGCTTTATCTTTTACGTTTCTCTTTTGTGTTTGAGGTGGCGTTTGACATGTTTATTTTTGGATAAGGCAAACTATTAGGATTATCTTTATTGAGGTCATGTAATGAGTTTTTATCTCTCATATATTGTTCAGATTTTCCTTTCATACTCTTGTGTGGGAATTTGTCGTGTATTTTTCTCACGCTTGTTCAAAGTTGTATGCTGTTTCTATTATTAGCGTTTGTAGGGTTTAAGCTTGTTCGATTTTAATTCTGTTTTCATTGTTGGGTTTGTAATAAAATTGTGTATTTTTCTTCGACAAGTATTTTCGAGTGTATTTTTCTCATGATTATTATTTATGAACAATGTAAGAGTATTTTTTCTTGTACAATATGTTTCAAGGTTGGACTTTAGATGTTTGACTTGGTACGACTTGACTTTTTTTGGACGGGTATTTTCTTTTTCAAATAAATGTATTTAATATTATGTGAACAGATTCGTATTTTCTAGCACTTTTACAATTAAATTTTCCAATTTTGTTCTATCTAAAGAATTCGTAAGTAAATCTGCAAGCTGATTTTCGGAATTAACAGATCTGAAATGGATTATTTTTTCTTCCATGGCCTCTAAAATCGAGTAACATTTTATCATGAGGGCTCGCGATTTCTTTTGACTTCCACCAGAGCAAATTTTTTGAGTTGATATATTATCCTCCATTACATCTATTATTATTTTTTCCCAAAAAATTTCAAAATTCATGTGTTGAATTACCTTTATTATATCGAGAGTGTCAAAAACTGCTATAATTTCTGCAGCGGTACTGGATGAAGCGTGAATTGTTTTTTTTGAACAATTCCACTCTATCAAATCCCCATTTGCAAAAATCATAAAACCAGTAATTGATTTACCTTTCTGTAAATTATTTAGGTCAATATTATCGTCTACTTGGGGAGCATATGAAGCATCAATATATGCTTGTATTCCATCTCCTTCAGATCTATACGTTATATTATAATATTTTGTAGAACTGACGTATCTAAATATTTTCCTTACATAATTTTTTAGTGTATCGTTTGAATTATTTTGGAAATGTGAGAAGAAGTTTACAGGAAATAATATATCAGGTCTGGTTAGTCTGGCTAGGTACAATAATCCACCAATCATCGATCTATATTCTGTGTCGTCCTTTCCATTTTCAACTTTTTCTATTTTAAGGGCAGTTTCCATTGGGGTGTTTGTCTTTTTTATTTCCAAAATACCAAATTTTTTAATCATTTTTTCTATATGTTTATTTTGGGATAGTACTATTGTTCCATTTTCTATGTTTCTTTCTATTTCCAACCCCACGAAAAATTTTGGATTATTTATGATTGTGATGGTAAAAGATTTTTCCAGTTGTTCATTAATTTTTGTGATTGCTATTTGTGAGTTTGAAGCTATCAGGATATCATCTACATAGCTTAAAAAGTATGTTTTTTCATTGTCTTTATTCATTTGATATAGACATCTATCTGCTTTTGTTCTTTCAAAACCCATTTCCTTAATTTTATAGTCAAGCAGATCGTACCAAGATTTACTTGACGTTTTCAGTCCGTATATTGATTTTTTCAGTTCAAGAACTTGATTCGAATTAATGTTTATCCCCTCTGGTTTTTTTACATAAATAGGTTTTATAATTGGGGAGTTTAAGTATGCCGTTTTGACATCATATTGTACAAGAATCAATTTTAATTTATTAACTATAGAGAGCAACCATCTAATTGTACTAATTGATGCAACAGGACCATGTGTTTCTGTAATACTATACTCAGTTTGATCATTGAATCCTCTCGCCACTAATCTGGCTTTAGGTTTTGGATTTCCGTATTCATTGTATTTTATTGTAAATATCCACCTAGTATCAATTAATTTCTGCCTATCATAATCCACAATTTCCCAGACATTCATATCATTTAATGAATTATATTCGTCATTTATTGCGTTTACCCATTCTCTTCTAAAAGGATTATTATTAATTTCATTAAAACTCTTTGGGACACAATCCTCTATATATGTTTTGTTATAGTTGACATTAATATTCATTATTATTGGGTTTATTATTCCTAGATCTTGTTCGTAATTTGCCAGTTTAATTATTAGCTTTCTGTTGGATGTTTCCAAAGATTTGATATTTTGAGACTCATCTACCCGTACATCACATGCAATATACGATTTTGTTTCAAAAGGGTCTCTCAGACAATATCCCGTATTTGTGTATCCCATCATTATGATTTTTTCTGCTCTTGGTGCCAACTTTGGATCTATTTTGTTTTTTGATTTTGCCTTTGCTTTAGTTGCGTTTTGTTTTCTTACTTCAAAAGGGATGTGACGATATGTTAAAGAGCCAAATACTTTTAAATTTTTTAAATTTGGTTTTGTACCATAAAATAATTCATATGGGGTTTTAAAATCTACGTTTGCTTTTGTTGGTGAGCGATTTAATAAGTATGCTGATGTAACAATTGCGTAAGACCAATATTTAATGTTGAGATTGGCATCAATGAGCATAGCTCTTACTCTCCTCATGAGTGTCTGGTACTGCCTTTCGGCTATGCCATTCAACTCTGGGGAATAAGGAACTACGTAATCCATTGTTATTCCATTTTCTAGACAATAGTTTATTGTTTTTACATCAGTGTATTCTTTTGCGTTGTCACACCTAATAGTTCCTATGGGAAAATTTGGGAATTTATTTTTCATGGACATTATCATATTTTTAAATTCTGTTGCTACTTGATTTTTTGTTGTAATGGGCATGACGAATGTGTATTTTGAGTAATGATCGATAAAGGTTAAAATATATTTTTGGTTTGCAATCGATGGTGTAAATGGACCCATTATATCTGATGATGTTATTTCTAGTTTCCTAGATGGTTTTGTTCTCAAACCGTTATGCCCTAGTCTCATATTATTTGCAATGCAACAGATTTGGCAGTTTTTAAAATCATCGTCTCTAAAATTCATATTTTCCAGAATGCCAACAGATAAGTTTTTAATTTTTGGATATAGCGTACATTTAAGTGACCCAGCCTTCTATGTATAATCATTTTTTTATTGAATATATTATTATTATTATTTGAAGTATCATTTATACCATCAGTATTATCATTGATATTTGTTTTTTCATCATTTGGTATATTTTCTTCATTGTTCGTGTTACTATTTTCACCCCCCTCAAATGAATCTAGATTATTATTTTCTAACGGGTTTTCGACTTCTTCTTGTATTTCTAACTCAATTGAAAAATCCTCCCATTCATCCTCATTTTCTTGGGTTACTGGACATATTTGTGTAGTGCTATCTAATTTTGTATTAGTGTATTCATCATCATTAATTTTTGTATTGTTATTATTATGGATATTGTAATGGATATAAAATATTCCATTTCCTTTTGGGGCGGTTATCAAAGTTTCCCCATTTTCTATAAAATATATATTAGCACAATTTTTTTGTTGATCGATATTTACTGTACCCGTATTTGTGATTTTTATTGCACTAATTATGTCAGTATTTAAGTCGGGTACGTAATGTACATCATTTAATTCTATTAATGATTGTATTTTATTGGAATTTTCAATTTTAATTGTCATTTGACCAGTATGGGTGGCATACAAGAAAGCATTTTTCCCCGCACATTAAAGTTTTACAGGGGTGACAAATTTTTTAATATTATTCAATTTATTTATATCAGCTGTTAAGTGCACTTCCGCAGCTCCATCCAAAATTGCCTTGTTTTCTAGGTGTGTGTAATTTTCATTTATTTCATTATTTTTTATTAATTTATTCAATAACCATTCATTTGAATTATTCGTGTTTTCTAACCATGCAGGACATTTTTACCTGCTGTTCAGGATTTTCTTTTTTATTCGAGGCAGTATTATTATTTTGGGTTGTCTTTGGTGGATAATTATTTTGGTTTTTATTCATATTATCATTATTACTATTTTGTTGAGTATTATTATTATTACAGTTTTGGGCTATGTGCCCATTTTGACCACATTTATAACATTTTGGGTTGTTTTGGTTATAATTTTTATTATTACCTCTATAATTATTTCCACGGTAATTTCCATTGTTTCTATAATTATTTCCCCTATAATTTCCATTTCCATTGCTATTCGTATTATTATTATTATTATTATTATTATTATTTTGTGAATTTGGTTCATTCCCATTTGCATTAGTATTTGTACCATAATTTCGATTGTTGCCTCTATAGTTATTATAATTATTACCTCTGTAATTATTCCTTCCTCTATAATTATTATTACGACCTCTATAATTATTATTGTTGCCATTTCCATTATTACGGTAGTTATTATTATTATTATTCGGGAAATTATTAATGTTTCTTTAATGTCTGATCTCTAAATTTTTGATCAGCATCTTCCCTTAAAATTCTTTTAAAATTATCGATATTTCGTTCATTGGGGGTAGATTTTCAAACTGCATTTTGGCTAATGCTTGTTCATAACACAGTGCAAGTTGCAAGTTTTCCAATTCTTCCTCTTCTTTTACTTCCTTTCCACTATCTCTTACATCCGTAACAAGTTCATCCCATTTTTTAAGAAATCCTCTCGTATTTCCCCCAGGTTGAAATCTGAATTCCATCCATTTAGATTTGGCCATGTTGGCTGTAACTGATGTTTTTGTATCATATATATTATCCAATTTTTTAAACATCATTATGGCCGTGTTACAATCTCGTATTTGTTTGGTAATGTCATTCGAAACTCTTTCAAGGACGAATGCTTTGGCATTGTCTTGCATTTTACAATAGTTAATCATTTCCTTATTAGGCCTAAAATTCAAATCATCGATATGTGATATATATGATTATAAAAATTCATGTTCTCCAAAAATGTCGTAGTAACTGGCACCCCTAATGGCCGAAATAATCATTCATATCCAATCCAAGTAATACTTTCCATTGAACACCTTTCCCAATGGAGCCTGAATGGATTTAATTTCATTTACGTAGGACATTTTTTCTTCAATTTTTTTAAAGCCTAATAAATTATCTTCTGAATTTGTGATAGATAAAAATTTTTTATTTTCTTCTTTTTCTTTTTCTATATTACTTACTAAATTTTGTTTTTTGAATTCAATATTTTGATATTCTGGTTCTTTTTCTTTTTTATCCAGTTTTCTTAGTCTTTAAAAATTTTATTATTTATTATTTCAAGAATCTATTTACGAATTTTTTCTCTGATTTCAATGAGCTATATATTCTATTCAAAAAGTAATTTGGTGTTGAATCAGATATTTTGATATATTTAAATGAACTAATTTCTTCTATTCTACCTGAGATATTAATTGTGAAGGACTCTAATATTATTTCACCCGTAAAATACGTGTAATAAGGAAGATTATATTTCTCTATTTTCAAGTCTACCACTTTTTCCCCTTCAAACTTTTTCAACAATTCCTCCAATTCCTCTTTCTCAATACTATATTCACCTATTTTATTTTCTAATACATTTATTAAATTTGACATGTATTATTAAATGGGAAGGGAAAAACAACTTTATATCACCACCTCAAATCTGCAATTCAAAATATACGTAAAAAATAATTTAACTACACCTATATTACCTTTACAAAAATTAATTTTCTTCGTTGATCCGTTGTTGTGTGAATTCGTATTTGCTTAATCCCAATATCACCGTTGTTGTCTCCGCTGAATTTTGTAGTAGGTTGGCCCAAAAATTTGTGGTCTTCGTAGTTAAGATCTCTGGTAGAGTCCTTGAAGATGGGAGCAGAAGATTTCCTCAGGTGGTTCTCTGTATCGTTGGCGGTCCTTTCTGGATTGTAGTTCGTTGACTTCCAGGATCGGCCGTTATTGGATCAGGAACAGTTTTTGGTTACGTTTCTATTTTTTTTTGACTTCGAAAAAAAATTTAATTAAAAAATTCGAGTTTTAACATTCTTGATTCAAACAATATTTTCAGTGTATTTTCACTTCAAAAATATAAATTTCAACACAACAATGAATCAATTTCAAAAAAAATCAGTCTGCTATTTCATAATTTAACATTATTCTTCTCTTACTGTTCAACCACAGCGATGGCTACCATGATGTGAGGCGGTAATGACGAGGAATGAAAAAGAGTAAGAGAGAAGTATTCACGACAGAATTTATTAGCAGACTAAAATTACATTTGGAAATAAAATATGAATTAATATGAAATGGCGAAGCAACAGCGATAGCAGATCGAGAATGGTAGGGGAAGCACTTCGTGACGAGAGTGTACATATGACATATATATATAGTATGATCGTGATGATGATGAAGAAAGAGAGAAGGATTTCGTATCAATAACTATACAGAATTAACATGGACTGCTATTTGATTGAAAAATACGTACAAAATTTCATTATCAATTACCAAGACATAGGAGGAAAAAGTTAGTCATGTTGGGTTGATAATGATTTCAAACTTGAAAAGAGTTAAACTTGACAACTGATTATTAACATATTAGAATATTAATTATTTATTATGCACTATGCGCAGTCTACTCCTTTAATTCATCCATTAAATTATAAGATATAATTCAAAACTTTCTCATTAATAAAAATTTAAAAATATAATTAATTTAGTTCAACCTCAAATTTCAGCAATATTTTACTGTTTTACAAATCCTTATCATACCAAACCTGACTAACTTCATCTTACATCTTCTAACGTCATTCTTATCACAAATAGCAATCCATATTAATTCTGTATAGTCAAAGGGGTCAGCCCCAGGTTAATATCTGGTTACATCAAACAACTCTATGGTGTTAAGAAAACAGTGATCCAAAAAGTAAAGTTTGGATCCAAAGAAAATGAAGAAGTCAATTTGAAATACTATTGTGAGAAAATACGAACTGCCAACGGATCGAACTACACGAAAAGCAACGACAAAACCTACACTGATGAAAAGATTGAACGACGACTAGAAACACACATTACGAACACATAAATAAAAAGACTAAATATTCACTATTTCACGAATTTTATTCCACATAATGTTAGCGGACATGTTGATGGTACAAAGGTTGACGAGCGACGAGAAGGCATACAAAACATATAATCACAGTTGAGTTACAAACACAAATATCACAGATTAATAATAACAACAAAAACAGTGTTGCCACAACATGTGATGTGCGAGAATAATAAGTCAACGTATAAAATAATTTGCTATTATTCCCACACGCCTCCTCAAATTATATTTATACGATAAAGTCAAAAAATACTATCAAACAAATTTTCTAAATTTATAAAGTCATTAAAACAAAAAATGACAAAGGTCAACAATAACACAACAAATTTACAACAGACAAAAATATCAACACAAATGGTAAACATATACAAAAAGTTACATTAATTTTAACAGTTTACAAAACATATCAAATTTGGGCTTCGGGCAGCCCTTCGTGAAAACGTCCCCCAACTGTCGCGAAGTCGGTACGTACGAATACTTAAAATCTATATCTACGTGATTGCACACAAAACGGTACTTTACGTCTATATGTTTGGATCTGCGAGTATTCCACTTTCCAGAGTGCAGAAGAGCCAGACAACTCTGGTTATCTTCATAAATCATAGCTCTGTTATTAATCTGAATGCAAAAGTCACTTAACAGATACTTCAACCAGATCGACTCAGTGGTAGCATCGCATATTGCAATCAACTCACTCTCAGTGCTAGATAGTGCTACAGTTGGTTGCTTTTTGCTAGACCAGGACACCAGTGATCCATAAACAAAGACACAGTAACCGGAGACAGACCGTCTTGTGGTGATACAGTTACCCCAATCGGCATCAGAAAAAGTTTCTAAAATATTGCCGTTATTATCATGTTCATTAGAAAATATTAATTTTTTATCTTTTGTGGTAACTAAATATTTAAGTACTCTCAATAAGTATTTATAATGTTCGTCAGTGGCATAACTGGAGAATTGGCTAAAATACGATATTGCAAAGCAAATATCGGGCCGTGATCCTAGCATCAGATACATCAGGCATCCCACGAGCTGTTGATAGTTGTTGTTGAGTACGCTATCACACGCATTGAGATCCCTGTCCAATTGGAATTTGGGGTCAATGGGTGTGTAGGTCGGTGTGCAGTTATCAACGCCAAAACGTCTAGCAACAGACTCAATGAGACCCCTCTGCTCAATTTCCAGTACGCCATCTTCACGATTATGATTGATATTCAAACCTAAATATTTCTTGACCTTTCCCAGATCCTTACACTTAAACCTTTTATTTATTTCATTTTTAAAAAATGTGATTTGTGTTTTGTTATTTGAGCTAATCAGGACATCGTCAACATATGTGAGTAAAAAGACTACAGTCCCATCACTTTTATTTTTATATATATACAAGCAGTCATCTGCCATACTCTGCACAAAGCCAAGAGCAACAAGGAACTCGTTGAACAACTTGTTCCATACCTTGGGCGACTGCTTTAGACCATAGATAGACCTATTCAATTTTAAAACATTATTATGCCTATCAATTTTAGTTTCTATCCCTTCGGGTATCTCAAGATACACATCTTCCGAAAGAACTCCATTCAGGAAGGCACTACATATATCAATCTGTTCTATGTGAAATTTTAATTTATTGCTAACAGCCAAGAGGGTCCTGACAGTCGAAAGTTTCGCCACTGGCGCATACACTTCATTAAAATTGAAGCCCTTCCTCTGTTGGCATCCTCTGGCAACTAATCTAGCCTTATATAACACATCATTATTAATATCATATTTTTTATTAAAAATCCACCGACACGTGATGGTGGGGGCTTCCTTTGGACGTTTGGTCACCCGCCAAGTCTGATTGGAATTCAGGGCACTTATTTCCGAAGAAATAGCATCCTTCCACATCAGACTGTCCGGTGCAGCATTCGCCTCCTCAAACGTCAAAGGGACGCCATCCTCAGCAAGATATATATTGCTCGCTACTTCATCACGTTCAGTCGTTTCCTGTGGAAGACAATCTAAATTCAAGTCACCATCAACTTCAATATTTTCTAAGTTTGATTCCGTGACTTCTGTGAAAATATCATCATCTTTAGTATATTTATTTATATTATTATTATCTATTTTATTTTCGAAGAACTCAACATCCCGCGACAGACGTATCTCCCTAGCATCTATATCCAACAATCTATAACCACATGGAGAATATCCTACCATTATCAATTTTTCACTTTTATTTTTAAACTTATTAGAGTCATGTTTGAATGACAACATATATGCGTTGCATCCAAACGTTTTTAATTTCCTATAATCAAATTGTTCATTACACCACCTTTCATAGGGAACAAAATCCTTGTTTGTGGGGCATCTGTTCACGATATAGGCGGAGCACAATATGGCTTCCCACCAAAATATCTTATCAAGACCACTCTCGAATAACAGCGTCCTTGCCCTTTCACATAGCGTCCTGTTCATCCTTTCAGCTTTTCCATTTTGCTGTGGACAGCCACCAACCGTAGGTTCAACCACAATTCCTTTCTCAGTACAATATGACTGGAAGGTAGTGTTCAAGTATTCTGTGCCGCGATCACAACGAAGTCTCTTTACGTTATAGCCAAATTTATTCGAGACCATCTCGTGATATTCTTTAAATTTTGAAAAGGCTTCTGTCTTACTTGTCAACAGGTACACACAACAATAATTTGAATAGTCATCTATAAATGTCATAAAGTATTTCGCTCCTTTATATGCAGGAGGATTTATAGGACCACAGAGATCAGTATGTACCAATTCCAGAGGCTTACTAGTTTTTCGTTCATGCCTCAAGAACGGTTTTCGGCTCTGTTTCCCCATCACACAGGGCTCACACAGCAATCTGCGGTTGGAGTCAACGTTCGGTATTAAACCTCTGTTTGACAACAACTTAACATCGTTCACGTTCAGATGAGCAAGTCGCCTATGCCACACAGTCAGTGGGCTCGACTCATCCTCCAATGTCAGATTACACGATTGACTAGTCATTTTTAAAAAATCAATGGTGTAAAGATCTGAATTTACGCTAACACCAGTGGTCACTATTTTTCCACTGCAGTGTTGGATGATATCGACAGATTCCTCTTTGAACAGGGTATCAAAACCCGACCTGCTCATTCGTTTCACCGATAGCAGATTCTGCGGCAGCTCCCGAGCATATCTAACATTTTTTAATTCAATTACTATTCCATTTAATAATTTTAATTTTACTGTACCAACAGATGTAACGGACAAAGAAACTCCTTTCTTCGCAACACAGATACTATGTGGTTTAATTAAAACAATGTAGTCACTGAATAGGCTTATATCATTAATTATGTGAATTGTGCATCCACTGTCTACTACGAATGTGGTTCGAGGCATCAAATTTACATTTCCCTTTGCATTACAGAACTCATCAATTTTATTATTATTATTATTACTATTATTTACCGTGAAACTATAACCCACATTTGAGCAATCGTCATTACCATTAAAATTTTCATTGCACATCTGTGCAGAACTTCTATTATTATTATTATTATTGGAAACATGGTCATTAGAACGATTTCCGTTGTTATTATTATTACTATTACAAGCGTCATTATTATTATTATTTCGATTTTTAGCATAGCAATTTCGTGCTATATGTCCAATCTTATTACAAAAATGACATTTAATATTTGAATGTCCATTGTCAACACCAGAACTACGACCATTTCCATTAAAACTATTATTATTATTGCTTTGTGAGTTAAAATTGTGATTATTATTACTGTTTCGACCTTCATTATTGGAAGATGAGTTATAAAAATTATTATTATTATGATTATTATTTCTACCTCGATTGAAACCACGATTATTATTTCGATTTTGGGACCTACCACGATTAAAACGATTACTATTATTATTATTATTACCTGAATTTCGTCCGATACTGTAATGATTACCGAAAAACACATTCTCCTCACCAGTGACAGCCACTGATGAAGGTTTTTGGGATGCAGAATTCAGAGAGTTACCTCTCACTGTCGACTTACTATCAGATGATAGCTCACGCTGGAAGTTGTTTAGCTTCATAAACACAGCATCTCAGGTGACGACTTCTGCATCCTCTATCACCACTTTGATCGGACGAAACTCTGCAGGCAGCGATCGCAGCAATACCAATATAAATTGTCTAGTGGTTGTCAGGTCTCCCAATTCGGTTAATCGTCTACAACGGGCACGATAATCAAGCAGATACTTCTGCAAATCAGAACCAGAAACATACCGTTTTGTGTACAATTCACCTCGTAAATCCATGAGTGTTTGGTCGTTTCCGTTGTCAATCAGGTTCGTGAGCACGTTGAACATCTCCTTCGCAGTAGTGTACGTCTGAAGCATCTCCAAATATTCATCTGTCACGTTGTTGGCTATCAGGAACATCGCTTTAGCATTCTCCTTGGACCAGGCATCTCCCCTATTACGAACAGTAGGCAAAGAATCAACAATTATATTACTTAGTGACTCCTTTGCCAGCAGCAGCTCCATTCTAAACTTCCATGTTCGACCATTCTGCCCATTGAACGGCTCAATCGAATTCTTCTTTCTCGCGTCCATCTCGTTTACAGGTTACGACGATCAGTTGCACCGCAAAACAGCAATTTCAGCAACTATCAGATACGCCGACCAACGATTCAACACGAACGAGATCACAGGAACATCGAGAAACGAACATATCAAACAATGAAAAATGAATTAAGAAGCATGGTACTACTTGGGAGTGGCGAGCAGAATTCGACAGCACAACTTTGAAGACTCAAAACAATGGCGACCACGTTGACATCCAGGTAACTGGGCCCATAACCTGTGAGAAAATACGAACTGCCAACGGATCGAACTACACGAAAAGCAACGACAAAACCTACACTGATGAAAAGATTGAACGACGACTAGAA
Source organism: Ericerus pela (assembly GCA_011428145.1). Taxonomy (NCBI): domain Eukaryota; kingdom Metazoa; phylum Arthropoda; class Insecta; order Hemiptera; family Coccidae; genus Ericerus; species Ericerus pela. Next base: position 733,030 of record WOFM01000399.1, read on the forward strand.
ACACACATTACGAACACATAAATAAAAAGACTAAATATTCACTATTTCACGAATTTTATTCCACATAATGTTAGCGGACATGTTGATGGTACAAAGGTTGACGAGCGACGAGAAGGCATACAAAACATATAATCACAGTTGAGTTACAAACACAAATATCACAGATTAATAATAACAACAAAAACAGTGTTGCCACAACATGGGATGTGCGAGAATAATAAGTCAACGTATAAAATAATTTGCTATTATTCCCACAACTATAATGCATTAAAGGGACAAAAACTACACAAGTATGAAATCAACTAAAAATGAAATAGCGATCTCCCTCCATTACAAGAAAAGCCTTTGATTGGGAAAAGCAATAAAGTGTTTACAATGTACAAGATGTAAAGTGTCATAAGAGTTGCACAACCTGAATGAGTAGTACGGGTGTTTGAGTGCTGTGTTACTAGCAGTAGTGAGCAAATGTAGTGAGAGTATAGAACAACACCCCTTCAGTCTTAAGAAATGATGTAAACGAAAAACTGTTTATCAATTTTACTACCGAATAAAAACAAAAGTTTTAATGAATGAACAAAATTATTATTTTTATTTTCAGGACATTTGGATTTAAAGTGGCCAGTTTGATTGCAATTAAAACATCTGGATGAACCATTTCTATTTTTTCTAGGAGATCTGTTGTAATTATTATTGTGTCCATTCCTGCCAGAATTTGATTGGGATTGCTGGCTATTGTTATCATAACTCGATGAGTTCGTATTTTTACAATTACCGTTATTATTGTTTCCTTTATAATTATTGTTGCGTTTCCATCTACTGTTTCTATTATTTCCATTAAAGCTATTATTGTTATTGTTGCCATTTTTATTTTGAGAGTTATCAAATTTTCAAAGAGACGACTGCATTTGCTCCTTAATAAATTTATCTCTACTTTATTGGTCTCCATCTTCCCTCAAAATTTGCTTCAACATTTCCAAGTTTTGCCTTTCAAGTGGTAAATTCTCAAATTACACCTTTGCAATAGTATGTTCATAATCGAAAGTCAACTGAAGGGTTTCCAATTCCTCTTCCTCTATGACTTCTTTACCAGTATCCTAAACCTCTTGAACTAATTTATCCCATTTAGTTAAGAATCCACAAATATTACCACAAGGAGTAAACCTGAATGCTGTCCATTTCAACTTGGCCATATGTGCAACTCCTTTTGTTTTATATCCATAAATGGTATCAAATTTTTTTAAAATCTGATCTACCATTTTGCATTTCCTGATTTATTTCAAAATATTATAAGTTATTCTTTCCATTATGAAGGTCTTCGCACCTTCTTGCTTTTTAAAATAGGATTTTGCAATATTGGATGCTGGTCTATAGTATAAATTATCCATATTATCAATGTATGCGTTTAATTCTGGATGAGGACCAAAAACATCCCAATATCCTGCACCTCTAATCGATGAAACAATCATCTTTTTCCAATCTAAATGATGATCCCCATCAAAGGATTTGCCTGGTGGGCCCTGAATAGGATAAATAGGTTCATCTGGGGGAATAACATAATGAATTGGATGTGGTGCTACAGGTGTCCAGCTTCCCTCTGAGGTACCAGCTCCATCTGTTGATGGTGAACCATTCTTCTCTCCTCTCATATTTAGGCTATCTGGAGGACTTAGTGGAATATTAATAATTTACTCAATGTTTGAAAAAAATTATGAATTCATTGATGAAAATTTTAATTATTGAATTTTTATTTCTTAATAAAATATTTTTTATTCCCTATAAAGTTAACTATGATAAGAGTTTCCTATTAAACCTGGGGTTCTGATTCAATCTCAAAAAAAAAATTGAGATTATATCTACAATTAAAAAAAAATTTTATTTAATTTTGATATTTGATAAATAAAAACTAAAATCTGACGAAGTATTTCATAAAATGTGAAACCTATTATATGATAAATATTCAGGTTTGGTTTTAAAAAACCTTGAACAAAGAAGCTATTGTATATGAAAGAGCAAACCTAAACTTGTCCAACTTGAACAAAGAAGTTTATCTTATCAGATTTGTTCTTGTAAAATCTTTAATTTTATGTTTGAACCTGATTTTTATGTTGAATTGTGAATTTTTATATATGACTATAATATGTATTTTTTATGAATTTTCAACTGTAATTTTTGTGATCAAAAATGTAAAAAATTTTGGATTGATTCGGAGAATTTAGAAGGAATCTAAAAAAAATATTTTTTGTTATTTCCAAAAATTTGGCTTGATTAGTGAGATTTTTATTTTCAATGATCTCACTGATATCTACTTAAAAATTTTTGAGTTGAATTTCCCCATTAAATATTTTAAAATTAGGAAAATTTAAAATACTAATGTTTATTCCTTTTATTTCTTCATCTTCAAAGATAATTAATTCTAATTTTTTAAGATATGATTTCAAAATTTGAGTAATACCAGTACAATTTGTGAGACAATTTGCAAACTCACACCAAAGCTTAACAATTCAAAATTCTTTAAATTACTCTTTAACTAAGGGAAAAAAAAATTTATTCCTGCGATAACTCCATTAATTAAATTTTTACTAGAATTAAAAGAAATTTTTAACGTTAACAATTTCTGCAATGAGTAAAAAATCTAAATTCTGTGATGTTTAATGTCCCATAAACTTACCCAATATACACCCTTAAATTCACCAACAATTATCAAAAAATATATTACCCATGATCTGAGGAATACAATCAAATTCTTCCCAGACCAATTCATATGAGTGTGGAATTTTACTATGAGAAAACAATCTGAATAACTTCACATCTTCTTCAGACACGTGAACAACTGGATTCATTCGAATAGAAAGTGCTGACAATTCTAAAGTTGATGATCCACTCTAGGAAAAATTAAAAAAACGTAGAATGAAATGATTAAGTGACAATCGATGTTGACCTATCGATATTCTAAAATTTCAGCGAAGTTACACAAAAATTAACTTTTACACCTTACTGTAACAGATGATCCAGGTCCAAAGTTAGATGAATTCCCACAATGACGATTGGTTCCAAATTCGAGTAAAAGCACCTTGTAGTAGCAGATGATCCAGATTAATAAAAATGGCGGGCGAATAAGATACCACAAGTTCCAACAATATCCTTTTTTCCTGACAATAATTTTTTCCTATATTATCCAAATATTCTTGTGGATAATCACATCTTAAAATGGATATCTGGTTCTCTGGAAATATATTTTTTGTAAGGAGATGATATTTTTTAAATTCTTCAAACATTTGGCTTTTTTTTTTGTACTTATAAATGTTACAACTACTTAATTAGAGAAGTGATCAATGAAGGTTATTATATACCTATTGTCATAAATTGATGGCATCAGAGGACCCATTATATCTGACCACACAATTTCTAGACCATGAATAGGTTTTAACTTAGTTCCATTATGCCCCAATCTTGTGGATTTAGATTTTATACAAATTTCAAAATTAATAAAATCATTTTCATTACCTATGCCATGTATTTTTATTGCGTCTGTTGTGGATTTCTGATTCATGTTCATTTAATATACATTGACTTGAATTAATTATATTTTTTCTTCATCTTGACTTGCCTCATCACTCAACGATTCATAATTAAATATTTCAGTGTTATTTTCTATATTATTTTCAGTATTTTCATTCAACATTTTTTCATTTAATATTTCATTTTAATTATTGACCTTAACTTCCTGGTCACTAGATTCCTCATTTTGTTCTTCAATATCTCCTTCTACTTCAAAATCATCCCATTCATCTTTAGTATTTTCTGATACACACATTATTTTTCCCATTTGGTTACTATTTTCTATCTCATCTATGTATTCTTTTACTGCTTCATAGTCTATGATATATACTTCATAACATTTCTACTAAAATTATTCCCATAATTATTCCAAAAATTATTACCATTATAATTCCTTGAATATCTCCAGTTTAGCTAAAGTTTCCTTCTCCAAATTATCTCATTTGTACATTTTTTTTTTTTTTAATTTAATCTGATTTTTCTACAAGCATTAAGTAATTGCAGTTTTTCAATTGTTTTTTCTCTATTATTGAGAGTGTTATAAAATCATCTTTAAATGCCATCATTAATTATTGTATTTCTTCTATTAGGGTTAATTGATATCTTTGATCTCTTAATTCTCTTGCAAGTTTATTAAATATTTCAATAAATCTTTCCATGTTACCCCCAGATTTGAACTTTAATGATTGGAACCTATTTTTGACATTGAGAAAACTTGTTGTGGTACGTCTTCTAAATTTGTCATCAAATTTTTCTAAACTTTCATTTACTGTTTCAAATTCTCTTAAATTATCTATTAAATATGGTTCTGATTTTCCAAAAATATATATGTATTTTTCCTTTTTCTTGAGAGACAAAATATTTTTTATGTCAATTTACATTTATATTTGTCAATAGCAATGTTTCTAAATCAGCTTATAAAAATTCTTGTTCCTTTTCTAAATCATTTATTACTTCATTTAAACCTTCCACATTTAATCCTGTTATAATGCAAGTTCTCCACATTTCGTAATTCATATTTTCTCCTAATTTAGCAAAATTTAATTCATTCATTTTCAAAATTACAAAAGTGATTAACCATTTTGTTTTTAAATGATGAACACTAATAACCCAGGTATGTCAATGAATCCTGATGATTAAAGTATAATGAAATTATCTCTACAACCCTATTCCTATTTCTTATAACTTAATGACAACAAAATATGTAGGTAATGCTGACTAGATGATGATTTTGTACAAAGATCTAGGACAATTTAACACAATAAAAATATAAACTGAATCTTGATGCCACATTCACGAGAATACTCAAAAATTTGCAATCAATGTATACCAAAATAACTTGATAAATTTATGGAAAAATATTACTTTTAAATATCACAGAAGGTGTTGATCGATGACATGTTGAACTTGAGACAAACTATGCATGCTAATTTTGAGTTTAAATTTTAATATTGGCCATTGCCATTTCTACTAAGGAATCTATGAAGAAAATTACATAATAAAAACTCCAAAATTGAAAACTTACGTAAAAAATGTTTTATTGGGATGAACAATGAAGTTTGGTGATATCCTTGTTCCACTTCATTATTATGTAATGTCATAGACGAACGAGTTGAATTGTTGGGAGCTTGCAGAAATGTTTGAATTCTCCTCAGGTTAAATTGTTGACAATCAACTCTACTGTTGCAGGTTCAAATCTCACCAGATATGAAAAAATTTATTAATTTAATTTAATAAATAACAACAAAGAATGTCTGATGATGTCATTATATCACAATTCTCTTTGAAATATTTTCAAATAACATTGATCTCTAACCATCAGGCTAGAATTTGATTAATTTCAAAGACACTGTTGGGGACTGATACCTTTGGATTTTAAAGTATCTCATATCATCAACGATTATATGATGTCATAATAACCCTACATACGATAATTTAAAACCTTAAACCACAAATCGTCTATTTCATTTCAGATTTCCTTCGAAAAAGGGAAAAAGGAAAAAAATCATACTCTAAACATGATAAAAATGGGAAAAAGACCAAAATGTAGCCCTTACACCCGTTAATGTACATTTTCTATCCATACTTACATACTCCAAATTTAATACAAAGTATAAATGTAGTACAAACTCTGAATGTTGTACAAAGTATAAATGTATTAAAATTCTGAATGGTAGTACAAACTCTAATTATAGTACAATGTATAAATGTAGGACAAGATAACAATGTAGTACAAAGTATAACTGTAGTGCAAAGTACAAATGTAGTAGGTACAATGTATAAATGTAGTACAAACGTAATATAAAGTATAAATATAGTACAAAGTAATAATGTAGTACACACAGTTCGTAACTTGGTGTCTATGGTGTCACCCTGGGGTCGCTTTTCGCGGCAAATAAAACAAACCTAATGTAATCTGGACACCGTGTGTGTTTCAGCAAATATCCAAAAGACTTTAAAAAATTTTTTGTTAGTTGAAAGAATTAATCTACTGTCAATTTCCCCTTGCCTTATTATGCAGTCATCGAATCGAATGAGCAATCTTAACTATGCATATAGATGTTAAAGTCGGTAATTTTTGCACTCACTGACAACAAAAGTCTTGAGAAACTAAAGCAGCGGCAAATCCACGGGGAAATACGGAAATTCCCATCCAACACCGAAAAAAAAATGGAAAAATGAAAATTTAAAGGGAAAAATGGAAGTGAGGCCACAGAATCCGGATAAATACCAACAAAAATTTGTTGAGGAACAAAAAAAAAGCTCAACTCCAAAACATTTTTGTCATCTCCTAAAATGACACTCTAAATCCACCACTGAGAAAAAGTAGGTCAAACAGAACCATTCATTGCAGTCAGCTCTATATTTACAAAATGATGACATGATTTCGGTTAAAAAAATTATGTATTTCGGTAAAGCTTACAATACTGTACACTTGTAACTTAGAAAAGAAGAAAAACAAAAGAAAAAATTTGACTAATGATAATAAAATATTTAAAGCGACGCAAAATTTTCAAATGTAAATCTACATTAAAATTTTTTTAAACAGAGTGAAAGAGTATGCGGTCATTTAGGACTAAAAACAAAAGATAGAAGTGGAAAAAACACATTATTACCGAAAATTCATTTCACACAGAATACGCTTACAAGCTACATTATTACGTTAAAATAAGCTAATTGTAAGAAATAAATAATAATATATTCCTAAAAACACTTATTTTTGATTTTGTAATGCGCGAAATATTCGAGATGATATCTTTCAAAACAAGATACCTTATTAAACCTTATTTTTGGGTAAACACGAAGTCTTTGTCACGTCTCAACAAGTTCTTTTTACCCAACTTCGTACTGATGTTTATAAAATAATGGTAGCATCGAATAAAAATTATTTTATGTCTTAATTTGTTGACCATTCTTTCAACAAGGTTACAAATAGTACGAAATAAACGACGAATACTTAAAATACATTATCTTTAAACTAAAAGAGGGGAAAATGAACAAACAAATGCCAACATTAACATGATATGAAAAATTCTACATTCTCAATTGCATATTATTCTACTACTGACAGCGGCAGCGGAGTTGTTCGGTTTTTTTAATTTCATGATCAGAAAGCATTAAACAAATTCATCAACTCGTATCTAAATATTATGTTTCACATTACAAAAATATAAAAGTAGACAATTTTACAGAAAATAAAGAAGAAACGACCGATTATTCGGAACCAGAATGCCTGAAATCTCGATCATTGGATAATGTACAATCATTTTTTTTTGTTCCCAAAAGTTAACTGAAAGAACCTGTTTAAAAAAAAATAGAATTCATTGATAAAATTACCGATTAATTTTGGTTAGTAAAAATATAACGCGATTAAATTCTACGTTTTGAGCGATTTTTTTCGTGAAATTTCACCGGTTTTAAAATTTATTTTCTAAGTCTTATTGGATAGCAGAGAGCAACGAAACATTAAGAATAATAATTTGAAGAAGATTAAATAGGTGCGACGTCAGACCTCGCATACCGACCTTGAAAATAATTAATTTACCAAAACTATTCGCAGTTCTTCAACAAATAAAACATAGGTACACTAATAGCAACTACAAACGTGGAAACAGACATAACTTAAATTTTGTTTCTGTAACTGGAATGATTCATCTTTTGTCAAGCAATCTAAATTAGTCATTCGAATACTGTTTTAATGCGCAATACGTATAATCACAGAATTTTAGGATCCCAAACCACAACTGAGAGACTGAGTTACATTTTAAATAAACTTAAATTGAATTTAAATCGACCAAAGACGTGAGTTACGTCTCCTGCGATCAAAACAATTTAGTAAAATTACAAGAACCGAGTATTTTTTACGAAAAAAAAAAAAATCAGGTTTTTAAACCCGCTATAAATAATAAGTAAAAAAATTAAAAATAGCAGTCGGCAATCGTTCGACAAATTAAAGCCAAATTTCCTTTCAAAGCAATACAAACGGCATATTGATATTCTCTTATACTTTTCAATAAGAAAAAAAATACAGGAGACTTCTTTCTTCTTTTTTTTTTTCAACATAACGTCAAAACGAAAAATGCGATATAAAGTGAGCATAGAGCCGAAAGAAGCAACGGCGAAAGATCTTTAAGCTTGACTCGCCGGTGGACCAGTGCTTCGTGGTAATGGTCGAACCAAGTACAATTTTTCTCCTTGTTTGTTCGTATAAATGGGAGCCCTTTGATAGTGGTCAACCAGTTGATCGAGATTATGAAATTTTCGTTGTCCGATGCAGTACATACCACCTTCGACGTGCACTCGAAAGTGTTTGTTTCTATGTGGAGCTTTCAGCGATACTGAATAATCTCCGGACTGAAAATGAAAATTATACGTAAATTAATTTTAAGAAAAAAAACTGGAAGCAGTAAAGTAAATATTACACATTCTCGTAGCACATTTTATTCGTAGTTTAACGAAATCCTTGCTTTAATTTAACAATAATATATTACCTAACTAGTGCACAAAGTAGACTATTTTCGCCCTTATTAAACGCCATATTTTTTTTGACAGGTGTATGAAATGCTGTATTTGAAAAATTGAAAATAATAATCAGTTAGATAAGGCACAAAGTGCGGCACTAAAATTTTGAAGAGGCAGTTCTATATATCAGGGATGAACTAAAAAAGAGAAAAGTTTTTCTTGAAAAGGGTGGAGTAACCTGACCCGACTTGGTGATTAGATTCTGATGAAAAGTTCTCTCCTAAAAATATGAGCGCGTTTGTATTATATTCTCTTCTTATGAAAAAAATTGAATGATTCTATTTGTCTTAGCCAACTTTACAAAACTAAAACTGCCAAGGTACCTATAAAAGTAAAACTAAAAATAAACTTTTAAGAAACTGGAACAGCACAAAAACTCTTAATGAAACACGTTTTTTCCATATCAAACGGATTTGAAAGAATAAAAATAAATTTGTCCTATTGGCAACACATGCATGCAAACTATCTCTTCTCTCAACTGACCTCCTAGTCTGGTTGGTAGGGTATTTGCTTTCGAGTTGAATTTTACAAATATCTCCAGGGATGTAAAAATAATATTATCCACAAGGCGAAACAGTGCATCAGGGCAGCAAGGTTCTAGGAACGGCACAGATGCATGTGAAAAAACTTTTTTTTTTCTTTACTTGATGATGGGACCGCAAGGAGCGGGAAAATTTTTTTTAAATTATAAGCTAACTTGCTAAACTAGGATTTTTGAAATTGATGGGGCTGCAACTGCGAGACAGTGAGACAGTTTTGTTGTCCTAAAATTTTATGGTCAACATTTTTTTGAAAAACTGTTTTTCTAATGGAGAATACTAGGCTAGAATTTTATTGAAATTGGAGTGACTGCGAGAACTTTTTGAAATTCTAGGCTAACTTGCAGCGCTAGGACTTCAAGAAACATGTTTTTTTTTTTTAAATACCTGCTTTTCTCGCGAAGCATGCTACTTTAGGATTTTTTAGATTCTAGGCTAACTTGCACGGAAAGGACTTCACACCACGTTTTATTTTTAATATTAGTGAAACAGCTACTCCTTCTCTCCCCTCTGGTGTAAGCTCATGAAATCAATCAAACAAAGCATCGGTATTGCAAGATCGGGAAAAGGTAATCAAGTAGCCTATTCAACAGTATGAAATTAATTAAATCAAAATATGTACGTCATGGAAACGTCTCATAATGATGTACTCGGTCATCCATAATAATAATAAAGTTAAAGCTGCAAACACCTTTTTTTGACGGAATAAAATTGGATTTCATCACATTAACGCGAGTGTAGACTATAGCTTATTTCTGTTCAGACATAAGTCTTCTGAAATAATAGCAACGAATTTGGACGACGACTATAAAACTTCTAAGGATAAAATTATGAACATTTTCTTGGGCATCTATATCGATGAAAGAAATTCAAATTGAAGAACCCACCGTAAACATACAGAAATAAAACACGTTCACTCACATTCGTCTCGCTGTCTCTTATTAGGAAATCACCGTCTAATCCGTGATTATTCAGCAACGTATCGCACTGTGCTCTGGAAATATTTCCGTAGTACCACAACTTGCCATTTAAATACGTCCTCTCCACACAAGTGCCATTCGATTCATTGCTATCTCCGCGTGCGATACCGTTCCCACTTGGTTGAGTTAGGTACTCGCTAAGTTCCTACAATAATGCCCACATAATACTTAGTGCTTACACGAAGGAAGACCGAACCAAAATACCACGACTCTACTCATTACCTGCACATAGTTTTTGGGAATTAAACCGATTTGTCCTTGACTATTGCGCGCTTTATACCATTCCGGATCGGAGGGCGGTCGGTCCAAAATTTCCAGTCGATCTGCTTTCTCGAAACTTAATTCTTGATCGTTGGTAGACGTGAACGAGTAGAGTGCGACGACGATATCGAGAACATTTTCGGCCATGGCGTATGTATGGACGGTTTCGTCCATATCGACTTCTTCTTGCGTGTAATTACTGGGAAACCAACCAGTAGCGCAGCCACTCTGACCTCTCCACCATCTACGGCAAACACATACTGTTAGCAGAGGTTAATGCGCGCAGAAAACTAAACAACGCATAAACCTATCGCGTACCCATCATTGCTTTTTTCCAATATCAAAATTCTGGTTCCCTTCGCTAACGATAGTTCGTCCGCTTGCTGAGCTTGGTAATTGTATTTAACTATGGCAGTACCGAGGGCTTCTGATGGATCGACTGGTAATCTACGACTCATGGCGGGCGATTCAACATGCCGCGAAGGCGAATTGCCAGTTGGTAACGTTTTGCTGCCACTACTGCTACTACTTTTTTTAACTTTTTTTTTGATGCTGCGAAAAATGCGAATTATATTTATGAATCAAGTATCGATCGAAGAACCTACTTCAACGGTGCGAAAATAATTCAATCCTAACCTGTCGAATAATGAAGGTTTTTCTCGTTTTACGTAGTTGCTTGGTACGTAACCCGAATATCCACGATTATTCTGAACACGCCACCAATGTTTGGAATCGTCTAACAACATATATCGGTCGTTTTTCTTTAAATCTAATTCTTGAGCGCCTTGAGCGGCATAATCATACTTTGCGATGACATAAAAAACTTCTTCTTGATTATTTTTTCCTGTAAACATGTAACTCAGAGAATTAATCGATCAAATACTACCAAACTTATCGTACTCGAGTATGCTTACCGTGGGACCTGGTATTAGAAACGAAGTGTTGCGGCAGCGGTGGTCGTGTTCCATTACTTTTCCCCTGCCAATTAGCTGAAGCTGCTACATTATCACCGATATTTGGGATACTTCGAGCTTCCAACATTTTTAAAATATATTTAACTAATACAAGATGGTAATGCGAATGACTAGGAAACTAAAATTTTTGAAATTTGCACAAAACATTCTGAAATGAAACACACGATTAGGAATTGAGGTCAGCACTTGCATGTATAAAATGTGATACATACATATTATAAATGGCGAAGGGCTAAGATAACATCTTCGATTACTAGCAGCTTTCAAACATATATGTTAGCGCCGAACGTTCAAAGAAAATAAAGATGCACCGTAAACAAACGATTCGTCGACTGTAGTCATTTTACTGAAAATTAAAAACTACACACCCAAGCTATCATTCGCAGACGAAAAAGTTGAATGTAACTAAACAATCTCATCAGACAAAATTACACGTCAGACTTCTATAATTTCATTTTATTCAATAGAAAATTTATTTTCTGAAGAAATCTGCATAGCTGATTCTATTTATCCCATTATCAATTTTCATATTTTTTCAATAATATTTGTTTATGTTTATAGTTTTGATCAAATGTTTGAAACATAGATTTTTGAAAGCACGAAGAGTTGCGTGGTGCCGGGATAGAAGGAAAAAACTTCTAATTTCAGTGGTTCCAAAACTTCCATCTACTTCTGTTTACTACAGTACGTTCAATTCAACTTTAAGTTCGTAACTTCGTAATACGATTGAGATTGATACCACTGTTTGTTTCCATTCGAGAAATCGCGTACATCTACTAAGCTCTTTCAGAGCCGCTGGTCTTAGGTGTTGCGAGGCCTCAAGCAACATATAATTCTAAACCAGACAGGGCCATAGAGAGGAAACTTGGACCTGAGAGAAAAATTTATCATTTCTTTAAGAAACTGAAAATTGCATCCGTATGCAGTTCCATATCTAAGATGTATCCGTAGGAGGGACATTACAATATTGAGGCACCCAATTTTGCGAGCGGAATGAGCAAAAAAAATTTTTAGATGTTTTTCATGGGTTTTCTAAAAATTTTATTTATTTCTCTATTTTTTTTTGAAAATTCTGGGCACTGAATAGGACAGGAATGGGGGAATCCCACTCTTCCACCTCCTCTTGTAAGGCCTGAGGCCAGGATGTTTACCCCTCCCATTTATATTTTTCATTAAACACCCATTTGAAGAGAGGGTATTTTCAATATTGCTATACCTATCCCAAATTGGCCATTATTATAATATAATTATGTAATTTTTCAAAGAAAATGTACATAACAAGTTACATCAAGTTACATCGATAAAGGATATTACAATATGGTTTTCACTTCACATAGGATACTGTAATGAAAATACGCCGTTAAAATTCGTATTTTCATATATCTAATATTAAGATGTTTCACATTAACAAAAAGTAGACCGAAAAGCTCACATCCCTTCGTCATGCCACTTGTTGGCTCTGCATTCCCTTATGCACGTAGCAACAAAATTATTAAACTTGTATTTTTGCAAGCTCAGCAAAGTTAATCAGCTTGTTGTAGTTTTTGCCTAATATTACTGTTCATTTTTTACTTCTCCTTTCCCCTATAAACTTTATTGTCTATTAAATGTTTCATTCTTCTTTGTTAGACAAACCAACAATATTAAAGCTTTTCATAAAGCTCTCCCATTTGTTCAGTTATCATTCTTAGATTTAACATAAATATCAATAACAATCACTGTAGAATTGTCTTCTTCAACTTTAATATTACAAAAGCAATTGTGCTTTAATGTTAAGAGTTTAATTTAGTAGTAATAAACAATTCATAAACTTGTTATATTAACTTTAATACAAGTTTCATAATATTTTGTGAGTTTTTCTTTAAAGCAGTGTGCATTTTATTAATATTTGTAGCAGGATTTTTTCGCTACAGATATGTGATTAATCAAAAACAGTTTGATTAATCGATTATTTCAAACAATCGATTTACCATTTCTGACACCAACTTGAAAACTTAATTTTTTCGATACACATTTATTTTAAGGTAAAATAGAAAACATTTCATCTCCAACAGCCAACAAGTAAGATTTTCTTCATATCATATTTTCATCTATATGTTTTATAAAAATTTTGTGATTCTTGCCCAAGCCTGAATAATATTGATTAATGTTGATACGAAATCCCACCTCACTCATTCTTCATCATCATCATCACGATCTCCATATATATATATGTCATAATGTACAGTCTGATCACGAAGTGTTTCCCCTTCTACTTTTCTACTTTCGATCGCATATCGCTGTTGCTTCACCATTTGCTTTTTCGTTTGTAAAATATATTTTAGTTGCGGAATAAACGTCTTTAAAGTCAAAAGTCTCAAGTTCTTTCGATCCTCGTTCTCCATACCTCACATCATGGTAGCCATCGCTACGGTAGAACTTTGAAGAGAGACTTAGAAATTTAAACTGATGAATTAATTATTTTTTGAAATTTGATTTACTGCTGTGCGTAAAATTTTTTATGTTTTTCTGTTAAATAACACATGAAAAGTCATCGTGTTTTTCGAGAAAGTATCTCGAATTTAAATTTATTTTGAAAAAATCAAAATTTAAAGTTGAAGAATAGCTGAAGTTCCGGACTCAAATAACGGCCATTACTGGAAGTCAACGAACGCTAAAACCAGAGGGACCGCCAACGAGATCAAGAGAACAACCAACGGAAACCTGCTCCCGTCATCGAGGACTCAACCGAGAACCCATCGAAGACCCAACTTTTTCGGAACAACCCACATCTAAAATTAAAGCAGGAAGTACCAAGGTCAACAGCGAAGGAAACATAAATCATCGGTAAACCACAGCAGAAATCAAGAAGAGAAAAATATTGTAAAGGTAATATTTGTTGAAATTATTTATTTTTTCGTACGTTGTAAATTGTATTTGAAGTGAGGCCCCAAAAAAATTAAATAACAAAGAAGGAGTACATGTCCCAAATAATAAATTTATCTGAATCCAAAATCGGTGAATATAATATTAAAAAAGAAGATTTGGAGGAACTAATTAAAAAATTTGAAGGAGAGAGAGTAGTTGATCTGAAGACAGAAATTTATAATCTACCCCACGTCAAATATTTCACGGGTGAAATTATATTAGAGTCCTTTGTAATAGATATATCCGGAAGAATAGAAGACATTAGTAGTCTTAAATATATTGTAATTTCAGAATCTTCAGTAAATTATTTTTCGAACAGAATTTATAGTTCTGCTAAATCGAAAGAAAAATTTATGAATAGATTCTTTAATTAGATAAATTTAGGAAAACTGGATATAATAGAAAATTGTGAAAAAGAAAATTTAATTAAAAAATTAGAAAAAGAATCCAACGAAAATAAAAAATACACAGCCGTTTGTAATAGGGAAGAAAATTTATTAGGTTTTAAGAAAATAGAAGGAAAAATGGCGTCCTCAAATGAAATTAAACCCATTCAAGCTCCACTCGGAAAAGTTTTCAATGGCAAATATTATTTGGATTGGCGAAGAATGATCATATCGGCCATACGAGGTGCGGGATATTACGATATATTCGGAGAAAGTGAATTCTTACAATCCTATATTGAAAACATAGATGATCTAAACTTTCGGCCAAATAAAGAAATGCTAAATTACTGCAAAATGCAGGACAATGCCAAAGCGTTTGTCCTAGAAAGAGTATCCAATGATATAACGAAACAAATACGAGATTGTAACACCGCAATTTTAATGCTAAAAAAGTTAGACAATATTTATGGGACTAAAACCTCAGTTACGGCTAATATGGCTAAGGCAAAATGGTTAGAATTCCGATTTCAACCAGGAGGAAACATGAAGGGATTCTTGAAAAAATGGGACGAATTAGTAACTGATGTAAGAGATAGTGGCAAAGAAGTCACAGAGAATGAAGAACTAGAGAATTTGCAATTGGCACTGTGTTATGAGCAACAAATAGCCAAAATACAATACGAAAGTTTACCCTCCTAATGAAAAAAATTTAGATAATTTTAAGAGAATACTGAGAGAAGATTCAGATCAAAAATATAGGGACCAAATTTTAAAAAAGAATAGTAATGGAAATAATGGTAATAATAATAATATGAATAGAAACAGTAGTAATATGAATGGAAATAATAATAGATATGGTTATAGAGGAAGATTTAATAATAACTATAGGGGAAGAAATAATTATAGAAACCCTAATAATTATAATAATTTTAGAAATGGCAACAGAAACGGTTTCAATAATAATGGTCAAAATGGTAATGGTAATAATAATAATACACCAGAACAAACCCATAATAATAATACGAATAATAATAGTAATGGTAATAACGGTGGCAATTATAGAGGAAATAATTACAGGGGAAACTCTAATTATAGAGGAAACAACTATAGAGGGAATAATGGAAACAACAATCGTAATAATCCCAAATGCTACAAATGCAACCAATTCGGACACATAGCCCAGAATTGTATGAATAATAATAATCAAAGTAATGATATTAAAGGAAATACTAATAGTAATAGTCAGGGAAATTACCCACCAAAAACAAACGTAAATACATCCAATAATAATAAAAAAGATAGTTCTGAGCAGCAAGTAAAAATGTCTTGCATGATAAAAAAATATAATAATAATGAATGGCTGTTAAACGAATTAATTAAATAATAAAAGTAATAATGAGGAAAAATACGAAACATTGAATAATAGAGCGATTCTTGATGGAGCTGCAGAAGTCCATTTAACTTCCGATCTGAATAAATTAATAGATATAAAAAAATTTATAACCCCCATTAAATTACAATGTGCGGGTAAAAACACGTTTTTATATGCTACACATACAGGAAGGATGATCATAAAAGTAGAAAATTCAAACAAAAATCAGTCATTGATAGAACTAAATGACGTTCATTATGTGCCAGACCTAAATTTGGATATTATCTCAGCCATAAAAATAACTAATACAGGGATAACAAACATCGACCAACAAAAAGAAATAGCAAATATTTATTTTATCGAAACAGAGGAAATAATAATTACGGCAAAAAAAGAAGAGGGTATATTTTATATATACTATAACATCGAGACAAATGATATAAAAAATAATGAAGATTATATGGATATAAAAAAAAATGTAATATGTGCCCCAGTCACCCAGAATAATAACGATGAATGGGACAATTTCACAGTAGAAATGGAAATCATTGAGGAAGATGAAAATACCCAACAATCTCAGGGGGGTGACGAAACTGAAATAAATGAACCCAGTCAAAATAATGAAATAAATGAACCCAAAAATAATAATAATACAAATAAAAAATTAATAATACATAGAAGATTAGGACATTTAAATGCCAGATACTTACAAAAATTAAAAAATTTAGCAATAGGAATACCCGAAAATATTAATTTCAAAGATGAAGACTTTATAAATTGTCAAATTTGTTGTATAGCCAATAATTCAAGGCTAGGTCATACTGGGATGAGAACTAAACCTACTAGGAAACTCGAAATAACTTCATCTGACATCATGGGACCGTTTACACCTTCCGTAGCCAATCAAAAATACATATTAACATTCATAGACCATTTTTCGAAATACACATTTGTCATGCCCATAGCCAACAAAAATCAGGTGACAATAGAATTCAAAAATACCATAATGTCTATGAGAAATAAATTTCCGGAATATCCTATAGGAACAATAAGATGCGACAATGCAAAAGAATATACAGATACGAAAATTCTAAATTATTGTAGAGAAATGGGCATAACAATGGATTATGTGGTTCCATATTCTCCCGAATTGAATGGTGTTGCCGAAAGGCAAAACCAAACATTAATGAGGAGAGTAAGGGCCATGTTAATTGATGCTAACCTCGACATAAAATATTGGTCTTATGCTGTTGTAACTGCAGCCTACTTAATCAATAGATCCCCGACAAAGGCGAATGAAGGATACAAAACCCCATACCAATTGTTTTACGGTAAAAAACCCAATCTTAAAAATTTAAAAATTTTTGGTGCATTAGCCTATAGACACATACCCATCGAAGTTCGAAAACAAAATGCCACGAAGGCAAAATCTAAATTGAAAAACAAAATTGACCCAAAATTGGCACATAGGGCGGAAAAAAGCATATTAATGGGATACACGAATACGGGATATTGTTTGGGAGATCCATATAATTCTAAATCATACATATCATGCGATGTTAAGGTAGATGAAACCCATAATATAAAATCACTTTTAATCAATAAAAAACCTCTGACAATAAAATCGGCAGATTATGAATACGATTTAGGAATAATAAATCCTGTAGTTATGAATGTTAGAATGAAATATAATATGGCTTACATCGAAGATAATATACCGAAATCATTCTCTGAAATTGAAACAAATCCTTTCAGAGAAGAATGGACAAGGGCTATTAATGATGAATTTAGTTCCCTCGATAATCTGAAAGTATGGGAAGTGATAGACTATGATCGTCAAAAGTTAATTGATACGAGGTGGATATTTACAATAAAATTCGACGAATTTGGCAACCCAAAACCCAAAGCCAGATTAGTAGCACGTGGTTTTAAAGATCGGACAGAATATAACATAGCAGAAACACATGGACCTGTAGCATCCATAGGTACAATCAGATTATTATTATCAATTGTTAACAAAGAAAAACTTATAATGGTACAATATGATGTAAAAACAGCCTACCTAAATTCGCCTATTATAAAACCAATTTTCGTGAAAAGACCAGAAGGCATAAACATCAATAGAAATCAAGTACTCGAATTAAAAAAATCAATCTATGGTCTAAAAACCTCAAGCAAATCGTGGTACGACTTGTTGGACACGAAGGTAAAGGAAATGGGATTTAAAAAAACAAAGAGTGATAGATGCTTATATATTATGAAAAACGAAAATGAAAAAACATATTTTTTGAGTTACGTAGACGATATATTAATAGCATCAAATTCACAATCCTCTATTACGAAAATAAACGAAGAACTTCAAAAAGATTTTACAATCACAATCACAAACGATCCAAAATTTTTCGTAGGTTTAGAAATTGTAAGAGATATAGAAAATAATACCATAACAATTTCACAGTATAAACATATAGAAAAAATGATAAAAAAATTCGGAATATCTGAAATCAAAAATACGAATACACCCATGGAAACAGGATTGAAAATTGATAAAATACAAAATGGAAGAGATGACACCGAATATAGATCCATGATAGGGGGATTACTTTATTTAGCGAGATTGACAAGACCGGACATATTGTTTCCTGTAAATTTCTTTTCCCACTTTCAGAATAATTCAAACGACACCTTAAAAAATTATGTTAAAAGGATATTTAGATACGTCAACACAACAAAAAATTACAATTTAAAATTCACATCAAAGGGGGATGGAATTCAAGCATATATTGATGCATCTTATGCACCCCAGGTTGACGATAATAATATAGAAATAAATAACCTAAATAAGGGAAAATCAATAACTGGCTTTATGATATTCGCCTACGGAGACTTAGTGGAGTGGAATTGTTCCAAACAAACTATTCACGCTTCATCGAGTACCGCAGCCGAGATAATTGCAGTTTTTGATACTCTAGATACGATTAAAGTAATGCAGTACATAAATTTCGAAATTTTTGGGGAAAAATTAATGGTAGATATTATGGAAGACAACATTTCGACGCAAAAAATATGTTCCGGAGGAAGTCAGAGGAAATCGCGGGCCCTAATGATTAAGTGTTATTCAATTTTGGAAGCGTATGAGGACAAAATTATATTTTTTAGAACGGTTACTTCGGAAAATCAGTTAGCTGATATTCTAACAAAATCTTTGGACAGATCAAAATTTGAAAACATTATTGTAAAAGTATTAAATGAAACAAACATATATACATAAATACGAAATTCAAGTCAAAATACGAAAAATTCACAAATTCATTTTTCTCCCATTTCAATTACGAGTCGTAAATTGTCCAAAAATAAGTCGTAACACGAAAATATTTGCTGAAATATTAACCTTCATTTATTGTCAAAAAAGAATAGCCAACATTACGATTTACTTGAAAATACGTGCCTAAAATAAATCGAAGGTTTCTCAAATATTACAACAAAGAAAAAATGATGAAAATCGAGCAAGTAAAAACCCTACAATTCATACAATAGAAACCCTATACACTTTCCAACAAGCGTGGGAGAAACGCATGGAATATTCCCACACGCACGTATGAAAGGAAACTCTATAACAATACACATAAAGATAAAAACCCATTACATGACCGCAAATTATGATAAACCGAAAAACGTTGCCTTATCCAAAACATGTTAAACGCCACCTCGAATACAATACAACGTACGGAAAGATAATATACGATGCAACGAATATTATTCTACAATTTTATTCATGTTACTTTTAAGATAAATACGTAACGTACGCTCGAATTCATTGAACCTGTAAATGGAAAAACCTTTTATCGTATTTATTCCATCACCTTCTTTTACCATTTTTATTTCATTCATATATATGTTCGTGAATATTTTTTTTCTCTTTTTCATTTTTGAATTTTTTTTCTCATCAACTCGAATTATACGAGCGGAAATATAATATTACTCGATACAATATAATAAATACGCATGTTACCATTTTTAATTTTGTAATTTTTTTTTATTATTTTTATTTTTTATATATATTTTACATATACCATATAATATTCATATACACGATAGTGTTCATTTATTGCATGCATGTTACCATATTTTATATATTTATTTTTTTTTATTAATTCATTTTTAATTTTTTTTGGAAGCACAGCGCAGTAAATTTTTTCTCAGAAACAAAAGTTACCAGAAATAATAAACAAACAATATTAATATTTTTCGAAATTTTTATTCGACATATATTTTTTGTGCTTGTATTTTTTTTGTATTTAATATTTTTTTTAGATAATAATTATTGATTCGATTTCAGAAAACATGATGAAGAAATTATTCGGTAAAATTTCAGGGGGGTGTTGATACGAAATCCCACCTCACTCATTCTTCATCATCATCATCACGATCTCCATATATATATATGTCATAATGTACAGTCTGATCACGAAGTGTTTCCCCTTCTACTTTTCTACTTTCGATCGCATATCGCTGTTGCTTCACCATTTGCTTTTTCGTTTGTAAAATATATTTTAGTTGCGGAATAAACGTCTTTAAAGTCAAAAGTCTCAAGTTCTTTCGATCCTCGTTCTCCATACCTCACATCAATTAATATTAGAATTAACTGACATTTACAAAGTAAACAACATAGATGTTTATTCATCAAGAGTACATAATAATCTAAATCAGTGCAGAATTAAGATGGCTTCTTGGTCTGTAAAACGATGCAATCTTTGACATTTGGTACATAGTGTTGATACGAAATCCCACCTCATCTCATTCTTCATCATCACCATCACAACATTCTATATATATATGTCATACGTACAGTCTAGTCACGAAGTGTTTTCCCTACTACTTTCGATCGCATATCGCTGTTGCTTCACCATTTACTTTTTCGTTTGTAAAATATATTTTAGTTGCGAAATAAACCTCTTAAAAGTCAAAAGTCTCAAGTTCTTTCAATCCTCGTTCTGCATACCTCACATCATGGTAGCCATCGCTACGGTAGAACTTTGAGGAGAGACTTAGAAAA
>WOFM01000400.1:0-21263 GCA_011428145.1 Ericerus pela
AAAATGAAACTGACTGCGTTTAGGAACATAAAACATAACAGAACTAAAATGTTGAAAACAAGTTTTCTAGGTTTTGTAATAGTAATTTTTTATAAAATGGATTTACAACTAACCAGTCGCTGGCATAAATAGCTTTTGATATTAATATTAAGATCAATACTGGATTGAAATCAATAGGCGAGTGTAAAGTTTTCGACACATTAGGTATATAAGTAATTTAAAAATTCTTAACAATTGGTACCCAAATGTTTTAAACAGATGTAATAATGCTGTGTATTAGAATATTGTCAAATATATGTTAAATTTACCACAAATTGCATCAGAGAAATATGTAATAAAATAAAATCTAATTGCTTCATTTAAAAATTTTACATTTTATATATATATACACATATATATGTATGTATGTATGAATGTATCAATGAATGTACAAATGTATGAATGTACGTATGTACAAATCTATGTATGTATGTGGGTACCAATTGTTAATAATATTTAAATTACTTATATACCTAATGTGTCGTAAACTCTCCACTCACCTATTGACTTCAATCCAGTATTGATCTTAATATTAATATCAAAAGCTATTTGTGCCAGCTACTGGTTAGTTGTAAATCCATTTTATAAAAAATTACTATTACAAAACCTAGAAAACTTGTTTTCAACATTTTAGTTCTATTAAACGCAGTCGGTTTAATTTTTTTTTTTTTTCAAAAAGTTCAATTATTTCTCGATTTTTCTACTGCAAATATTTTTCAATGCGAATCTCCAATATCTGCCCATGTTTCTCTCGTCGTTTCAATCCTCCAAGATTCTTCTTTACCTTTATAGTTTCTAATAATGAATAAAAAAAAATTCAAGTAACAGGTTTTTAGTCGTGTTGCAATATTTATGTGACAGCAAATTTCATTTCCAGCCTATTGTTTTTTCTTAATTAATTCCTATTTTCTAATTGGTCAATAGGGAATTTTGAATTTTTTTTAAATTTTGGTATTGGTCAATGAGTAAATTTCAATCTTTTAATCAAATATTAAGAAAACTAATTAGTTCTTTAAAATTGATTTTAACTATAAAATGTTAATAAAGAGAATGTGAAAAAAGGGGATATACATTTTTTTTTCAGTTATTTTCATACCTATCTGATATTCTCAAAATTAATCATTCTTGTTGAAAGCAAAAGTTAGACCTTGCCTCTGTTTTACTTGTATTTTTATATATTTATTCAGCACTTTTGCATCAATTTGGTAAGTATAATACCTCCTCACACAGTCTGTCATAATATAGACCTTGGACACAGAGAAATAAAAAGCTGACTGATACATATGATGGCATATGAAATATAATTATATATAAGTGATCAATTAACAACCATAAGTGAGCCAATCACAGTTCATTTTTCAGTACATCTTCCTGATTGGTCAGTTTGAAGGGATTCTAGAAACAGGGTATTTTTATTTTTTCTTGTAATTATTATTTTGAAGCAGATATATCAACGGACTTTAAATGAGTCAATCACAGTTCATTTTTCAGTCCACCTTCCTGATTGGTTGGTTTAAGCAAATTCTAGAAACATGGTATTTTCATTTTTTCTTATAATTATTATTTTGAAGCAGATCAATCACAGTTTGTTTTCCAACATATGCCATCCTGATATTATTTTTCATTATAACTATTATTAAGCAGATATCAGCAGACTTTAAATGAGCCAATTCTACATAATATATCTACTGGTACTAATATATTACTGGGAGAAGTGGTGACAATTGAAATATTTATATAACTATAAGAACTTTTGGGAGACCCAATCAGCATGCGTTATTTCTTATATGTTGAATTTTGGATTGTGATTGGTTATGTTGCCCTTCGTGTTGAAAAAATCCCCAAATTTTGGGTCTGGTATGGGGAATTTTTCAATTTTTTTTAGCCAGTGTTACTCACCTTGAAAATATGAATTTTTTGAGACCTATTTCAAGTTTGTACGATGAATATTGAATGCTGTAGAGTGGCCCAAAATTTTGTTAGATTGCCAGGAACAGAGTCAAACACAATACCTCCTTCTGACGTAGTCGGTAAAAACTAAATACACTTCTAAATCGAACATAAATGATGAATTTAATGTTTTTTAGAGTCAGCATAGGTAGGTATACAAATGCAGAATTAGAAATTCAAAAATACAAAGTAATTCAAAATATTTGCTTCTAATACTTCAACCAAAGTCCAAAGTAGAGTTTTGTTATTTTAATAATTCACATGTCTATCTGTTAATTTTTTTTAAAACCATTAACAGTAAAATTACAGGTGAATATTACATAATTTGAGTAATTTACAGCAGCCAACTTGACTCTTCGAGTAACAAGAACATCATTCAAACCAGTGGCGTACACAATGGGGTGACTTTCGGACTTGAATGCCTTCCCAGAGCCTCAAACAACAGTAAAAAACTTAATAAAAAATGTTTAAGTATGAAGTTTAAATCGCGTTTTAATCTTCTATGCTTATCACCACCAGTACTAGTGACATAACCTGGATTGTCCTTTTGGATGGTTTTATTTGGGAAACGTGTTTTGCTCACTCACAAAATTTTGGGTGTTCAATCCTTTTTGAGGCTTCTTCATGCTCTTTTACTATAAATTACATTACTCTGTCTCAAAATTTTCTCTTTTTTATTTTTATTTTTTTTTGTTAGAAGGAGAGAACGGAGATGTGGTAGTATGGTGTTTTACTCCATACCCCGAGCTTACGCCCTTGATTAACATCTCTTCAGAATGACTGAGGAGGATAACAAGTTCGGACAGAGAAGGATGGGGACGGGAGTCAAAGAAAGGAAAAATTTAATTTTTGAATAAATTCTTCTCAGATCTTTCTAGAGAAAAATTCTAAGTACGCGCCTTCCTCAAACCTTCAAGCTACCTGCTTTGACAGCTGTATTAATGCCAACGACATGTACGGAAAAGTTACACGAATATTTCACTATACTGAACCTATTTTAAAATACGTTTCACTATTTAAAAGGAAACTACAAATGCAACATGAGAGCGATAAATTCGTCATTTACGACAATAGTGTCTCAATATTGCTTGAATTCAAAAAAACGTAACACTGTGTGAAGTTCAGCATTACGATCTTTAAAAATTAATGTTGAAAAACGAAAAAACGAAAAGAAAAACACACTACAGCAACGAACAACAGAAGAAACCAAACAGTCAAGATTTTACTTCACTTAATCCAACTGATGGATTAAAATTAAATAACAAAAAAAAAAAATATTAATGTATTCAACGTAATGCTAATACAAAATAAACGGTAAATAAACTATCACATGAAAATTCGAAAGAATAGGACACGCCTGACATTATTCGTCGCGCAATAATAGTCCTGCGTATAAACATTTGCCTCGAATGACTCGTCCCAAATTTCACGACTTCTTCTCAAATTTAGTAATCGGTAAGTGGACGACACGTTCATGATGGTGAAAATTCATTTTCGAAAAAAAATGTTCGTTCACAGTCTGACGTAGTGAGCTCTACTTGACACCAAAATTGCGTCCTAACGCTGCCTCAATTATCGTTCGCTCGACAATGAAAACCTGTCATCTTCCAACCGCAGCTGACATACTGTAAATTAAACGAAAAACGAGATCATAAGCTTACTAATTTGGCGAATTAACTATTCGCATAAATTCTCACGTAACTCACCTTTCTATTTGCGTCACATGTTCTTCATTTTGCTGCTTTTTGGCGCACTCGAACACACCAATCTTGCCACGGGCCTTCTCTATCGTTTTCTCTATGTCCAGTGACTCTCCGAATGGTATATCATAACCGTTAGACAGACCGTACGGATTCGACGGCGAAATGCAGTCGGAGTGTGCGTCCTTGCGCAGCACCTTATCCACTTCGACCGACGAGAAAAAGGCCACCGATTGCGGCAAGTCGTACATGCCCAATCGGCGCACGAAAAAACTGCGCACCAACAGGTTGGTGACGTGCAGTGCCAGCGCCGTCTCGTAGCGCTGCTTGTCCGGCACCAAATAACGCACTTCGTCGTGAAAACTGAGGCAGAAACGTGTCTGCGGATCGATGAGCCAGCGCATGCACACCAACATCAGATGCAGGAAGTCGACGGCGCTACTCTGCACC
The DNA here is from genome assembly GCA_011428145.1 of Ericerus pela. Classification (NCBI taxonomy): domain Eukaryota; kingdom Metazoa; phylum Arthropoda; class Insecta; order Hemiptera; family Coccidae; genus Ericerus; species Ericerus pela. The sequence continues at coordinate 4,140 of WOFM01000400.1, forward strand.
ACCCAATTGATGCGCGTCGTAATCTGGTGCGTGTCGCCCGGCTCCGACGGCTCGACCGCCTTGCTCATGCGTGACTGCAAGAAGGGCGTGCGTGGTTCGGCGCTGCACGCCACCTTCTCCAGACTGTTGAACATAGCCGACTCCGAACCGCCGGCCCATTTAGGCGGCTCAAACAGCTCGTCCGCGTCCATGGCGTACATGGCGCACAGCCGCTCTGCCGAAATGCGTGTGTGCGAGCGCGTCTCCAAATGCGGCAGCACATGCTTTTTCAGCTTAAACCAGCGACGTCCTTTGGTTGTCTGGAACATAAGTCGCACCTTTGTGTTCGCGTCCTTGTCCGACATACCCGGAACAAACTGCTTGAGCAGTCGCTCGGTGAAACTGATGCCGGCGCCATAGATGCGGGCGTAGTTGATGACCTTGGCTGCACTGCGCGATATGCCCATTGTCCTCGCAGACATGCTGTGCATGTCGGTGCCATCTGCTTTCTGACCACTCAGCGCCATCCAGCCAAAAGCTGTGCATCCGTGCTCCTTGGCATAATATGCGTCGCCAATAAGGCCAGCTATCCACAGCTCTTGGGAATCGACGTCGGCGCCCACAATACTGTAACCAGGTGGGGCCTGAATCATGGACCGCAGCTCTGAACCCACCTTTTCGTCATCCACGTTTGACGCCGTCATCCAGGTTGACTCCACAGAACGTCTGGTCAATGTTCCGCATACCACCACCTGCGGCAGTATAATACCCAAATGATAGGAGCGCAAAGCCGGCGGGAGTTCATGGCCACGCAGCCACACCACCATCTGGTTTTTAATGCGATCTTTATTGTTCTTCCAGTAGGTCATCCGGCGGTTAATGTTAAAGATAAGCTTAGTGTTTGGATTACCACTGGAAATCTCCAGATCGCTGAATTTATTAATAAAATCACGAGACAACGGATTACCAACGTTGAGGTGGTCGCCATCTTTGTGCGGCAATTTAATAAGACCGTACCTCAATCTGGCACTAATGTGCAGCAGATCGCGGTTCAGCTTCTCACAAAACTTTGATTTGTCGATACATTCGTCGAATACAACGCAATTGTTGCGCACTTTCAGGAAATACTCGATGAATGTCCGCAGTGGAAACACCTCAACTTCGTCATCTGGTAACTGGATGTCCGTACTGAAGGGCGCAAAGTAGCACCAACCAAACTCGCGAATATGGTGCAACGGCATGAAATTCCACGTCAGCGACAGGAGCTTGGGTATACTTTTAAGGGATGTGCTCATATGACTTGGACCTGGTTTCCAGTCGTCACCTTTTGGTGGATCGCATAGTATGCGATACCACTCCGGATATCCGGCCAGGTGAGGTATGTGGATGGGAAGACGAAGTTTGGTTTCCAGTAGCGAAGCAAAACGCGCTTCCAGTCGAGCTATTCGGCCACAGTCGAACTCTTCGCTGTTGTAATCGGGCAACAGTTTGAGTAATTCTTTAGCCCGTAATTCAGCTTCGGCAGCGACAACATTTTCAGCTTCTCGTTTTTTTGTCAATGGTTTCTCCTTTTTCAGGGAAAGTATTTTCAGGCTCCACTTCTGGTCCCACATCCACAAGTTTTCTTTGTACTTCTCCTCGTGCAGCAGTTGGCATGTCTTGTCCGCTTGCTGAGACAATAGGAATTTTGCCTCTGTATTCAGATCGTCGAACGTATCTTGCGAGTCTTGTATATAACGTCTCCAGTTGCGATTCAGTGGCAGGTAACAGGTGCTTAATTCGAGCATTCCGGCCAATGTGACAGGATGGGGAAACCTTTCTATGAACGAAGGCCACATCTGCATGAGTATTTTATGAGTGGCATCAACGTCTCTGGCGCAATACGTGACCAGAGCTTGGAAATTATCTCGCACATCTTTCAACTCGCCAGTGGTGAATACGTCTCTTTCCTCTTTCGGCAGCTCTGCGCCCAAGTAAAATCGATACACCTCTTTAAGACTGTTATTCAACGATGTCAAACTGTACCAACTCTCATTTTGCGCGGTTCCTGCTTTCAGCATCAACTTCTGGTGACTGGTAATGCCTCGAATGCACGTATGCATCGACATGGTGTCCAAGAATCGAGCACCTGTTCTGCCCAACCAATACTGTTCTTTAATGCGGGCACGATCGTAGGCCACGTGATGGCCGACAATAATTCGAGGCTTCGTCAGTGGCTTGTTTGGAGAAATACTCCTTACTTTTGGACCCGTTTCCAATGGTATCAGCTCGCTGGTGGTGTAATCGTAAAAGTTATTTTTACGTATTTTCTTTGTTTCTTCGCATAAATCTTCGCTCACCCAGCAGTACCAGGCACTGTTGCTAGCTGCAGTGGCCAGAACCGGGTTCTCGCCTTCTTTACAACAAACTTCAACGTCAAAAACTATGGCTTGCTCTTCGGGATATTCGACTGCGACTGGTTTTTGGCCCGCAACGTATTTTGTCCAGCCGGGTACGAATTCCCAAGTCTCGGGCATTTCTGGTATCGGAATGACAAGATCGTCGATCAGTTTCTTGTATGGGCCACCCTGCTGGACACCGAGCTTGTAAAAATGTTTCTCCAGGTCGTTTTCGTACAATTTAGGCAAGGTCAAGTTGACATCCGGTACACGATGAAGCTTTCCCGGAAGGCCGTGCTTTTTCAATTCGATTTTTGCGTACTTCAACGCACGGTAATTTCGACTAGGTCTGTACTGCGGAAAGAGTTGCTCATACATCGGTCGAGAAAGCATTTGAATGTTGAGGTCGTTCATGCGGAAGTCGGGATCGTAAGGCTGGTCAAACGTGGAGGACTCGTTTACATTTTGCTGTGGTAGATCCGGCGTTGATCTATCGTCAGATATTTCACCCGGATCTTTCGAGCTCGGCGTGTCCAAAATGATTTCAAAGGATGGTTTTTCGACAATTTTCTCCGAAAACCAGCGGCTGACCTTGAATTGTGACGCACCAATTAGACGTTTGATTTTGAAGCAACGTTTGTTGAACGGCTTCGACATTTTCTGTAAATACAGGTACAGCTGTTAAGGTGATATTAAAAAGAATAAAAAACTAAAAAGAACAGGATACATGAAGCTAATTTTATCAATATATATGAAAAAATAAAATAAAGATTCGAGCGTAACAGTTAGCACATATGAAAATCTACAAAAATTGGTATGTAATCAAATTGACGCGAAATCGCTGTATGACTAAATTTAGGAGTCACTAAAGGTGGAGAAAAGATTAGCCGTGATAAACTAATTCAAAGTGAAACTCATGGGCATCAAATACAATCCATCATATTAGGACAGAGCAAATCAGATAGTTGAAATGAAATAATTATGTGCTTAATATGCTCCACAGTAGGAATTCATCAATGAATAACAAAAGAAAAAATTGTTTATCATCCTCAATTTAAATTCCAAAGAGGGTACAGAAAGGGTCCAAACAGAAATATGAATTAACAATTTGAATTTAGAGAATAAGTTTTTATATGTAAACAGGTCAAAAATTGTCAGATGTTATGGATAAAAAAATTGAAAATAGTATATTACGCAACATGGGAAGAAAGTAAGCAATTCCCAACGAGGGCGATGTTTGCAAGCACATGCCGGAATAGCACGAGTAATTAATTTCCCACTCCGTAAAAAAATTAGATCTACTTCACAAATAAAATGATAAATGAGAATAGAAAAGAAAATGAGAAAATACGATGAATTTTTGGTCTGTGTCCCACTTCATTTTCCGGTGGGTGTTGCAAAAAATTGTGTGTGCGACACATATGCCAAGTACGTGAATGCTACTTGTGGGATGTGCACGGCTCATGCTGCAAAACTATACTCGTAGGAATCACATACTTTTTATATTAGTGTCACCAAAGCCAACTTCACTTATCAAGCCATGAAGTAGAATGAAAATCAGTTCCTGAATATAGTTCCTAACTTCACCTTTGTAGCACATATTCAGGCATAACTTGAGAAAAAATGACGAAAACGCTCAGAAATTTATGAAGAATCACATTTTTGGGAATGTGGAATTTTAAAATCAACTTAAAAAACGGTAGTTCTGTCAAAAATCGGTAGCTCTGATAATAATTTGTGACGTTGCAATTTTCACTTCACGGCTTGATAAATGAAGTTAGCTTTGGTATCTATCACAAATGACTATTATCACATATATACTGCACACGCGCACTTGTCCAGCTGTGGGGGACCAACAAAAGTGTTTTAGAATTTTTTTTTTCTATTTTGCTCATTTGTTGTAAAAAGTTATTAAATTTCACATCAACAAGCAGAAAATTTCAGCAAACAGCTACTAACACCTCAAAGCCAGCGAATTCAGGCAGAATTGGGAGGAGCAAGAGAATACGCATAACAAAATATTATACTATTATGGGTAAAGAATAATTTTTTTCCTTCTTCAAGATAACGCTACGCGTGTTCAAATATAATAAAAGACAAAGATATTTTTTACAGAAGACCAAAAGAAACTCCTATCTCTTGGGAAAAATACATTTTTCTAATACAGGTCAAAATACAGGGCGAGCCATTCTTCTTTTGCTGTTTCAAATAGTGAATTTTTCGGACTGATAAAGGGTTAAAAAAAAAAATTAAACTAAAATGAAAAGCATAAGACGATATTTTGTACTTTGACAAACGTTACGAAAAATTAAAAAAACCAAACTAAATTCGGGGATTTTCTGTATGGTAAGTAAAAAATAAACAAATTTTAAAACAAATTTTTAAAACATGGTTCAATACATTCTCAAGGAGTCAAAATAGGTTTACTGATCAATTAAGAAGAAAAAATGTTGATGGATACTCACTTTGACACCGTTCTCAGGATGAAATAAATTCTGATCAGTAAAAATAAAGTCAACGCAAACTACGACATCCCTGAAATGAATAAACAGGTAGTAAATGAGTGGAAACTATAGTCCTTTATCCACGCATTTTAGATGAGAAATAAGTAGAACAATGGGAAGGTTTCGACAAAAGACATTAAATATTTAAACCAATGGCATACTACACTCATAAATTTCGATGGTACCCAACTAATTCAAAATATTTCTCAAGAGTGAAAATTCGATGCACATTTTACGAGATTAGGCCGATTTTGAGAGATCTTTTCCAAATGTGTTATACAGATTATGCTGAGTAATAAAATAACTGAAACTCGCATAGAAAGATGAACCAACAAAAAGGTTTCTACCAAAATAATGTATAGATTAACACTGATGTTTATCTTGCTGCATTTGAAATAAAAATAATGACCGTACTTTTCAAAAACTGGCAGATTTTTCGATTCCTAACAACTTATGAAGAAAATTAAATCTTAAAATATCTCTGCCGCGCATCAACCGCGGTAAGTGTGTATTTTCCAGAAGTGTCAAATTTTGTAATGGCTGCTATTCGAAAACCAGTTCAGCGATTTCTCATAAATTCAATACCAAACCAGTCCGCAATAGTCTCTAACTGCCATAAAAATTTCCAGCCAAAATCTTTTAATTTACGGGAGTTATCGTGATAACAACATGAAAAGTTTGCAACACTTTGAGAACCTCTTACTCCGAAACTAGCGGATGAATTTCAAAAAATTTAACTAGAATGTGAAGCCTATGAAAGTTTCTGACACTATCCCAAGTTTCATTGCCATAAGTCAAACAGCGGAGGCTCCTCACACTCTCAAAAAGTGCCGAAATGACCAAAAAAATGGAAATATATATATAATTATATATTGTGTACAAAAGAATTCGAGTGACGTATATATTTATGATCTACGACTCAGGATCGGCACTTTTTTACATGTTTCGCTATTGCACTGAATGCAATAGTTGTATTATTTGAAAGAAGTAATCAAAACGAAAATCACACAAATTGTACAATATTTTATCATTGATTGGTAAAGGCGAACCTGAAGAAATTTTAGTGTGTTTTTTGTTAAATTCCGAGTTTTTTCTTTGATAATCAGCGCGAAGCTAATTTTTAGGCAGCTTAAAGGCGATAAACTTGACATTTTGATCAGTTAGAATTAGAAAAAATAAAATAATAATAAATAAATAAAATAATATTAATTTTTCGTCTCATCATTTTAGGAGTTAAAACTTCCAACACTCTCCCGTTTAAAAGGTCGGTATGGCATAAAAATATATTTCATTTAAAACATTTTGAACGGCATTAATACAGGGCCGATTGTAGGTATATTACGAGGTCAGATGATGAAACAATCAACTGATGGAGAAGAAATTCTTTCATCTGAGCCTAATTTGCACACAAATAGAACAAAAACTTGAATTTTTTTCACAGAATTCTCCTCGAGACAAATGGATTTGGACTAGACGAAAAAACTAATTTAAACTTCAAACAGAAACAAGAGGCAGCTTACATAAACAATTAAATGCATGTGCAACATTGTAGTAAAAAATACTCATTACAATTACAATGCGTATAGTGTTTTCTTCGAGCTTCTTTTCTTTAAACGTAGCAAAACTAAGACCGACAGTGAGAAAGGCAATACCCTCTGGGCAAGGAGAACTGACGTTGATACGTTTTCTACATTCAACGAACGAAATACATCTCATACTGTTATACACAGATAAATTTTATATCTAGTCATCAAATGTGTCACGTAGAATTTTCGATAAAAAGAATTTTATTGAAAGAACTAGAAACTCGAAAGAATAAACTTGTGAACTGATCAAGTGCTCGTACATTAAAAATTGATCGAATTGTTACTTAACATTTTTCTACGAAAACGGCAATAACAGAAAAACAAAATTTCATCACTGATATCTATGAAATATTTCTAATTGATTCCAATAGTACCACAATTTTAACGCAATCATCAAGTACTTGTACAATATAAAACAGTTCCAATTCACCACCATTTGAGAAAAAGTAAATAAATAAATTAATAAATAAAGAAAACTCACCCAAAAACTAAGACACATATTCCAAGGTAACTACACTAATTTATTACAAAAAAATACGAACTTAAGTTATAACATAGCTTTCGATTTTATTACAATATATCGAATAATCATTTTTTACGTATTTTCTTAACATATTTAGATGGATCATAACTGATGAGAGTTTCTTCGACTATTTTGACTTTTTCTTTAGGTTTCCGCCTTCTCAAATGCTCTCGTTTTTCATCATCACTCAAAAGGCTCAGATTGACTGGTAGCTACGAAACAGAAATTACATTCATCGACAATCAACACACGGAAACTAAACAAAATGAGGAACTATCGTAAGGAATTTTGGAATTTTACAATTCGCTACCTTTATGATACCTCTCGGCTCATGATATCTTATTCTAACAGTTGACCCATTAGGGAAAACTAATAACGTCGGGTAGACCTTATTATAAGTAGCTCGATGTATTTTCGTAATAGATGCAGTTGCACTGCTAATCGAACGGACACCAGACAACGAGAACGAATTACTGTGAAAAAAAAGAGGTAGGACAAATAAATAATGTAATCAGGAATAATCATAAATAGGCCAAAACTAATTAAATTCGAACTTACTGAAGAATCTGAGAAAATATTTTACAGTTCATCATAGTACACATGCACTCAACTTCAGAAAATAAAATGAACAAAACTGTCGAAAAATGCCTGAAAAACGTGAGACAAATGAGAAAATAAGATAACAGCTGTACAGGAAACTCTTCATAGTGGATAAATATTTTAATTCAAATTAGACACGATAAACTAAAAAAAAGAAAATTTCTATCACAACGAAAACGAACAAAAAATTCACACCTGAAAAAAAAAAAAGAAGAAAAGAAAACGTCAAAAAACCATACAATTTATTATTTTCCCATGGTAATGAATTAAACGAATACTATAGAGACACACTTGATTCACACCTGCTACACGAAAAGAGGCGAAGAAAATCATTTTTTTACAGCGAATAAATTTCATTTTAATCATTAGATTTACTAAGAGGTCAGTCAGTTAATTTAGAATTGAATTGAAAAGTATTTTCTGAAGCAACTTTCACTCACATAGGAAGTCAATAAATAAGAGTAAGGAATGTCGCTTTTTTGGTTTCAATAAGGTAACATTTAGAAATGGCTTCAGGATTTCATTTTGAGGGAGGGGCCATAGTGGGAAGGTTAAGTAAGTTTTCTAATGAATTGGAATTCACCCCATGCACAAGGGGAATCGTAAGGGTGTTTTAAATGATTTCTGGGCAGGGACTATGACATCCTAGGCCCTTTCTAGCTCAGCTACTGACAACATTGACAGCTATCGACTGAAAACTGAAGCAGGAAATCACAACGAAAATTATCTTCAAATTAAATTAAATGTGCGAGTAAAAAGCATGGCTTGAACTACGGATATTATTCAAAACAGCAAATCATAACAGCAGGCGTGTAACCTAGATTTTTCTTTAGAGGGAGCTGAGAAGTAATTTAAAGTCTGCTTTCTTCGACTTTCGTCACACTCCCCCTTAACCAAAAAAGATAAAAAGAAATTGACAAATACGCATAAAATAATGTACATAACCATACGAAGAGCAGAATAACAATATAATAAATTTCAATAAAATAAACTACAGTCTGTCCAACGAAAAATGATCCCTGCGCCTTAAAAAAACGTTGCCAAATATTAATACTTCGATGTAACTAATCGTATAATTCTTATTCCTGTATATTCCATATGGCAATAATATGTAAATAATGTATATAAAATTGTACAGTAGTTGCCGGTTGCCTTTCATTTTTGGGATAAACTCTCTTTGGATGTAAAATAACAATCTCGTAACCAAGCAACCTTTCTCAAAACAAAAAAATCACGTTATGTGACAATCAAAGAAATTTACAATTTATCGCCTAAAAGTGCAGACACAATATCTTCGATATATCCATCAAACCACAAACATACGAAAATTTTATTCAGTTCACAGAAATTTCCAACTTTTAAAGTAATAATCAACAGAAATAGACGAAATTTCTGAATGGTGGGTACCAATATCGAAAAGAAAAACGAATGTGAAAAACTTGTTGAAAGTATGGCAAAAGTGGTAGCACATTTCTTCAGTAACTTAAGGATATAGATTAACGAAAAACTGTATGGAACATCAAAAACCTTTTATCATAAGTACAAAAACTTTATGAAATAAATAATGTATAGAGCAATGCTTACCAGTTATACGGTATATTTTAGATTAAAATTTCCAACATACACTTCAATTAGTCGTGAATATCAGAAACATAAAAAAAACTTCGCAATGTTCGAGAAACTGGGACATTACTCATTTATATTAAACAAACGCTGATCAAAGAAATTAATTCAACCATTTGATATTTTAGACTGTATTGTCATTGCAAAATTAATTAATTAAATTCATCCTACTTCAGACTCCGCGTATTTTCACCTTTCGGCCTAATACTAAAATTTAAAGTCATAGATAAATAATGATTTCTTCGAGAATATATATATACGGAGACGACACAATAGTGATTTTGATGTTGCACCTATGAATAGCGCTGCCAACGCCAGGTGTTTTGCTTTTTGAGAATCTGATTGGAGGAAAAAAACGCCACATGCATTTGTTAATGTTGATACGAAATCCCACTTCATATCATTCTTCATCATCATCATCATCACGTCAATCTATATATATATATGTCACACGTACACTCTCATCACGAATTGCTTTCCCTACTTTTTGTTACCGATAATGCTATTGCTTCGCCATTACATATTTTACTTGAAATTATATTTTTAGTCTGCTAATAAATTCTGTTGTGAAAACTTCTCTCTTACTCATTTTCGTTCCTCGTATTAACCGTCTCACATCATGGTAGCCATCGCTGCAGTTAAACAGTAAGAGAAGAATAAAATTAAATAATAAAAAAAGCAGACTTATTTTTGAAATTGATTCATTGTTGTGCATAAATTTATATCGTTTTTATACGAATAATACACGAAAAGTATCGTGCAATCGAGAAAGTTAAACTCAAATTTTTAATTAAAATTTTTTTCGAAGTCGAAAAAATAAAACGTAACCAAAATTGTTCCTGATCCAATAACAGCTGACCCTGAAAGTCAACGAACTACAATTCAGAAAGGACTGCCAACGATACAGCGAACCACCTGAAGAAATCTTCTGCTCCCATCTTCAAGGACTCTACAAGAGATCACCAACAAAGAAGACCACAAATTTTTGGGCCAACCTACATCAAAATTTGGCGGAGTGTCTTTATATTTAATACCGATACCAATTACGAACAACTGAGTTCAGATTAAATATAGTTTTGCTTGATTAAATCGTGAAATAAACTTGAAAACACATTCTAAATCAAACTTAATTTATTAAAAGAAAAACGAAACATAATATTAGAGTAACGCCATATTGATTAAGACAAGAAGTGAGCGTCACCTCATGACCAGAAAACAGAGAGTGATAGAAAGACACAGATAAAAACGACGAGAACTTGACTGTGGGAGATCTTGATTGCAGTAGTACCAACTACTGACATCTAACACCCCCTTCCTTACGAGTGTCGAGCCGTTTTTATTGGAATTTCTTGAGAATTGATGTTCTTGAATTATCACAGACTTGAAGAATCACAGCAGCTTGAAAATCACAGGAACTTGAGTTTACTTAATCTTAACAAAACAAAACGAGTATGACGCTCCAAAAACAAAACAAACTTAATTCTTAAATTTTGGTCATAATACTAAACAAAATTGAGCAAATAAAATCACAAAATTAATTGACCAGAAAAGAAAAAGGAAAAACGTCAAAATTAACAAACAAAATGAGAATCATAAAATTAATACTAGGTAACGAATCACCTGCAAACAAAATAATATTAGTATTTTCAATTAAGAATGATACTTAAAAATAATAAGTCTTCCTGAAAATAAAAGAATACATGATTAAACAGGAACAAAACGAATATAAAAATATAAAAGTATCTGAAACAGAAAATACAATTATTAATATTATTCTTGATCAAGAATTTGACTTCATCTTGATGGAATACATCTAGAACAATAAACAGATATATTAGTATTTCATCAAATTAAATAGATGAGTTCATCAGACTGCTTGACATCAACTTGGTCTTGATAATAAAAGAAAGAAACTTGATTTAAAGAAATGTCGACTCTTGAGAAAATTAATTTACTTGAACTAAACTTGTCATTATTTCTTGAGGTTAGAGTCAATATTATAACATAATTTTGAGTCTGGATATCGATCGATGAATTTTATTCAGCAAACCAGGAAAATACGAAACTCGTACCCAATTTGGAATTATCCGAACTTGAGTAATTATTTTCTTGATTCTTGAACTTGAAACTTGATCGTTAATAGTTTTCTAAAATTTATACAACTTACAAATTTTGAGAAATTTTTTCTATTTATGAATAACAGAAGTTTAACGAATTTTCATTTATGAATAACGAAAATTTTATTAGCTTGACCTGACTTGACTTGAACAATAGAGATGGTAACTTGATGAATTAAAGTTTTCGGATATATTTGAGTGACTCTCTTGACTTACCATCTTAATTGCTTAATAATTTTTCACGTAAGAACTCATGTTGCTGAGTCGTAAGAGGTTTTGTTAAAATATCAGTAACTTGATTATTTGTTGATACATGAACAATTTTGAGTAAGTTATCACAAATATACTCTTTTACCTTGAGATATCGACTTTCGATATGTTTAAGTTTACCATGATTATAGAAGATAGATAATAAGTTACAAGTGAACTGATTATCTTCATACACGGTAACTTGAGTTTTAAACTGAGGAAAAGTTTCTTCAGTTAACCTACTACAATAGAGCATATGACTTGAAGCAACAGCAACGGCTACAAACTCGGCCTCAGTAGTTGACTCAGCACTTACATCTTGTTTTCTGCTGCCCCAAGCAATTGTATTACCAAACTGTTTAATACAATAGCCAGTAGTGGATTTTCTTGATTTATCTGCTGCGAAGTCAGCATCAACATACGCAACAATATCTTCATCAGGACTTGAGTAGGTTAAACCTAATGTCGGAGTGTGTTTTAAATAACGAACTACATGACTTACTAAAGTACAATGTAACTCCGTAGGTTTTTCTTGAAATCTAGCTAAGAAACTTACCACAAAAGAAATATCTGGGCGAGTAGTATTAGCTAAATATAAAAGTGATCCAATAGCCGTCCTATACGAATTATGAGGAGGTAGGGGTATTTCTTGAATTTTTGGAAAATTGGCAAGAGTTCATTGGAACTAAACGTTCACCACAATTTTCTAGCTTGAATTCATGATTTAGGGTTTTGATATAGTCCTCTTGATGTAGACGAAGATTACCAGTGTTATTGTCAATTTCAATTTGAAAACCAACATTACGACTTTGGGAACCTAAGTTCTTGACTTCAAAATTTTCTTGGACACTCTTGATAGCATCTTGAACAACTTGATTGCTAGAGCCCATAATTAAAATGTCATCAACGTATGCTAACATTATGACAAAATTATTACATCTTGATTTCATGAAAATGCAACCTTGATGTAATAATGGTTCAAAACCCTTACTCTTGAGAATTCTTGAAAATTTTACATACCATGACCTAGGTGCAGTAGCTAACCCATTCACAGCTTTATTTAACTTGAGTGCATAAAGTTTATTGTCGAGATCAATACTCTGAGGTATTGAGGTATATTTATCTCGATCAATCTCACTATTGAGAAAAGCAGTCTTGATATCTAGCTGGGTAATACTTAACTTAAGTTTACAAGCTAAAGAGAAGAACCAGCGAATTGTGGTTGCAGTTGCAGTAGGCGAGTAGGTATCTTGATTGAGTATTTTTCTTGATCAACAGCACCAATTATTACAAGGCGAGCTTTAAAAGCTCCATCAGATTTAATGGTAAAAATCCACTTTCACGGAAGTAGTTGATGACCCTTAGTATTTGATTTTGGGACAATACGCCAAACCTTGTAACAATTTAGAGACTTGATTTCTTGAGTAATTGCTTCCTTCCATTTGGGTCAGTCAGGTGATTTTAATGCCTCTTTGTACGATTGAGGTGCATTGGGAGAAGAAACCTCTGTTTCATCTCTTTTATTATTCGCATCAGAGATACGAAGAATTTGCACTGAGCCATCAATCAATTGACTTTCTTGAGAAAGATCCCAATTATAATCAATTTCGATTATCTCATCTTGGGAATTATCTTCACCAACTTGAACTTGAACAACAGGAGGAGCAATATCTTGATTGGGACTTGGACTTGAATCAACTTGATTCTCTACCAAACTATTATTACAAGCAACGTTAGTAGGTAGAGAATTATCTTGATTTTCAACTTGAGTTAAATTTTCATTAGGAAAATCTAATTCTTGATTACTAAATTCTTGAATAGTTTCTTGACGTTCATTAATTGCATCCCTAAATGTTTTACTTTCGTCGAATTTGACATTACAAGAAACGTTAATCTTTTTAGTAGCAGGATTATATAAAATATAACCTGTTTTAGTATAGCCTACTAAATATTGTTTTGTACTAACTACATCAAATTTTCGACCAGTAGGTTGATTTTCTAGAAGTACATAAGCCAGACAGCCAAAAACATGAATACTTGATAAATCAGGCTTATTACCGTAAAACATTTAATAGGGTGTCTTGAAATTTAGTGCTCTGTGTGGTGACCTATTATATAAGTATTCGGTAGCATCAGCAGCTAAGCCCCAAAAAGAAGTAGGAAATCCACTCTCTTGAATTAATGAACGAATCTTGACCTCAATAGTTTGATTGGCCCTCTCAGCAGTACCATTATGTTCACTAGTATAAGGACCAGAGGTTTCTCTCTCAATTCCTAATTCTTCGATTAACTGATTCATGGCCTGATTAACAAATTCAGAACCATTATCAAAACGTAAGGTTTTACATTGGCCTTCTTGAGGGAATTGAGCCTTAATTCTCTTGACATACATCTTGAAAAACCTAGTCACTTCATACTTTTTCTTGAGAGCAAGAATACTAATATAACGAGTATAATCGTCTAAAAATACTAGTAGATAAATATTTTTCTTGGCAAAGGTAGGGGGAGAGATTGGGCCAATCACATCAGCGTGAGTTAATTCACCTGGTCTTGAAGCTCATTCACGATCTTTATCGAAACATTTACGAGTCATTTTTGTTTGGTTACAAACTTGACAATCTAGAAATGTGTCCGGACAAATTATGTCCGGGACACCAATAGCAACAGAACAAAGACGATATAAATTTGGAGAAGAAATATGTCCCATCCTACGATGCCAAATATTCCCTTCATTCACCAATTTTGTTCTTTGTTCGTCAATTATCATTTTCTTGACTTTTCGATTTTTTCTTTTAACAGTTTTCGTACGATAAACTGGTAAAGAATTCGAATTATTCTTAACATTACTTGAATTTTCTTGACTTGATACCCCCTTCGAATCCTGCACAATTTTACCAGAATTTGCGGAATCGACATTACTTGATTTATTTTGTTGACTTTTACTTAACTCATTTTATCGAACTTATCGATCCAGGAGTCATCAACATCAGACCCGTCAGTAGCAACATTAGACCCATTACTATCAGACTTTTTGTTATCAGACGATTTACTTGATTTGGGGGACTTGACTAGGCTTTTATTACCCAGACCACTTTGATCAGCAATTTCTGACAAACTCGGATCATTAGTGTATTCAGATAACAAAATTGATTTACCTTTAAATATTCTTGATAAAGCCTTTTTGTAGTTCTTGATATTTTTGTTCATACTTGAAGGGACAAATTGATATCTATCTTGACTTGATACTATCTTGATAAGCGGTTTACTCAACCCAACCTCTTCTTGCCTGTGAAATGTAACTTGATTAGACTCGAAGAGTAACTTGATATTATTGTCTTTAACAAAATGGTTAACACTAACAAGCCCATTTGCTAGACCGGGAACTACTAAGACTTCTTTTAAAACAAAGGTAAATATTCTTGACGACAATTCGTGATTTAAGGTAAATAGTATCATACCCTCACCCGTAGCTTTTAAAACACTATCTTTCCCAGCTTGTCCCAAAGTTTTGTCTTTTGGGAAAGCTCGATAGTTTAAAACTTGGTGAATGTGAGCTACAGCATTATTTGTGGCCCCACTATCAATCACAAAAATATCGGTATCTTGATTACGTGAATCTTGATTTAGAGAATCTTGATTATTAATTACATTTAAATTAATTAAATGCAACTCACTTGAGATACTGTTTGGATCCGGTTGCGGTGCAGGACAGTTACGTGCTTCATGACCGGGTTTTTGACACTGGTAACAAACCTTTTTGTTACCGTTGAAGCATTTATCCGCCGTGTGCCCATTCCAGCCGCAATCCTTGCAGCGAACTTTCTTCTCTTAATTTTCCTTCTTGACTTCTTGATTTTGTTTTGCAGGGTTGTCTTGACACTTGATTTATTACTTGATTCGTCGAGGGACTTATACATAACATTACTTGAAGAAAAACTTGATATTGGAGCAGGTGATTTACCTGACTGAGGTGTTGAGGGAGTCAACGCTGCCTTCCGTGCGTAATCTTGACACTTCGGAGCACTCTCCGACGGTTTAGCAGACGTTGACTTCTTCCTTTCTACGTAAAGCAAAAGGGATGTACGTAGCATTTCCTCAGACAGGTCTTCACCTGCTTGAGTACATAGGGTATCGATGACCGCCTCGAACGAAGGGTTAAATTTTTGAATCAACTTGATTAGCCAAAAGGAGGGTGGAAACATTTGACCAAATTCCACTAAACTTCGTCGTGTTTAGACAAAAACAAAATTAATTCAGTATTGTCTACATACTTGAGTTCGTCAAGACGGTTCATGACAGCAATCATATCATGAATCGTCTTGCTACCATACTGCCTCTTGAGTTCTTGATAAATTTAGCAGGCTGATTCGAGATGAAAAATTAGCGTCTTGATCGGTTGTGCTACATTCATCCGAATCAGGTTCTGCACTTGAGCATCGACTGCTCGGCGAATGTTCTCAGGTAGATTGAGGTGTTCAGCTCGGGGGAATGCGATCCACTCAATCGCATTTGCCGCCGCTAAGTCGTTCTTGATATCCCACTCCCACATCTTGAAATTTTGCTTACCCTTTAGCTTCTCATTATTACGCAATGGAATCAGTGGAACCATTTGAAATTGGCCCATAGTCGGGTAACATTGATACTGAAACGAAGTATTCATTGGAGTATAAATGTTACCAGATAGCGTTTGATTTGCATCGCGCACAAATGAGCTTGAATCTTGAAATGCCGTAGAGTAACTTGACACTTCAGGTGCAGGCATAAAGCCTGCTCTTGATTCTTGAAAATTTGGTGCTTGACCAAAACTTGATTCTTGACCGACGTTAGTTAGTCCGGGAGGAGGAACAAACTGACTTTTCGGAGACATTTTCAAAAAATCAAGCGCCGCGAGTGCGTTTGATGCGGAATCGACGATCATGCTATCGACATTCGACGATGATTTAATATCTGAAACAACACTTGAATAATTTTGGTTAATATTTACTTGACTTGAGATTGATGACATAACAGATGGTGATTTGCTTGAACTTGATGTTTCTACTTGATTCAACGAACTACTTGACGGACTTGAGAACGACGTAGACGAGATATCTTGACTTAACATACGTAATGGTATTATTTTATCTTGAATAGGCTCAATGGATGGTGAAGACAAATGCCCCGGTTGAACTCTCTTGACGATTTTTCCGGAATCCGAGAAGGTAATGGTAATAGTCGGTTCAGCCTTAGTACTCGACTTAGTCTTTATTTCACCAGTCATAACTGACAATTCTTGAACAAGCGGTAAATCTTGAATTTGCAATATCTTGTCTAGCGTATCGGTTGTCACTGTATTCACGACTGGATTGAATGACACCTTCTTAATTTTTGATACCGGTTTCTTCTTCGTGACCGGAACAGCAGGAGCTTGAGATCGGCTTTTACATGTTTTCGGAGCCATAAAAAAAAGACGAAAACGACAAACACAACCCGCGAATTTCTTAACACACGAACTTGAAAAATTAAGCGATCTTAATTTACGTACTTGAGGTTTTTCGTAAAATAAAATACGAACGTGATTCTTGA